>JARHVA010003256.1:1495000-1522500 GCA_037957365.1 Torreya grandis
TTCTCCCATGGTCATTTTTGGGCTTGTTACAAGTTTTGACATAAAGCAACGGAATGGAGAAGGAAGCCACCCAAGAATGAGTTTTCATGGGACTATGGTAAAGGAAGCAATTGGACAAGAAGAGATCATCGACTACATCAATTAAGAGGTATGTATAAAAAGAGTAAGGTTATTTGTTATTAGTGTCAACGTATTAGTCATATTGAAAGATTTTATAAGATTAGATTGAATAAGTCCTCAAATCATAAAAAGATGGATTATCCTAAGAGACAAATCATGGTATAGAGACCAAAGAAGGTGAGAACTAGTCATGACCAACCTATGGAGCAAGGTGAACTAATTGCTAGGGTAGAATGACAAGATTTTTTGGTATCAAATCATATAGAGAAGAAGAAGGATGATGTAGACATCAAGCCAAAGGTGTCAATCGTGACTAAGAGGATCTTAAATAAATACTATCAGCCTCATGATTGCATGTGTTTCTATGCTATTTTCACTTTCTACATTCAAAGAGAGAAATAAGAAACTAAGAAGAATGGTCTAAGGCTTGTATGTACCTGGATGAAGTCATGCGCACCAAAATCAGATGATAGTAGGAACTCCTCTTTGGTTGTGGAGGATGACACCTGAAAGAAAAAGAGACTAAAACATGAAAAACGTTAGATGAGGAGATGGTGGGTTGCCAAGCAAAAGCTTGATCTCGGAAGTACGAAGACTTCCTTGAGGGATATCAACCCACTGATTAAAAATAGAATATTTGATAGAAACAAAAATAATGAAGGACAGAATGAAAGAAATAAAAGACAAAAAGCAAAATGCGTACCTGATATGTAGCAAACTGCTTTGCATAGTCGTCGACGTTGGTCTCTGTACTGGCGTCGGTCAAGGAAGGTCACCGACATCGGTTAAGATGCCGATGTCGGTAGGGGTAATGACCGACGTTGATCGGGGCAGTAGATTTTGGATGGGGTCTGGTCGGGTCTGGACAGGGTTCAGGACTACAGAATGGTCTGAGGTTTCGTTTGAGGGTTAGTGAGCTTGTTTGGGGTCAGAGGGATTGTTTGGGGGTCTGTGCAGGGATCTGGGTAGAGTTACAGACTGTATATTTTGGAAAGGGTGGATAGAGGTGATACGAGAGGAAATCAAGTTGGGTCTAGGGTCTGAATCTAAATATGGGTGGTGATATCAATTAAAAACCATAACCAAAAAACAAAATAAAAGCACAGAACAAATGCTTACCTGTTACCTGCTGAAGATAGAGTAGGAGACATGATTGCTATTGTCGGTGTGTTGCAGAAGTTTGATGTAGCAGACCTCTAGCGAGATGACTGAAGCAGAATACCTGTACCTGAGAGAGAGAGCCAGAGAGATTTGATTGCAGATTGATTGAATGAAAAGTTGGCTGATTATTTTCTGAAGGTCGAATGAAATAATGTTTTGAAAGAAGGTTGGATAATCGATCGAAAAACTGATTGAGAACCGAATAACGAATAACAAATAACGGATAACAGATAATAGATCCTGCATTCAAGTCGAGAATTTAGTTTAAGGATAATCGACGCCAGTAGAACCACTGACATCAGCTGAATAGTGACTGACGTCGGTGACGTTGATCGAGCAGTGACCGACGTCGACAGATGCAGAATGGGGATAGAGGCTAATTTTAGCCTTCTGCTCATTCTTACATGCTGTCAGGGTCAAGGCTCATGGGAAAATGGTCGAGAGGGGCTAAATAGACATGGGAGAATAAAATGGGGGTCATAAATGGGTCATAGGGTAATGGCAAGGGGAGAGAAGGGGAGGATGACCAAGGGTTAGACACGATTTTGATGTCTACATTTGCCCCTTTTTGTCTTGTTGGTTGTTCTGGATGAACTGCAAGACAAAAATAGGAGTTGGTTGCCCCAGGTGTGGGATAAGGTCAATTTTGTCCTATTGGTTGTTCGAATGAACTGCAAGACAAAAAAAAGAGGTTGATTACACCAAATGGGATGAGGTATTGCACCGAATGGGATGAGGTATTCCCCCTCAAATCAGGAGTTGAGGGAAGGGAATCGGGAATTAGGTTCTGATTTGACAGAGAGTGGATGAAAAATGGTGAGGGTGAACGCTGTAATAGTTGTGATTGTGTGCATACCACTTCACGAGATGGTCAGGTCAAATTATCATAGGTTAAGGGTCGAGGAGTGCCAAAATTGAAGTAACCAAGCCCCAGCATGTGGTCGTAGCTGATCAAGTTACTCAATCAAAGCTGTAGCTCCAATGGGTCATCGTGTTCTAGGTATCCGGGCTCAGGAAGTGCTCCTAGAAACACGAAGAAGTCACAAGTAGTGGGGATCAACCGGCTTGCGATCCTATACCTGTGAGGGTCAAAAATAGTTTGTGCACAATTTTGCTAACCAAACATGGGTAGCATACATGCAAAAACAACCAAGGCGAAGTCGTCTTGGAAGTGGTCAAGGTCAGAGGAGATAGGCATGATCTCCAAAGTGGTTGGTCGAGATGAGGCTGAGATAAATAACTAGTCGAATGAATGGGCGGACGAAAGAATGTGGCTGAGCTAACCTCAGAACACTAAGTGCTACCTACATAGCTCCTGTTGTAGGGCCTCAGGCCAATGTAGTTCTCCCTAAAAGGGAGGAAGGGTCAAAGGTAATGGATTGGTCTTGGTCGAGGGCAAGTCATGGTCAAAAGGAAGAAAGAAGGTTTGTCCATCAGAGAGACGAACAAACGAGGGTGGTCGAGCTAACCCCAGAAGATGTCGTGTCATTTGAGTGCTGCCTACATAGCCCAGATTGAAAGGGGCCTCAGACCAATGTAGTTCAGACTAAGAGACAAAATGGTTGATGATGGGTGTGGTCATGTGTCGAAATAATGAGGAGAAAGAAGATGTTACAACCTTTTCCAAATGGTGTATTCTGTAACATTGGTTGATGGGTATTTCATCCCTAGCAATTTTTCATAGGCGTGATGGATGTATGCTAAAAATGAATTGGGTCCATTTATGCTTCAACAAGTATTGGTTTATGCTTAACATAAATTGAGGCTAGTCAATAGTTTCCATGTATATTGGTGTCCATAGAAACTATGTGAAATGGACTATGATGATGTTGGTGGTCTAAAAATGTTGAGGTTGGTTTGGTTTGAAAAAATAATTTGGTTGAATGTGACCAAAGTGCAAAAGAAGTGAAAGGCATATTCACCCATTCATTGACAAGGACTAGAAGGACAACATAGATAGGGGTTATTAGAACCAAGAGCCCCATTCATGCATGACGTCGTTGACCATAGGTTGTGTTAGAGAGGTAATCGAATCACTTTGACATTAAAGTGAGCTTGAAGTCCCTTGAGCAGGTGATAGGAGGAGGATAGGGTAACCCATTTTAGAGCAGAGATAACTTTTCCCCTTTTTATAGGAGACCCTGAGACAACTACAAGCCAAGTCCATGACCCATTTTTTTTTTTGAAAGAGCGAACTGATCAATGCGGGAAGTCCACATAGAGATGTCATTTTGATTGGTGGTCATTTGTGAAGCTGATCGATGCGAGAAGCTTCTAAGAAAGGTGCTATTTGTAGTAAGAGTTAGTCATAGCCATCCTTCGAGGGAGTGGTCTATATTTTTGCTTTATATCTAAGGGCTTTGAATAGCTGTCCTTCAAGGGAGCAGTCTATTAGCTACAGCAATGATAGTACAACTGTCCTTTGAGGGATCAGTCTGCTTTTTTGATTTGAGTTGGTGACCTTTGATATTTTGACATCTTGATTTGTTTTGACAAAAATGTGAGTCATGGACAAGACTATAAAAGGTCAAGGGCTCCTATTTATTAGGACAAAGCATCCATACTATATAAAAGGGTTATATAGGATTTGTTAAGGGGAGTAGGGTTGAAAGGAATGAGGACTAAGAGGATGGGGATTTCTCAAGGGACGAGCTCAAGGTAAATGTCAAGTGGATGAATACTCGACTAACAGTAGAATGGTAGCAGATGTAATGCATTAAGAGGCTCAGGTTCTAGCCGTCCATCGAGAGAAGACAAATGATACGTCCCTGATCCATACTTGTGCGTGATAATGAAAGGTCTGAGCCAATTAGGGGCAAACTTGCCTCATTTACTTCACTCCATATTGGTCATGTGCTGATTCTCTTTGAGGATGAGATCTCTGATGTTGAAATCTCATTCTGGCAGATTTTTGTCATAGGCTCGCTTGATGCGATGTTGATAGACATGGAGATGGTTGAGGGCAGCAAGATGGCGCTCGTCAAGTAACTCAAGTTGAGCTAAGAGATCTTGACGAAAGTCATCATTAGAAAAAATGTCATGTAGAGAGATGCGGAGAGATGGGATCTGTACTTCGAGAGGTAGGACAACCTTTGTTCTGTACACTAGAGAGAAAGGGGTAGCACCCGTGGAGGTTCGAATGCTAGTGCGGTAGGCCCACAAAGTGAAGGGAATGTGAATATGCCAATCCCTTTCGGTGTCATTGACCACCTTCATGAGAATTTCAGTCAAGATTTTGTTGGAAGCCTCAGCCTGCCCATTTGCTTGTGGGTAGTAAGGCGAAGAGAAGCTAAACTTTATGCCAAATGAGTCACAGAGCTTTTGGATGGTCTTGTTTTTAAAGGACTTGCCATTGTTGGTGATGATTTTGTGAGAGACACCGAAATGATAGATGATGTGGGTGCTGATAAAGTTGACAATCTTGTCGGCTTTTGTGGAGACTAGAGGAATGGCTTCCACCCACTTGGTGAAATACTCGGTGGCGGTGATGATGGATTGATGACGAAGAGACAAATGAGGGTTAATCTCACCGATGAGATCTAAGCCCCACTGAGAAAAAGGCCAAAAATCTTGAGTGACTTGTAAGGCATGGCTAGGAAGATGAAACAAGTTAGAGTGCTGCTGACACTTGATGCAACGCCGAACATAGTGGCTACAGTCTTGATGAAGGGTGGGCCAATAATAGCCCAGGCGAATGATGCACTTGGCAACCAAATTCCCACTGAAGTGTCTGCCACAAATTCTATTGTGGACTTGCTTAATGGCGTGAGAGGCTTCAATGGAGGGTAGACAGTGAAGAAGGAGGCCATCGAAGCCTGGCTTATAGAGAAGACCCCCTAACATGGTATAGCGAGCTGTACGTTTGATGAAAGTTCACCGCGCATTGCTAGAGAGATTGGGAGGAATGACAGAAAGAGATAAGTAGTCCACAAGTTGCTTATACCAGTCATCTCGTGGGCTAGAGTCTATGGTGTTGACATGGTTGATGTTAGAAGAAAGGTATGAAGGCAATGGTAGACGATGCACCGTGACAAAAATTCTAGATGACGATGATGAAGACAAAATATGTGAGGTAAGAGAAGCCATGGTGTCAGCAAACTTATTCATGGATCAAGGAACAGTCTGCAAGAGGTAATGGTCAAAAGAGGCCAGAAGAACGTCAGCACAATTTTTGTACCTTTGCAAAATTTTATTTTTATAGAGGTATGAACCGTTGACCTGATTGACGACAAGCTGCAAGTCACCAAAGATGTTGATGGACTTGATGCTGAGAGAAAGGGCGGTTTGAAGTCCCAAAATTAAGGCCTCATATTCAGCCATATTATTGGTACAATCAAAGTCGAGCTTGAAAGATAGAGGCATGGGCTCACCGTCGAGTGGGATGAGAATAACTCCCGCACCCCCATCGAGTTGACATTTGGAGCCGTCAAAGAACATGGTCATTTGGTAGACAGTGTCATTGGTGGAAAGCATGGCGATAGACTCGTCAGGGAACTCACACTGTGGAGGTTGATTGTCAAGAAGAGGGGCATCTGCCAGTTGATCAGTGATGGTTTGCCCCTTGATGGATTTTTGCTAGATGAATTCAAGGTCAAACTCAGCAAGCAGCATGAGCCACCGAGCCATACATTGATGTTAATATGGCTTGGAGTGCATAAACTTAAGAGGGTCAGTGTGAGTGATGATAAAGGTTTTGTGATTGAGAAGATAGTGGTGGAGCTTGGTATTGGTAAAGACTAACACCAAACAGAGTTTCTCAGTATGAGTATACCAAGTTTCATAGTCGACCAATGTTCGGCTGATATAGTAGACTGCTTGCTCATGGTGATGCTCATCTTGGTGCGTGATCATGACACTTAACGAATGGTTGGTGATAGAGATGTAAAGGTAGAAGGGTTGGTCATCTTTAGGTGGAATGAGGACTGGTGGAGAGACTAAATAGCGTTTGAAGGCTTCAAAAGCCTCTTGACAGTCCTTATCCCATTTAAAGGAGACGTCCTTCTTAAGGAGATGATGAAAAGGTTGGCAGTGGTCAGAAAGCTGTGAAATGAAACGGTGAATGGACTGGAGCTTCCCTTGCAGATTGCAAAGCTGCTTGAGATTGGTCAGAGGCAGCATTTCAAGGATAACACGGATCTTGGTGGGATCTATCTCGATGCCACAAAAAGAAACGATAAAGCCTAAGAGCTTACTAGAGAGGACCCCAAAGACACATTTCTTGGGGTTAAGGTAGACATTGTATTGAAGAAGGCGAGAGAAGATGATTTGGAGAATGGTCAAATGGTCACGACGAAGTTTGGACTTGCCGAGCAAGTCATCCACATAGTCCTCCATGATTTTGTGGAGGAGATCATGGAAAATGTAAGTCATGGCACGCTGATATGTGGCGCCTGCATTCTTCAAGCTGAAAGGCATGACCCGATAGCAGAAAGTCCCCCATGGGGAGATAAAGGTAGTCTTGTGCTGATCTTTTGATGCAATCAGGATCTGATTGTATCCTGAAAATCTGTCCATGAGAGATAGCATCTCATGCCCGGTCGTAAGATCAATAAGGTGGTCAATGTTGGGAAGAGGAAAGTCATCTTTGGGATAGGCTAGGTTAAGGTCGTGATAGTCCATGCAAATTTGGATCCCCCAGTTGCTTTGGTGACAGGGACGATGTTAGAGACCCACTGCGGATAATCGATGGGCTGGATGAAAGAGACAAAAAGGAGGTGCTGAAGCTCCTCTTTGACAAGGAGCACCATGTGAGGATGCATCTTTCGAAGCTTTTGTCTAACAGGCTTAGCCTCTAGTTTGGTGACTATGTTATGGGTAGCGATGGTGGGGTCGATGCCAGGCATGTCACGGTAGGTCCAGGCAAAGGCCTTGTTATGGTCTGAGAGGAACTGGGTGTAGTCTAGCTGCTCCTGAGCGTCTACAGATTGACCAATCTTTAAGATGTGAGGAACATTGGAAGAAGGGAGGTTGATGTCAATTGTTGATTCATTTAACATAACTTGGGTCTCAGAAGGGAGAAAGCGCTAGATGAAAGAGTCGTCGGTGCCCATGTAGGAAAGAATGGCATTGTTGTCAATGCAGTGAACAGTGTGAATGGTCGCTGACTCATCCTCTATCATACTGGGATAAATGAGAGGGAGAGAACTAGACACCTCGTTTAGCTGATAGGTCAGGGGTTCTAGGCGGATGGTGTTTATGCAAAAAAAACTAGGAGGGATGGAAACCATTGACTCCGTAGGTGAAGGGGGAAGAATGGGTGAGCTATGAAGAGATTGATCAATGGTGGGTTTGGGGCAAAGGTCTGCAAGGGCCTGAGTGGGGTCGTGGTATCCCAAGCCATACTGTTTCTTGGCATCGTCATCATTGAGCGATTTGATGGGCTGATGGGAGCCTTGCTCATAGCGTTCGAAGCCAAAACCCTTCCATGCACACTTGTAAAGGTAGGTGTGTGCAAAGGAAGGGTTGTCAAGAAATGAGAAGTTTGATGTGAATGGTTATGGTGAAGAGAGAGGATTGCCATCAGTAGGAGCTTGATTGAGCCCCCCATAGACAAGATTGGTTCAAAGGTGAGGAGGACCATAAGGCACGACCATCCCAATTCGGTGATCATAACTGGGGCTGTGATGAAGGCGTCCATACTCTTGCAGAGTTTGGAACATGTCTAAGGCTAGCAAGCGATATTACCCAAGTGAAAGTCATTGGAAGATGTCTTCCATGGGGTCTTTAATTACTGCTTGAAGAGGAGGGGTGAGGTCGACCGCCGGTTGTGAACTGGTCAAAGCTTTCACGAATGGAGGCAGCATCGGGGTTGATGGCTTGATAGGAATGAGGACGTCGTTTGGCTGATAGGTTGTGTTACAAGTTTTGAAAGGTGATGGGTCAGCAGGGATAGTGTGGACTTGCCCGTCATGCTCAAATTTCACACAACAGTGCAGGGTAGAGGGAACACAAGCCATGGTGCGGATCCAGGGTCAGCCTAGAAAGATGTTATATTGAAACTCTCCTTTGATGATATAGAAGAGATCTCAGACTGTGCGTGGACCAATGCAAATGTGAAGGACGACTGTGCCAATGGTTGTAGCAGTGGTGTCATTGAAGGATCACAAGATTGCGTTAGTTTTGGATACGCAATTCTTGGGGAGGGCCAATTGATCAAAGGCGTGGGTGGAGATAATGTTGATGCTAACGCCTCCATCAATCATAACGTGCTTGATGTGGGTTCGATCAACATAGGAAGTGATGAAGAGAGTAGTGTTCTGATCTTCTGTGTTAGATGTAGGAATCATAGAATCACTGAAAATGATGGAGGCGACAGGGGATAAAGAGTGGACCAAGGCAGCGAGTGGTTGGGGGTCTTCAAGTTGGACCTCTGCTGCCTGTAAGGCTCGGATGAGGGATTGGCGATGCTGGGGTGAGGTTTGGATGAGGTCATAAAGGGACATCTTCACGGGCATCTGGTGAAGCTATTTTAACATGGAGTCATGAATCGCCCCTGAAGAGGAAGAAGAAGAGGGTTGAGGCGCGCCAAGGATAGAAATCTTAGGCTTGGGTGGTTGAGGTGGTTGGATGAAAGGATAGGTCCAAGGAATGGCAGATTTTTCTTTTGCCTTGTCCTTTTGTGACCTAGTGGTTATGTGAATGGCATTGATTTCAAAGATAGGGGGTGAAGGAGATGAAGGGGTCATGGCCTGCTGATGAGATGTTGATGTGGTTGAAGAGGTTGGAGGAATGTGGGAAAGTGTCAGGGGTCAATTGACAGTGTCCTCAAGAAGAAGAATGTCCTTCTCCATGTAGCGGTGAATGACGGCCTTGAGGGCACAACAAGTCTCGGTATCATGTCCTGGCGTACGATGATATAGGTAAATCTTCGTATCATCAAACCAGGAGGGCTTAGACTCGAGAGGTTGGAAGGGCCTGATGGGCAGAAGGGTTATGCTGAAAGTCTGTAAAAGTTGGTGCAATATCAAAGAGTATGAGCCCACCAAAGGGTCCGTGCTCGTTGATGTGTGCGATGCTGGTGACTTTTGCTTGGGCAGTGTTGGAGGAGACTTCCGTACCACCTTCTGGGTTGATGGTGTGGCGATAGATGAAGATGACACCTTCTTCATGAGAGGTGCTGAAATTTTTGGAGAGGATAGGCTAGTGGTAGGCAAAGGAAGTAGAGGAGGCAACTGGTTTTGATTAAAGGTTGGAGTGGGGAGGATTTTGATCAAGGTCGAAGGATGAGGGCCCAAAATAGAGGGCAATGGTGATGGGGGAGGAGTATTTTGCCTCTGTGGTTTGGCAGTCTTCTTTGATTTGGTTTGAAGACTACTATTGGTCGAGGTCTGGTCTAAGTCCACCTTCACTTACGGATGAGTGAGGTTGGAGACAGGGTGAACGCTGAGTGACTTGATTGATTTAGATGGGGTAGATGAGGGTTTCGATCTTAATGCAGTTGGTTGAGATGTAGACGGTCTAGAATTGGAAGTCTGGTTTTTTTTGAGAGTCTTGGGAGATTTTGCCATGAGAGGATTGGCAGCATGAGATGAGAGGGCATGGGCATGCTGAAGAGCTGTGAGACGCTCCCACAATACCTGATGCTCCACTTTCCTTGAAGGGAGAAGTTTGAGTTTCTCCACTAATTGGGAAAATGGCTGACAAGATTTTGGATGAGGCTTGGGTCCTTGAGAGGATGTGGATGGTTGTGGGGTTGAAGATGAGACTGGTGTAGCGGTCTCAGACCCAAGGCATGATGAAGTCGTGACAGGTTCGTCTTTGGTTGGAGACAGAGGAGAGACAGGTTCTTCCCTGGGTGGAGAAGAAACTAGAGAATGAGGCTCCTCAAGAGGGTAAAGGGCAGGAATGATTGTGCCCTCCACTTGCGGTTGAGGAGTAGGAAGGATCGGGTCCTCCATAGGTAGCAAGAAGGATGATGGTGAGACCGGTGGAGCTGGTATGGTCGAGGCGTCCTCCAATATAAGAGAAGTTGATGAAGAACTAACCGGAGAGGGAGGTTCGTCCACATGTGATGGACTGAGGGGTGGACTAACCTCTTGAGTTTGTGAAAGAGTCTGGTCAGGGATGAATGGCGAGACCGTATTGACTGTTCGTACATTATGTTCATGAGTGTTGTCAGTCATGGTCTGGACATTGTTTTGGGTTGGAGGATGATTGAGAAATGGTTGCTTGAAGATGTCGATGCCCTAATTGGGTGGCACATTGGGATTGTCGAGGACAAGGTCACCCTTTTCCAGCATGTCTTGGATGATGTTTTTAAGGGTCTTACAGTTGCCCATGTCATGGCCTTTAACACGGTGGTAGTTACAGAAGTTGTTTTCCCTATACCACGCAGGGATGGCGTGTGAGGGATCAAATTGTGGAGGTGGTCGAATTTGGGGAGATTGAGAACCCCCTGTTTGACAAGTTTTTCCAGCACATACACGTATGATTCTCCAAGTGGAGTATACTGTCGCTACACGTATCTCTGCTGGAATTGGCGAGTGGCACTTTGGGACGTGGATAGCTCAGGCTGGTTGGTTGAAGAGGAAGAGGATGAAAGTCTAACAACTACAGCGTTTGCTGATGCCTTAGACTTGGGGTTAGATGAAGAAGGATAAGAAGAAGAGGAGTCATTGGTCTTGGAGTTGGGATTCTTACTCCACAACTTGACTTTGTTCTCTTTGATGACACATAATTCAAGTTTATGGGCCATCGTGAAGGCTTAGTCAAAGGTGTGAAAGGTCTAAACCCGCAAGGTAGAAGAAATATGCTTGGCGCAGGCTTGGGAGAAAAGTTCAATAAGTTCAGGTTGGGGTAAGGAAAATGAGAGCTGATTGATAAGGCTTCTCCAGCGAGCAATGAAATCAGCTATGGATTCATCCTCAAACTACCAGATAGAATAGAGGTCTGTGATTGAGACCTTTTTGGTGATGTTGATGGAGAAATGGTTGAGGAAGAGTTGGGCCAGCTGAGTGAATGTGAAGAGAGAATGGTTGGCAAGGGAGCTGTACTAGTCAAGAGCAGTGCCAGAGAGGGACATAGTGAACATGCATAAAAGTAACGCATCGTCGTGAGCAATGAGATAACAGGCATGTCTGAATGCCCGTAGGTGTTGTTGCGGGTCTTCTTTGCTCTGGAAATGAGAGAATTTAGGAAGTTCCCACTGGTTGGGGTATGGTCGGATCAGGACGGAAGGATGAATGGGCTCATTACAAATTTGCTCATATGAGAGGGCATTGCACGAACTGAAAACAGAGGTCTCTAGGCTAGACATCTTGTCCATCAGTATTTTGATGATATCTGCTGACGGATTGGTGGGTGGAGCGCCCCCTAGGTTATAGGGCGCTTGGAAGAGGTTAGAAGAGGCATGCGACGTAGTCGGTTGCGCTTGTAAGGGTGCAACGTACTGATAACTAGTTATAGGGGCAGAAGTGGAGGCCAAGGGTGGTTGGGTAGAAGGCATGGCTAGGCTCGACATTGCCATGGGAGGTTGGATAGTGGTAACATGGGCCAATGGATAGGTAGCCACCTTGGTATTGATAGGGGTGAGGGTAGGCAGAATAGAGACAACCAGATTTTGGAAAGGGGTAGAGGCTGGTTGAATAGGTGGCAGTTGATAAGGGGCTAAAACCTCGGTGGAAGTGGGCCCAGAGATGGAGGGAGAGGCCACACTTATAAGGTTGGTCATGGATTGGTCATTGGTCGAGACGATAGCCTGGGTGTCTACAGGTTGAATTATCGATGCCGTCGATATGGCAGCAGTCTCAACTAAAGAAGTTGGCATCCCATAAATCAGGTTGCCCGAGGAGTCTCGCATTCGGCTTCGCGTGAGATAATGCTGCAAGGCTTTGACATTGAGGTCCAAAAATCTTTCAAAATCTTGGTCCCCTTCAGGGACGATGGGAGTCTGGGTTGGGGTCGGTCGAGTAGGAGTTATTTCAGTCTCTGAGTGGAACTCCATTATAGGACTGGTTATGGACAGGGAAGACGGAAGCGGTTGATGCCTCACGTGGTTGACAAGAGCCTTGGTTTGAATGCGAGTCAAAACCATTCAAGGCAAGAAAGAACATCCTCACAAGCTCAACCAAGCAAATAAGAACAGAAAAGATGAAGAACACAATCAGACCCTAAACATTAAATCCCTAGAAATAAATTATTAGGATCTTGGTGGCTTATGCCTTAGAATGTGTGAGGAAGATTGGATTTTGAGATGGGTCCTAGAAGTAGTCTAGAGCTGGTTTCAGGTTTGTTTAGGTGCTCAAAAGTATGGGTTAGGTTCTGTACTTGGCTTGGTGCTAAGGAGCAAGCTCCCCTCACTTCACGAGTCCAGTGATAAGCTAGGCCCGCTTAGCCAAAATATACTTCCCCTAGAGATTATCCTCTGCCAGAGAACAGAGTGGGCTTTCCCCTTGGTGATGAAATCCAAGTGGGATTGCCGGGACGGGTAAGGTATCCGCTGGGTGATGAAATCCCAGTCAAGCCTTGTCTTAGGTGAGTTTTGATGTTTGATTTGTGCAAGTGATTTGGTCGTGTAACATAAAGTGGATTATGATTAATTCAATATGCGGTTATTAATTACTAGGTGTGGACTAAGAAATGCAAGCAAGAAGAAATGATATGCAATGTGTTTTAAGCCCAAGTCAAAATGTGAGTTCGAATGAAAACAAGTTGAGAAAGGGTTGAAGAATATGATTTTTGACTAGTCTAGAATGCAAGAAAAGAAAGAAGAGTTATTTTTAATCCCACTTATGATGTCGTTTAGAAGAGAAGAAAGAGGTGAAAAGGGAGAAACCTAATGCACCTATATGAACAGAAAGAAAATAACCCAAGGAAGACCCTAAGGTCCCACTGGGTGTGCCAGAATGTTTCTATGCTATTTTCTCTTTCTACATTCAAAGAGAGAAATAAGAAACTAAGAAGAATGGTCTAAGGCTTGTATGTACCTAGATGAAGTCATGCGCACCAAAATCAGATGATAGTAGGAACTCCTCTTTGGTTGTGGAGGATGACACCTGAAAGAAAAAGCGACTAAAACACAAAAAATGTTAGATGAGGAGATGGTGGGATGCCAAGCAAAAGCTTGATCCCAAAAGTACGAAGACTTCCTTGAGGGATATCAACCCACTAATTAAAAATAGAATATTTGACAGAAACAGAAATAATGAAAGATAGAATGAAAGAAATAAAAGACAAAAAGCAAAATGCGTACCTGATATGCAGCAAATTGCTTTGCACAGTTGCCGGCGTCAGTCTCTATGCTGGCGTCAGTCAAGGAAGGTCACCGACGTCGATTAAGATGCCGACGTCGATAGGGGTAATGACCATCATCAGTCGAGGTAGTAGTCCTTGGACGGGGTCTAGATAGGGTTCAAGACTGTAGAATGGTTTGAGGTTTCATCTGAGGGTTAGTGAGCCTGTTTGGGCTCAGAGGGATTGTTTGGGGGTTTGTGTAGGGATCTGGGTAGAGTTACAGACTATATATTTTGGAAAGGGTGGATAGAGGTGATACGGGAGGAAATCAAGTCGGGTCTAGGGTCTGAATCTAAATCTGGATGGTGATATCAATTAAAAACAATAACCAAAAAACAAAATAAAAGCACAAAACAAATGCTTACTTGTTACCTACTGAAGATAGAGTAGGAGACATGATTGTTGTTGTTGGTGTGTTGCAGAAGTTCAATGTAGCAGACCTCTAGTGAGATGACTGAAGCAGAATACCTGTACCTGAGAGAGAGAGCCAGAGAGATTTGATTGCAGATTGATTGAATGAAAAGTTGGCTGATTGTTTTCTGAAGGTCGAATGAAAGAATGTTTTGAAAGAAGGTTGGATAACCGATCAAAAAACTGATTGAGAACCGAATAACGAATAACAGATAACGGATAACAGATCTTGCATTCGAGTCGAGAATGCAGTTTAAGGATAATTGATGCTAGCAGAACCATCGACGTCGGCCGAATAGTGATCGACGTCAGCGACGTCGGTCGAGTAGTGATCGACGTCGGCAGATGCAGAATGGGGACAGAGGCTAATTTTAGCCTTCTGCTCATTCTTACATGCTGTCAGGGTCAAGGCTCGTGGGAAAATAGTCGAGAGGGGATAAATAGGCATGGGAGAATAAAATGGGGGTCATAAATGGGTCATAGGGTAATGGCAAGGGGAGAGTAGGGGAGGATGACCAAGGGTTAGACACGATTTCGGTGTCTACAGCATGTTGGTTGAGAAAAGAGTGGAGATCTAGGATTCTCTTGATTTTATATTATTCTAGAGCTATGTGAAGTGTGATGTCTGTATTAGACTTCATAGAGGCATTCATAAATCAATAGAAGCATCATGGAGGTGTGTTGTAGGGTTGTTATGTACAAATTCATAGATAATGATATAGAAAGATGGAGAGCCTTGATCTATAACATCAAGAGCAGATCATATAACTCTATGGTATAAAGGTTTGAAGTAGTTGTGAGAAGAATAAAAAAAGATTATAAAGTTGTTCATTGGGGTATTAGCATGAAGATATGAGTGTTATATGTTCATCAAGATGATCTTAAGGTCACAGAGAAATAAGGCACATGTCGAATAGTCTCAATTTGTTTATCATGAAGAATACAAGTTATGACAAAGGTATATCATAGTAAAGCATGTAAGTTCAAATCTAGTTGATATAATGATGCAAGGGAGATGTCATGATGAGGTTTGTGCCATGGTGGCTTGAGAAACATTAAGGAGATAGATTGATGTAAAAATAAAATCTGAGATACCATATGGATATGACATGAATGATCTTTGCTCCAACATAAAGGACTAAATTGTTCCCTCAAAATAATATATTTGATTGTAGACAAACCTAATAGACATGGTGGATAAGCATTGATTATAGAGATGTTTTATGCTCATAGGCATTGAGTGTGACTTCTCTAGATATTTGAAGATGACCTTTGGGTCATATATCACAGGCCTATCTACTTGATATGCCCTAGTTGTGTGATGTGAAGGTGATCAAGCAAGATAAAAGTCTGAAAGATAGTGAATTATGTGTTTTGTAGACCTAATGTGCTATGAACTTATACATAAAAGGTTGTCATGATGTAGATGGTTTAGATATGGCTTATAGATCTTAAAGAAGATTATAAGAGCTTGTTATCCATTATGTGACTCAAAAGGAGAGTATGGACATAGGGAGATCTTATTAGATTTATGATTTAAAGGATCAAGGTAGATATGTGAAAGTTCAAGTCAGTATGAAGGTAGGTTTAAGGTTAATGTTAGATATCTAAGGATATTAAGAACAATCAAAAGTTGAGATGGAGTTCTGTATGTAGTTCAGTCAAGATGTAGATGGCATAGGAGGCATGGTTTCTTGAGGAGAAACTCAAGCATTCCAAAATTTGTCTACAATAATTGGTATAAGCCTAAGGTGATTTTTGGTCAACATTTCATTATGACTTCATTGAGTTCAGGTCCAAATATTAGAAGGTAGTTTGTGGAAGACCCTTTACCATTGATGTCAAAGGGGGAGAAATATCAAAATAAGGGAAAAGTTCGATTTTGGGGAGTAAAGACCTATTGAGAGAAGATTTTGAGAGTGGTTTACCATTAATGAAAAAGGGGTAAATTGTTGAGAATTATTCCTATTGTTGAGGTTTATCATTGATGTTATCATTGATGTCAAAATTTCTTGTCAAGGTTGATGTCATTGATGTCAAAGTGTAGGCGAGAGAGATAATTTGAAGGTAAACTAATAATTCTTCTATTGGTTGATGTCAATGTTGTTTGAGTGTTGTGAGAGTGTTGTCCGGTGAGTTATACTATTTGATAACATTGAGGTAAGCATGTATGAATACTAATCCTTTAGTATAAGGTGTCTTGAGAAGCCTAGTCATAACAAGCATACTCATATCGTGAGCATGAGCATTGTAAGCATGAAGAGGTATGTGCAGAGATATGACATCATTTTAGGAGCATGTAAGGAATGTGAATAAGGTATAGAAGCATCAAGAAGTGTTTTAAGCTTAGTTGTAAAGTTTCAAGTGCTTGAAAATCCTAGTCATGGAAGTAGTCATGGCATGTAAAGTCCTAGTGAGAAGGTTTGAGCATGGTGGATTAGTGAGATAAATGCACAAAGGCATAAAAGGTTGTATGGGGTCAATTGAACATGTATGTGAGGTATTGGATCACTCATGAGAGTCTTAGGGTGAGTCTATAGGGGTAGGACCTTCAGACCTAGTTTCACCTAGACCACCTATAGACCCTACCTAACTTAATGAAACATCATGAGCTATTGTCAAGATATATGAAGGATTTTTGGCTATGTTTATGCATGGGTAAAGGTTGATTTCCAGGTAAGCAAGGATAGTTGAGGTAATATTATGGGGTTTTAAAAGTTCATCAATGGTCAAGGTTTTTACTCAGTGTTGTCTTTGTTATTGGAAGGCTTGTGTTAAGGTTGATGTTTCTCTAGTGAAGGATGATCAAGGTCAGTTGTCAAGTTCTTAGCAAAGAAGAGTGTTATGATGAGGTGTGTATGAGTTCATTAAAAAGAGTGTTGAAATGAAATTTTAGTGTTATTTTAATGAGACAAGTGCTTAAGATTCAAATCCTTGTCAAGTATCAAGAGCTTAAGGAGTCTTGTCATGACCTAGTCATGGCATATAGAGACCTTGTGTGAAAGCATGAACTTGGTTGCTTGGTGAGATGAGTAGTCTTAGGCATGTGTGAAGATGTATGGAAGTGGTTGAGAATGGTAATAGGTTATATGTCATGTATATGATGTGTTGAGAGCTTAGACAGTGGTTAGAAGGTCAATTTCAAGGACTATTGTGGTTTACAAGTCAAGGTTTAGAGAGCAAAGAGAGAGATGGTGGCTGAATGAGGTATGAGATTTAGATTTCAAGATAAGAATGAGAATGTGAAAATTTTAAGTGGTATTATAGATTTTCCTAGGTGTGTTGAACAATTATCAGGTCAAAGTTTAAAGTTTTAGGCTTGAATAAGTGTTTTAAGGTCTCTCAAGTGCATAGGATGAATAGTCATTTACTTGAGAAGGTTTTTCAAGTGTTCATTGGCAAGTGCAACATTTTTATGAGGACCTAATATTTTCATGGTATATGGGGAAGGGTCATAGCTCAAATTTATATGAATTTTTTTTTGGAATGAGGGGTTAATCTTTATGAACAATTGCTAATAGTGAAAGATGGTTTAAACCCTCAAAGAACCCTTATAATGATCCAATATGAAAGAAGTTCTTCTAAAGTGATTGGAATGGATTGGTATGGATATTTTAGTGATTGGAGGTTGTATTAAAATCTTCTATGAATATATAGGTGTGATTGAGTCTTTAGGTGAGTGGGTAGACCCTATAGGAAGGACCTTATTTCTTAGAGATTTGTTGTAGTAGTCAGAGTTGACCAAGTTAAAGTTGTTAAATGGATGAAGGAAAATTTTTGAGACTTTTAGTTTGTGTCTATGTAGTTTTATGGACAATTTATATCTCTCATGTGTGAAAATTTTGTGATCCAATTTGGACAATTGGTAGTAGGCCTAATAAAGAAAAACATTGCAAAACCCAAGAAGTATGAAAAGGTGGCTTCTGGTGTGATTTCATGAAAGAGTGATGGATCTAAGTGAATGTATATTTTTTTTGTGACTTTTATATCATATTAATACTTTATATAAGGTTTGGTAGTTATTTTATGTAGTGAAAATGTTGAATCTAAAATGGTTTGTCTAGTTGAGTGAGGGTTGTGAGAGAGAAGGTCAACAAATTGGTTTGCAAGACCAATAGTTGCCATTAAAGATTATGATATATTTGCTGTAAGTTGTTCTAAGGATGTTTCAGGATCATGTTCATACATTATAATTTCTTTATAAATTTTATTTCAGGTATCTGTTGACGCTGGAGATTGCACCCGGTGGCAGGAAAATAGGTTCCTACCCTCTCCCCGCAACATGGAAACTCCTCTCTCGCCTGTGGGACGACGAAGCAGGAGAGGAGAGTCTCTAGGTATGGGCTAGTTCCCTCCGATGTATCTTGTTTGTTTCAGGGAGTGCAAAATATAGATATATAAATATACTGGGGGGAATGAAAAGGGAGAAGAAAATACAGGAAAACAAACAGCCTACTCTAAAGAGGTGATACACCAAAATAAAGGTTGACCTTCCACATCCACTCTCAGAATCAAGAAAATACAAGTATACTCTGTACATCTGGCAGAAGAACCATGGCTGCTAAGACTAACAGGGAGGCTATAATGGAAAATACTTAACAGAGGTCTACCAAGGTGCTATGGAATGCACACTTGCAAGCAACTTCCTCTATTCTGTTCTTCTCAAATATTGCTCTTCTCCTTTCAGCTGTAGGAATGGCCCTTGTAGATGACTGGTCTGTTGGCATTAACCTGTGAAAGCATCGAAGATAATGACTAAACACAAATAATACTCATGACATACACAACAAATCTATCCAAGGTGGAGGCAAAAGACTATATTTTATTGATTCAGGGGGAGAATTTGTAGAGCTGTGCTCTTTACAAAATTGGAGAAGATCCTTTAAAATGACCAAGTCTACGTATTTATATGGGAAGAGCCAAGAGGAGTCTCATTGGCCTTTGCTTGCAAGTGGCTGCTTGAGTCTTCATTGGGAAGAGGGAAAACACTGTAGATGACATCATAAGTCTGCTGGGACCATGCTTTCTATTTTGTCTTATTCCCATTTTGGTCTATGGCTTGTTTTCCTCATTTTGCGTGCCACTTTTCTCTACAGAATGTTGTGAGTGGTAATTTTACCGCTCAATCCACTAACTGTCATGTGGGCATTTGCTTGGTCGCTTCACTTTTATGGAGTGCTGGACCTTATAAAATACTTCCACAGACTGTAACTTGGCTTGTTTCTTTTTTGTGTCTATGGTCTGTGGACTGCTTCGTGGATCTTAGCGGTTTGCTTGACTGTTTCGTGAGTTTTGAAAGACTCACAGGTTTTGCTCAGGCTATTTCCTTGCCTTTCCTCTAGCCTTTGTCCTAGACTGGGTCGGGTCCTAAATGGCCCCTGTGACCCTTTTTCCCTGATGTACGTTATTTGTGGGCCTTCTCAGATGGTTGTTGGGCTTGCTTGATTCCCTAGCAGCTTTTTTTTCTAGTTTGGCCGTGGGCTGCCGTTGGCAGCAGTTTGGCCACCGGCTGTCATTGGCAGTAGTTTGGCCGTGGGCTACCGTGGGTGGCAGTTTCGCTGCCAACTACCGTTGGTGGCAGTTTGGCCACGGGCTACCATTGGCAGTAGTTTGGCCACCGGCTGTCATTGGCGGCAGTTTGGCCATGGGCTGCCGTGGGCGGCAGTTTGACTGCCGGCTACCATTGGCATTAGTTTGGCCATGGGCTATCGTGGGTGGTACTTTTGCTGCCAGCTGCCGTTGGTGGCAATTTGGCTGCGGGCTGCCATGGGCGGCAGTTTGGCCACGGGCTGCCAGGCTTTGAAAGTCCCGCGGCCTATGTTTGCCGCTCTTTGCAATGTTGACGGTCACTTTCCATTTTGTGGGTGGGCTGTCGTGCGTAGCTTGTTTCTTGCTTCGTATGAGTTTGACCCGGATCTATATTATTTGCATTGGGATTTTGGAAGTCCCACGAACCTGCATGTTTATTTCTGTCAGACTGCTCCCCGGGCCTTGCTAAATGTCTTCCACGGAGTTTTGAAAACTTTGGTATGCGCGGGACTTAGCTAATTTTTTTATAAAACTTACCCAAATACCCTTGAAGTGCCAGCCCTCCCCTAGGGCATTTGAACTTGGACAAAGCAAGCGCTGCACTGATCAAAAACAAGGTCATTGGACTTTGAAGAATACATAACAAAAGCCGATAAACCAACCACTCGAAACAAAAGATTAAACCAATAGTGTTGACATGAGTAGAGAAATGCTGGCATTGAACTGAACCCATTGAACCAAAAATGGTTCAATGGTTCGAAGAATCAAAAATGGATGAACTAAGTGCTGAGGAACTGTGACCTTTGAAATTACTCACTAAAATCACCAACTGATGAATTAGGCCGAGCGAATGCTCGAAATGGCATTGTTGGACCCTGAAAATGGACCTTACAAACCAAAATTAACTGGCCATGCAAAGCAAGTGTAGAAGGTGATCGAGATTTCGCTTGTGGGCAAAATTGGTCAACAAATTGGTGACTCACAGGGGAAGCTTCCCTACTATGTGTAGGACCTAGTTGCTTTTGAATATCCATTGGGTGCGGAGTCGGATGGTGAATTTGAAGAGAGTTCACAACAACTTTCGAGATCCCAAAATTACACCTGAAACTTTCACCCACATAGGTAAAAGGAAACACACAAGGCTAAAAACAACTAACTGTGCAAACTGCACTTAGGGAAAATAGGAAAGAAAACAAGGGAAAACTATGTACATCCGAACCAAAAATTAGTGGCAATGCTTCAGATGTAACCCGTTAATTGGGATACACAGTTCTTTGCCATCAAACCTGGAGAGCTGGAATGCATTATGCTACTTGCACTGAGTAATCATGTAAGGACCGCTCTAGAGGGCATCAAATTTTGCATGTTTTCTGGGCTTAGCTCTATCTTCATCCCATTTTAAGACAATGTCTCCTTTAGCGAAGTTTTTTGACAAAGATTTCTTGTCAAAATGTCTTTTCACCTGTTATTGGTGACTGATCATAGAGACCATGGCCCGATTCCTTACCTCTTGGAGCTCCATTAGTTTGCACAATCTGACCTCCATGCTGCTTCCTTCTTCTAACTGCAGCTGATGAGCAAGGTCCAGTGCTGACAATTCGAGTGAGATGGGAAGCCTTACTTCCCTTCCATACACAAGCGTATATGGAGAATTTTTGATTGCTCTTTTCAGAGTGATTTGATCAGCCCATAGAGCTATTTTTAACTTGGCATGCCAAGTTTTCTGATTTTCTTCCATGGTCCTCTTTATAATCCTGATCAGATTTTTGTTAGTGGACTCAGCCAGCCCATTCCCCTGCAGGTAGTAATTAGACGAAGTGCTAAGGTATATACCATACCTTAGCGCCCATTCACTAGTTTTGGTTCCCAGAAAAGCCAAGGCATTGTCTGAAATTATAGTGGTTGGGACCCCAAAATGTGTCACTAAGTCCTCATAGAAATCCAGGACTTCGCTTTTATTTGCTTTCTTCAAAGCAATGGCTTCCACCCACCTGATGAAATAATCTGTAGCAGTCAGGACCCATTTGTGTCCGACACTGGAGGGAGGATTGATCATCCCTATGAAATCCAGGCCCCACTGCATGAATGGTTGTTCAACTTGAATGGGCTGTAGGGACATGGCAGCCAATCACTATTTTCCATCAAAAAGTGCACACTTCTGGCACTTCCTTACCCAGGCATGGGCATCCTTGAAACGAGTGGGCCAAAAATAGCTAGCTCTCATTATTTTTGTTGCTGTGGTCTTAGGGGCGAAATGGCCACCTGCTGGCCCATCGTGAAACTTAGCCAATACCTTGTCAGCCTGACTGGGGTCAATGCATCTCAGGAGAACCCCAGAGAGATCCTTCCTAAATAATACTCCATCAATCAAAACATAAGGAAGGGACTGAAGTTTAAAATACCTTCTTTAGGCCCTACCGAGACCCTGCAAACATTCGCCCATAAGAAGGAAATGCCTCATGTCCAGGGTCCAATCTCTTATGATAGCTAGTTCTTCTGTAGTGGCTGCATCATGGATCAACAAGCTACCTTTAGCCTTTTGTCCCAAATTTGTAGCTAGCTGTTCACACAGGCCCCTTCCTCTCACCAACTTGGAGATTCTGATGTCTATGTCGTACTCCATCACTTTGGTGATCCATCCCGCTCTTTTCTCATTTAAGTCTTGATTGGTCAAGAAATCCTTGATGCTAGGATGTGGAACCATGAGATGGATCCTACTATTTCACAACATATATCTAAATTTCTTCAAGCTACGCACTACTGCTAGGACTTGCTTCTCTACGTAGGTGTACCTGATTTCAAAGTCCTCTAACCCTTGGCTGAAGAAGGTGAGTGGTTGCTCGAGGTCATCACTATTCACTTGAGTAAGCATAGCAGATATCACTTATCCATTGCTGAAGGTATAGAGATTGAGTTCTTTTTGAAGTCAGGGCTGATTAGAGCGGGAGCCTGGGTCAAAGCCTATTTGATGGCTTCAAAGCTGTCTTTTCTTGGCATTGTCCATTTGAATTCTTAACCCTTCCTCAGCATAGAGGCTAGAGGTTTAACTATCTCAGTAAAATTTGGAATGAACCTCCGAATGAAATTTATTCGGCCAAAGAAACTCTGCAGGCCTTTCTTGTGCTTTGGTAGGGACATCTCCAGAATGGAGCGGACCCTCTCGGGGTCAATAGACAAACCTTCATTGGACACAATGTGGCCAAGAAGTTTCCCCTCATGAACAACAAATACACATTTCTTTAGATTTAGGGAGATGCCAAATTCATTGCACCTCTCAAAAATCTGCCTGAGGTGTTCCATGTGCTGGCCCACCTCCTTGGAGAAAACCGTTATATCATCGAGGTACACCAGCACGTTCTTATTTATCAAACCACTGAAAGCCATGTCCATGGTTCGCTGGAAGGTAGCACCATCATTGGATAGCCCAAAAGGCATCTTCTGGTAGGCGAACATTCCCCATTTAGTGGTGAAGGCTATTTTGTATTGGTCGTAGCCTTGCACCAGAATCTGATTATATCCCGAATAACCATCCAAGAGGGAGAAATGTTAAGAACCGGTTACCTTTTGGAGGATCTGCTCCATGTTCAGAAGGGGATAATGATCCTTTAAAGAGACTTTATTAAGGTCTTTGAAGTCGACGCACAACCTGATCTCCCCATTTTTCTTTCTAACTGGAACTAAATTTGCCAACCATGAGGAATGTTTGATCGCAAATATAATGCCAGACTCAATCAACTTGACCAATTCTTTCTGCATAAGGAGTTCGATCATCAGATTAACATGCCTCTATTTTTGTGTGACTGGTTTTGCACCTTCCTCTAATTCAATGGTGTGCTGGGCGAGTCTTGGATCGAAGCCTTTCAAGTCGCTATAATTCTAGGTGAAGACATCAGTGAACTCCTGACACAGCAGAATGAAAGCTTGCCTTTCTTGAAACGTGCAGACCTTACCAAGCGCTAGCAGCTTGTCCTTGAAGATTTCAACTTTTTCATAATTCTCCTCTTTGGTAGTGATGCATGCTTTGTCATCTCTTAGTTGGTCATCTCCATTGGAAATACTTTCAAGCATGACCAGACCCTTAGGGAGTTTATTGTTCTTCAATTGAACAATCTGATTTCTGTATTGCTACTGCAATTTCACTTGATTGTGGACCGCAAATTCAGCTTCTTCCTGTAGGAAGAGAGCTATCTGCTGGTCACTTTTGAAGACCTACCAATTTGTAATATTGTCTAGAATTGAAGGTTGAACCACCACTTTTAAATGGCACAAACTACAATCCTTGCTTATCTCTTTTGAAACATCAAATTGGGCGCCAATAGCTGCCAACCTGTCAGCCTGCTTATTCTATTCCCTGGGAATCGAGGTAATATTAAGAGCAAGGAAATCCTCCATCAAGTCCCACACTCTGTGCTTTTAAGACTTCAGCAAGGAGTTCTTGGTCAGGTTTAGGCCTCTTATTTGGTTCACAATTAATTCACTGTCCCCCAGGATTTGCAGCTTCCTGATCCCTCTCTTTCTTGCCCACTCAAGTCCATGGATCAAAGACTCATATTCTGCAACATTACATGTGCAAGAGAACTGGAAATGGAAAGCTAAAAAATACCTTTCTTTAGAAGGGGAAACTAACATTGCTCCACCACCAATGCCCAATTTACTTCTGAAACCATCAAAGTACAGTTGCCATAGGCCAAGGTCTTCCTTGTTCTCCTTCATTATATTGGGCATGATGGCACCTTCTTCATGCAAGCAATAAATGCCAAGGTCTGCTTCCTCAATAAACTTATAAGGATCGTGCTCGAAGTTATCGCTTCCCCACTCATCCAAGAGTAGATCTGTGACTCCTTCAAGAGCAGAAGATGAAGATTTGTCCATCTGAGACTCTTCTGGATCGATGATAGTGTAACTAACATTTGCTGCCTTGGGTGAATAGGGCTCTAGGTGGTCTTTGTAGAGTGGCTCAGATTCAATTTTCACTTTGGTCCCGTACTTGGTTCTGAAAACTAGATATGACCAATTCGCTGCTAGATAACCACCTATCTTGGACGTAGTCCCTAGACAAACAGATTGCAAAATATGGAGGAACGTCCACTACCACTATATCATGGGGAATTGAGAATGTCGAGCAGGCATGCAATGTTAAACTCAATCCTTTCAGGATTCTGACTGTCTTTGCAGGCATCCCATCTAGTTGCAAGACTCCTTTGTTCATTGCCTCATACTTTAATCCCATCTTATCAGCAATGCACTTGGGCATCACTGAAGTGCTGGCCCCGCTATCAATTATGCAATTATGTACTAAGAAATCCCCTATGATCAAAGATACATAAAAGGGGGGAGTCCTTTCTTTCTTTTTTACCTGACCTAAAGCAGAAGGCTGCCCATTCGTCATTAAGATGTTATTAGTGTCTGCTGGGACGGCCTGTCGATCTAGTTCATGCAATTCTTTCTTCAATACCTCCTTTTGTCTTGGAAGAGACAATGAATCCCATAGAGAAATGCTCACATGCAATTTCTTCATTTGATCAACTATATTAACTTGGGGGATGATTCCCTTCGTGCTTTCCTTAGGACTGATCCTGACTGGAGCTATAGACTGAGGAGCTGGAGGTGCAGACGGTTGTCTGGAAATTGGGGCCCTTTGAAATGGGTGTGGTGGAGGATTCATTACTGCCTGAGGGGAAGCCTGTGCTTCTCCAACCGCTCTTCTTTTAAATCTCGTGTTGGCTGCAACACAATCAGCCTGATTGTCTGCAGTGCCTCCATGATTAATTGCACAGAGCTCGCCCTCTTCATGATTTATCAGAGTAGAATCCGACTGAGTTTGATTGCTACTCGTGCTGGGATGAGCTGGAAACTCAAAAAACTAGGAATGATCAATAGCCTGGTTTTCTAAATTCTAGAAAAAATTCATCATATCATTCGTATGGACAGCTTGCTCTTGACCATGTCCCATGGTTGAATAGCTAGGCCGCTCCTGCACTAGATTGTTCTGAGTAGGCACCATGGCTTTAGATGACGAAGAGGGGCCTGGGTTATAATTTTGATAAGGCCTGGTCTGAGTGAGCTGACCTTGTCCTTGATTATAGCCTTGAAAAGGGTTTCTAGGTGCTTGACCATAATGTTGATAACCTGGATTCGGCTTGTTATTTTGAGCTTGTTGCCTTTTAAGAGCTACAAGTTCATTTGACATGTTTTGCAACAGGCTTTTTACCTCATGCAGTTCATTTGATGGAATAGCAGCTGACTTCTCAATGCTAGGCACAGGGGCTAATGTGGGTGCAATGGTTTGTATAGGAGGCAACATCTCTGGGAAAAGTGGCATGTGGGGCCTAGGAGAGATATTTCTGGCTTGTACCAAGCAATTTTTGGCTGCTATGGCAATGTCGTAAGCAGCTGGCAGTATGTGCCCTCCCATAGATTGGATCATCACAGCGATATCACTGTTTAATGCTTTTAAATAGTACAAGAAAGCGTAGCTGGGAGTCAGTCTTACCAGGATGGGAATCTTATCCCAAGTCTTTTGAAAACGCGTGTTGAAGTCCTGCATATACTCGTGTGGAGCTCTCTTTATAGTCGTTAGTTGCTCTGCAAGAGAGAGGCCGTCACTTTTTTTCCCAAAATGATCAGTCAAATGGGTGCCCAATTCATTTCAGGAATGTATGGAATTCACAGGCAGGGTGCCGTACCAATCAAGAGCCTTCCCTTTTGGAGACAAAGCTAGCAGTCTGATGGCAATATTTTCTTCTGTTATATTATGAATATTGCAAAGATTGGAAATATTCTTGATATGCTCGACAACTGTAATAGGCCCCACTCCATCAAAAGAAGGTACATTCTTGAGAGCTGTTCCTGGAATTGGATCATAGTGTGGGAGGTTTAAGGGGCTCTCACCGTGAAAAGCTGTAAAAGGCAATGCCATGGTTGGAATGGGTTGTAATTGTGGCTGAGCTGGGTTGGTGTTCCTAGCAACAAGTCTAGGAGGATTTACTAATGGATAAGGGCAAATTATTTCAAACCTGAGCCTTTTAGCAGAGTTTAAAGGTAGCTCAATGAATTCAAAAGGGACCCCTCTTGAAGCTGACCTTGTGGTAACCTTTGGCATAGAAGTTTAAGTGACCGGTATTAAAATAAAGAACTGAGCTCTTACCAGTGGAGTTGCCAGATGCTGAAAATCTTTGAAATGACTGTAGCAGGACCAACATCAATCCTAAAATACTACTATGTTAGAAACTGATAAAATTACAGTCCCACCGGGCGTGCCAAAATTGTTGACGCTAGAGATTGCATCCGATGGCAGGAAAACAGGTTCCTACCCTCTCCTCACAACATGGAAACTCCTCTCTCACCTGTGGGACGACGAAGCAGGAGAGGAGAGTCTCTAGGTATGGGCTAGTTCCCTCTGATGTATCTTGTTTGTTTCAGGCAGTGCAAAAATATAGATATATAGATATACTGGGGGGGATGAAAAGGGAGAAGAAAATATAGGAAAACAAACAGCGTACTCTAAAGAGGTGATACACCAAAATAAAGGTTGACCTTCCACATCCACTCTCAGAATCAAGAAAATGCAAGTATACTCTGTACATCTGGCAGAAGAACCGTGGCTGCTAAGACTAACAGGGAGGCTATAATGGAAAATACTTAACAGAGGTCTACCAAGGTGCTGTGGAATGCACACTTGCAAGCAACTTCCTCTATTCTATTCTTCTCAAATATTGCTCTTCTCATTTCAGCTGCAGGAATGGCCCTTGTAGATGACTAGTCTGTTCGCATTAACCTGTGAAAGCATCGAAGATAATGACTAAACACAAATAATACTCATGACATACACAACAAATCTATCCAAGATGAAGGCAAAGACTGTATTTTATTGATTCAGATGGAGAATTTGTAGAGCTGTGCTCTTTACAAAATGACCAAGTCTGCATATTTATATGGGAAGAGCCAAGAGGAGTCTCATTGGCCTTTGCTTGCAAGTGGCTACTTGAGTCTTCATTGGGAAGAGGGAAAACACTATAGATGACATCATAAGTCTGCTGGGACCATGC
>JARHVA010003256.1:1527500-1542500 GCA_037957365.1 Torreya grandis
CTTGCTCTATTTTTAACATTCAAGCCTCTGTTTCTTGTGATTGAACAAAAAATAGAAGCTAAATAGTTTCTGATGTATTAGTTCAAAAATCTAGTCAAATGACATGGTGCTGAAAGGAAATTGAAAACTACAAAAGTGACATCCATTACGCCATTGAAAGCTACAAATATTTTCTAAGAATTATCTAGGTTATTATACGCAACAACAAATGTATGTTATATGTTATAAGCAATACTTGACATAGTAATGTAGACCTGCTCTTTTAATCTAAATTTCTACATCTTTTTTTAATATGATATTAGCTTAACTTATAGCACTCAATGCCATTCAATAGTGTTTATTTATTTTTCACCCACTCAAAAATCATAGTCCAAAAAATTTTAACTTCCTTTTCTCATTCAAAAATTTCACATTTATGTTCATTCTACTAGTTATATGCCTGAATAAAATACTATATTTATTTTGAGAAAAAATCTGTGTTTTATTTTTGTTCAATCTTGACTTTTGTCAGTCGAAAGAAAATTAATATTTACAAATATATATTCAAAGTTATTTAAACTCACTTGCAACAAGTGTAGTTTCACAATTTAATCCATTCAACCTGTCTAATCCACAACTTCTATTTGTCTTTCATGTCACGAATAGAGTTCATATGCATATTTCCATTATCTTACTTGAAATCTAAAAACTATGAAAAACACTAATATACAATTCAGTCCTTTAGGTTTGCCATTGAAGACAACCCTCCCTATATTGATAGAAATTTCAAAGGAGAACTGTGTCACAGACAAAGCTAATACTATCTACCTACTACCAAGATTTTCACTATAAGGAATATTTATTCTTAACAAATAAAATGTCAATCTATATGTTGACATAATAAACAATAACTATGGTACATAATCCACTCATAGAATTTTTTTAATCAAATTCCACACTACATACTTCTAAAAACTTTTTACTTGTTTTTTCATCTTACAAGAATAAACAATACTAGTGCCTATTGAGTGTTCACATACAAAAGTTATAATATGTTTTTTCTTCAATTACCAATATATATACAAATGTCAATGACTTCTGTAAATTTGGCCTAATTTTATATATATTTTCCTTTGTCAATAACATTTAATTATAAATCTTAATACTAGAGCACTCCAATATACTTTGTTTTACCAAAATTGTTTGTTTATATATTTATATTATTCTATAGTTATCGATAAAAGAAACTATTTTTCATATTTTCTAAGAGGCACTGTTAAAAAATTAATTTCTGAGACTTTAATTTTAATGAAATAAAAATCAAGTACAACATATTATTAAGTAAACAAATTTGGGGGACAAAAAGAGGCCTACTCGTGGACATGATATTCTTGAAATTTCAAAAATCTGAACTTCTATAGATAATTTGAAATATCTACACTCTAAATTTAAAGATGGTGTAAGAACATGAAATGCAGAATTCAAAGTCTAATTTCAAAAACACTATTTTTTTAAAAAAATGGTTAAATATAACTAGGTCAAACATCTAAAATTTGAAGAGGAACTCCTATTTTTTAAAATAAAATAGAGCAAATAGACAGTCATGTGATGTACCATTTTTTGAGGAACGTTTAATATTTTTTGAAACACTTCAATAAAAATTTAGATAAGATTTTATAATTTGTGACCTATATTTTTTTATATTTTTCAATGTATACTTTTTTTTATGAATTTTAAAAGTAAATAAATCCTAAAAATTGACCAAAAAAAATGGATAGCTATTTGTGCAGCATGCCTAACTACCTAAAAAAAAAGATATATATATTTTTTAATGTGTGTAGAATTAGGCCTAGTTTGTGACCATATAACTTGTTTTGAACTAGGATCAATGAAAGACAAATTACATGAACATGTATAGGCATATATGTTTGTGGCATATAGTGGCCTAAAAAAGGTATAGTTAGCAATCAACATAGTTTGAAACCTTAAATTAGTCCAGAAATTATAAAATCATATTTTTGGAAAGAGAAGATCATGCTCATCATGATGGTATTAAGTTTTTGAACTTTAATGTTGAAATTTATAGTGTATTTAGAAATATAAGTTGAATTTTATTATTTTTTATCATAACTCTTGGACTCGATTGTAGATTGATAGGTCCAAGGCTTTGGTTCAGGAATCCAAGCCATTCCTGAGACAAAAGGTGTGATATTTGAATTCAAATTCAAATATCATGATTGTTTTAATGTATAACATGATCACATTAATATATAACATGATTGTGTTACTATCATTTTTCATATTAAGGAAGTGAACATGTAGATAAAGCGAATCTTGGTTAATAAATAATGCAATCATGTTATTATAAAAGTAATAACATGATTGTGTTCCTGTTATTTTGCACATAAAAGCATTTGGACATGCACATGAAGCCAAATTCAGCCAAAATCTTATATTTACTACTCTAAATGTTAAAGTGTAAGTTTACATTTATATTACTACATTTATTTCCTTAAAATTTAAATTTATTTTATTAAATATAATAAATTAGGGTCACTCTATATTTTCTAGAGTTGGTTTCGCATTTTCACGCCTTACGATGTAGAAAATAGTTTTTCAAAATCTAATTTGGTTAGTACTTAGGTATTTTTAGGATCTAAGTATTAAACCTGGGGATTTTAGTACATAACTTTTGTAATTGATATCCATTTTTGGTAAACATATAGTAATTTTTTAGGTTTTTATGCCTTCTAAATTGATTACTGACATTTATATGAGTCCTAGGTAGGTCATATTGATGATCTATAGATTGGGATAGTGTAGGTCATATTGATGATCTATACACATCAAACGACCACTTTTTGTTAATTTCACTTGTTCATCATCCCTCCCTCATCCTTGATCACTTCCTACTCATCCCTTATTACCACTAATCACACTCTTATCATTCCTCATTATCCATAATCACTTCCTCATTGACCCTCACTATCCCTAGTCATCTCTAATCACTCCCTTATCATCCATAATCACTCCTCCATTGACCTTCACTATCCTTCATCATCCCTAATTGCTCCCTCCCCATCCTTCATTGTCCCTAATCACTCTTTCCCATACCTCATCATCCTTAATCTCTTCCTCATCCTTATTCACTCCCTCTTCATACCTCCCCATCCTTAATCACTCCCTCATTGACCTTCATTATCTCTCATCATCTCTAATCACTCAAGATTATCATCTCTAATCATTCCTTCATTGACTATCACCATCCCTCATCATCCCTAATCACTCCCTCCTCATCCCTCATAATCCCTAATCAATCTTTCCTCATCCCTTATCATCTTTAATCACTCCCTCATTGACCCTCACCATCCATAATTGCTCCCTCATCATCTGACATAAATATATACTCTAAATATATATTTGATTTCAATCATATGTTGTTTAATCCATTATAATAGAAATTAATTCTTTTCTAGGACTTCTTGTGTTATGAAGACCCATTTTTGATAGTTAATTTCATTACATAATGAATTGGATGATATTCTATGTTTATAGTCAAGTAACATAAAAACTAACACAAAATAGAGTCTGAATTTTAGTTCATAGAATTATCTTTGTTGTGCAACTGACTAGATGAAACCTTTTTTTGTTTCACCTTTGGTAGCTTGGTTCAAAAGATATAAATTAAACACAAATCTCTTGTATAATTTTCTAATTCTATAAAAAATTGAATTAGATGCAAAGTTATCTGGTGTTTCCCATTCCTATATGACTTGAATCTTTGTCAGGTTCACACATGCACTCCTTTTGTGTGTAATCTATCCCAAATATTTTATCTTTTACATGAAAAATGAACATTTATTCATGTTATCATAAAAATATGTTTCTACAAAATGTGAAACACTAGTTCAGCATGGTGTAGATGTTCATCCCATGTTTTCTAAAGATTAAGATGTCAACAAGATAGATTTTAAAAATGACATAGGTAAAGGGCCTGAGATGTCATTCAACATCTCAATGAGTGAATTCACTACATGAGTTAACCTAAAAGGCATAACCAACTAGTCAATCAATCCTTCTTTTATTTTTAAGACTATATTCCAAATGGCTAGAGGTTCAACATGAATATGATGATACCCAAACTTAAGATCAATTTTGGAAAAGAATTCTGCACCATGGATATGGCAGAAAAATGCCTTAATATTTAGATGAGGATAATAGTTATTCACTTTAATCTTGTTGAGATTGTTTTAATTAATTCAAAACTTTGGCACAAACACAATTGGGCTTCTATAAGGCAATGATTTGGGCATGATGTGTCCATTATCCATGATTTCGTGGATCTACCATTTGATCTAATCATTCTCTAGAAATGATATGTTGTATAAAGAGGTTTGAAGTAGAGGTAGCTAAGGGATCAAATAAATAGTATATTTTAGTGTATAGTAAATAGGAACTTAATTAGGTGACTGAAAGATATCCTTGTATTCATCTAGTTTACGGTTCAATTATTTTGGCTTTATTATTGGTGGATAAGCCACACTATGATATGGTGATATAAGGATGTTATTATATTTAATTATTACCATGAAGAGTATACTTATTACTAGAACTGACAAGATTCTTGCACTTCATGGCAGTAATGACTGAAAGTTTATGAACTAACTACGATATATGGTATTTCAGATCATGACAATCTATCACAACATTTCAAGGATTTATTTCATAGACTACATGTTAATGGTAAATATATGGTTGACCACATGTAAAACATCACACACCTCTAATGGTGAGATGTCACAAAGTATTGCATCTTTAAAAAGTTTGATTTTGTACACCAAGTGACACTACTAGATGGTCCATTTCTCAAGGCCTACAATAGACCATACACTAGCATATGGTTATGGATGTTGTATAAATTTCAAGTTCAATTTTTGAAAATATGCTTTAGGAGAAATTAAAATTTTCTAACTTCTATTGGAAATGATGAAGTGTATTGGCTCATCATTGATCTATTATCAACTTAACTTTTAATAGTGTTAGATAACTTGTACCCACTTCTCAAGATGTGCAAGTAGAGAGCTCATAGTATGACACTCTTTATTGGATTGAATATTGAAGTTAAGAATTAAGCACCACTTTCTAATCTTGGACTTCTTGTTCTAATCATTTGAAAATTATTTTCCACTCTTTGGTATGATGACTCAATCAATAAACATACAAATAGAAGGCCATCAATGTAATTATTCAGATCATAAAATGTCCTCATATGGAAAGTAATTGATTGGTTTTAGGAAATCACATAGCTTGGTGATCCTCATGTATTTACTACCCCTTTTTGGTGCTACGGTGGTTTTACTTGCTTCTCTTTTTCTAACAAATTTTCAATTATTACTTACATCATCTCTAATAGGCCCATATTTTTTAATAGGTGTTAAATATTTATGTTTCAAATTTGCCTCCACATGATTTTGATCACTATCTCTTATAGTTTATGCTAGCACTCAACTTGTAGCTCCTAGCATTGTCAAACCCCAATAAAATACCACCATCAAGGTATTAGATGGAGTCATTAAGGTTGAGGATGGAAGAGGAGGAATTGACTAGAGATTATGAGGGAGTCAATAGGGATGATGAGGGATGGTGAGGGTCAATGAGGGAGTGGTTAGGGATGATGAGGGATGGTGACGGTCAATGAAGGAGTGATTAGGGATGATAAGGGAGAGATTATAAATTATGAGGAATAGTGAGGGTCAATAAGGGAGTGATTAGGGATGATGAAAGATGAAGAGGGATGGATTAAATATGATGAAGAGATGATTAGGGATGATGAGAGAGTGATTAGGGATGATGAGGGATGGTAAGAGCCAATGAGGGAGTGATTAGGGATGATAAGGGAGTGATTAAAGATAATGAGGGATGGTGAGGGTCAATGAGGGAGTGATGAGAGATGATGAGGGATGGGGAGTGAGTGATTAGGATGATGAGAGATAGTGAAGGTTAATGAGGTAGTAATCAGTGATGATGAGGGAGTGATTATAGATGACTAGGGATAGTGAGAGTCAATAAGAGAGTGATTAAATATAATGAATAATGATGAGAGAGTGATTAGGCATGATGAGGCATGAGTAGAAAGTGATTAGGGATGAGGGAGGGATGATGAATAAGTGAAATTAACACAAAGTGGTTGTTTGATGTGTACAGGTTATCAATATGACCTATGCTACCCTAATCACACCACTTTGCATCAAGTTCAAAGTGAGTGGTTTGCAAACTTCAATTTTGACAAACCTAGAACTCCTAGAAATGCTAGTAATCAATTTAGAAGGCACAAAGCCTAAAAAATACACATTGTAAAGCGTGCAATTGTGAGACCAACTCTATTAGATGTAGAGTGACCCTGACTTCTTATATTTACTAAAATAAATTTAAAGTATAAGGAAATAAATGTAAACTTACATTTAATATTTAGAGTAGTAAATATAAGCTTCTTGCCAAAGTTGACTTCATGTGCATGTCCACATGCTTTTATGTGCAAAATAACAAGAACATGATTGTATTATTATTTTTATAATAACATGATCACGTTATCTATTAACTAAGATTTGCTCCATCTACATGTTCAATGCTTTAATGTGCAAAATAATAGTAACGTGATCGTATTATCTATTAACATGATCGTGTTATGCATTAACGCAATCGCGTTATGCATTAACGCGATCATGTTATACATTAACGTAATCGTGTTATGGCTCGATAAATTACTTTTATAATAATATGATCACGCTATCTATTAACTAAGATTCACTCTATCTATATATTCATTTCTTTAATGTACAAAACAATAGTAACGTGATTGCATTATCTATTAATACAATTGCATTATGTGAATAATGCGATCATATTATTTAATAACGCGATCGCATGATAGAAAATGTTCATAAAATTGTCCCCCAATTCCATATATTTACCATATTCATTATAAAAATAAAGACTAACTATAAACAACTCTATGTTTTATGAAACCAATATACCATAAAGAATTCATTTTCCTTTTCTTTATTTTTATTAAGCTTGGTTGGACTTTCCTTTTCCTCATTCATATTTTATTCGTTTTTCTTTTTTAATCCCGCGCTGCACCTACCCATTCCCAATTCCCATCCCATCCGTGGTCCCCGTTCCATCCCATCATTCATGACGGTCAAGACAAAATTGAAGCTGGTAGGTATTCTCCTTTTGAACTAGTAAAATAATACGAGAAAGGGATTGTTTTCTAGTGCATGCCCATGCTTGTTTATTTTGCTTTTGCATCTTGCAGCTGAGGCCCCCTCTATATAATAATAGAGCCGGCCAACCCATTTTTCAACTAGCTCTGAGTTGCTGCCCAAGATCTTTGACAATTTGTTAGCTAACAAAACTGTCAGAAAATGTTTGGACTGATGAGTGAATTCTATCATAGGCTACTTGCATGCACAACAATTCAAAATGTTTCCATGAGTACTCTGTATCTGTTGGCGGCGCTGGTGACGTTGCTAGTTGCGAGAAGTAGGGGTAAAGAGAGCAAGCTAAAACTTCCCCCTGGTCCAAGGAGATGGCCTGTGTTAGGAAACCTCTTGCAAATTGGCGGTGTTCCTCATTTGGGTATGAAAAAATTGAATATGAAATATGGGCCACTTGTCTATATAAAGATTGGAATGGTGCCAGCAGTTGTTACAGACGATCCCACATATGTGAAGGAGTTTCTACTGAAACAAGATAATGTTTTCGCATCCAGGCCAAAGGGTATTGCTTCCGACTATTTTACATTCTGCGGAAACGACATTGCTTTTGCTCCCTATGGTTGGCATTGGAAATCCATGAAAAGACTCTGTTCAACAGAGCTTCTGAGCCCTCTGAAACTCATGGAAACCTTCAGACAAGGAAGAAACGATGAAATGCAGTGCATGGTAAATCAAGTGCTGGAGATGTCTGAGGCAGGCCAAAGCATCAATATGAGGGATCTCTTTGCTACCCTTGCGAACAACACCATTTCCAGAATGGTGCTCGGCCAGCGGTATTATGGGCCGAAGGGTGCCGCTTCGGATCTTGCAGCCCAACACAGATCTATAATCTCCGAGTCATTTTCCCTGGTGAATGCCTTCAACATTGGAGATTATATTCCCTTTGTGAAGGCTTTTGATTTCCAAGGCCATGCACGTCGAATAAAAGGTTTGATGGCCTGGATTGACAATTTTTATGTAGACATCTTCGAAGAGTACAAAGAGGTTAATGCTTTCACAGAAAGTGGAGTACCTAATAACTTCCTCCAAACACTGCTCTCTCAGCAGAGTCTCACTATCACCAACATCAAAGCTATTCTCATTGTACTTCTCTTTCTCCTTTTTGTATGCTTCATTTATACATCAATTCTCTTATAACTACGAATGTGTAGAAGATTTTGCTATGACTTTTTGGATCATATTATCATTGAGATTCGATAATAATAGTGTGATCTGATCTGAAAAAAAATGATATCAAAATCTTCTACACAGTTTGTTTCAAAGAAGTTAGTTTCATCGTATCAAGGACTGTGAAAATCATATAGGTAATTGATGAACATGTTATAGTCTAATTGTGTGGAGTTGTGCAGGACATGGTGGCAGCAGGAACAGACACTTCGTCGACAACTAGCGAGTGGACTGTAGCAGAGCTTTTATATCACCCAGAATACATGAGCAAAGTACGTGAAGAAATAGAGTCTGTGGTGGGTAATGAAAGGCATGTGGAAGACTACGATCTGCCTCGCTTACATTTTCTGAAAGCAGTAGTAAAAGAAGTATTCCGGCTTCATCCAGTGGGAGGATTTCTCATACCTCATCTGTCGATGCAGCAAACAAAGGTTGGTGGTTTTGACATTCCCTCCAACACTAGAATTCTAATAAACACGTATGCCCTTGGGAGGAACCCAGCTGTGTGGTCAGATCCACATGAATTCAAACCGGAACGCTTTCTCTCTCCCAGAGAATCACTGGATGTGAATTTGAGTGATGCAGAGTGCCGTATTGTTCCATTTGGTGCGGGGAGAAGAAGGTGTCCAGGTGCAATTTTAGGATCGACTGTGCTACTGCTTGGAATTGCTCGCCTGGTACACTTATTCGACTGGCTTCCTGTAAATCATAAAGAGAGACTGGATGAGGAAGACATGAAGGACGCTTATGGGTATACCGTCAAAGGTCAACCCCTCCAAACCATTGCCAAGCCCCGTTTTCATAATAAACCACAGCTGTACCAGAAACCTCTGTCTCAGCTTTGAAAATGTTCTTACGTTATTTGTATTGTATGTTTATGTAATTTTTAGTGCTGTATAATCATGTTTGGTATTATCGGGAATCAGACGGGCTTCTACCTATAATGTAAGCTTTGTTATTACCTTAAATAAGATAACCTTGTTTTTTCTACTAGATTGGGTAAAGTTTATTGTTCGATGTTTTAAATTATATTTAATATTTTTAAATAGTATATTAGGGGATTCGATTTGAAATATCTTATCAATAAAATTTCACATAATTTATTCAACTTTTTCATAAAAATCTATAAAAAATAAATAAATTATATTTTCAAAAAGTTATATTTTATTTTGTTACAGTTCACAATATGAACATGTTTAATTCTATGTGAAAGATTTTGTGGTTTTTACAATTTATGTTATAATTATTATTATTATTTTTTTAATTGGGTTAAAAAAAATTATTGATTAAATGTTTAATTATATTATAAAGATTTGAAGTTTTTATAATTAATATTATAAGAAAGATTTCAAGAAAATTTAAGTAAAAAAAATTATTAATTAATGGATTATGGAATGTGATTTGAAATATCAAATTAATAAATCTTTATATAATAATTAAATTGAAAGGAGTATGTTTGAAAATTTTAAATTGAAATTTATTATACAATATAAAATAAGAACAAATATTAAAATAATATATCTTTCACAAAAAAATATATCTTTACATAATCATTAGATTGAAAGAGGTGTGTTTAAAAATTTTAAATTATAATTTATTATAATAAGAACAAGAATTAAAATCATATATCTTTCAAAAAAAATTAAAAAAATGTTATGAACTTACTTTAAAAAAATTATGAATTCATTTAAAAATAAATGTAAAAAATATATAAGCTCTTTTAATCTTTTACAAGTAATAAACATTAAAAATTATTAATTAAATTATAGTTTTTACAAATAAGTTGAGTACATATTGAAAAATAGATTTTGAATTGAATTGAAATATATATATGAATACACTTTTGCTTATATATATATATTAGAATATTAATGTATTTTAGACACTTAAAATGATTTATGTAAATTAATTAGTTGTTAATTTTTTTTGATTCTAACGTGTTTGTGTATTTATAGATAAATAGTTTAAATTAGGTTCATGGGTTATCATTGTCTCTCTCTCTCTCTCTTTTCTTTATATGTTTTTAAATAATGAAGATAGTATGTTTGGAACATATCTTAGAAATCCAACCATTTTAGAATGTTAGTGCATAGTCTTGAAAATTTTGTGTGGTCCCTTGTAGTTAATTAGAATACACTAATTTTCTTTGTCTCATTATATCCCATCTTATGACTATTTGATATTGATTTGTACATCAATAAATTCTTCATTTGAATTCAATTATTTTATGAATACATAAATATTAGATATACACTATCTATTTATCATTCACATAAATTTATTTAATACTTGAAAAGATTATAGAGGAAAAGAAACACTTATTAAAACATACAAGTTCATTATATTTTTATGCATAAATAAAAAAACATTAATTTATATACATATTAGTGAAATTTCTCCAATCATTAAATATTTTTATTTTGGATATTTATATTTTTTAAAGAACTGAAAATGATTAATAATACAACTTTTATATAATTTAAAATATATCTTAAAATATATGTTATTTTATTTTAGATTTCAAATATTAATATATAATTAAAAAAAAAGATGAATTCTATTTTATAAATAATTAAAGAGAGATTTAAAAAATAGAACAAAATTTTTAAATGTCTAAATAAAAAAACATAATCATAAAATTATTTCAAATCTATCTTCACTTTGTTCTTGAACAACATGAAAATTTGGACCATTCAAATGTATGGTCCATAAAATTATCCTCAGTTACCATCAATTTCTTTGCAATACTTATTATTGTATGTAGTTACAAATTTAAAATTAATTAATTAATTTTAATTAATGTTATTAACAAATTAAATATAATTGGGTATTTATATTATAAATTAATTAAAATTTATATATATATATATATATATATGAGAGTTATATATCAAGGTTTGTTATGTTTTTTGTTTGATTTTTTTATTTGTTTGTTTATTTTTATTTTTTATTTTTGGTTAGGGAATAATTTTTTGATTTGAAAGAGGATCAATTTAAAATATCATTGAAGGCCAGATTTTCATTTAATTTATTGATTATTTGAATATCACTTGTATATCAATTATTATTAAATATATATCAAATTCTCATATGATTTATTAATTAATTGAATATCACTTGTATACTAGATATTAATCTTGAGAATAACCAACAAACATTAATGGCCATGAGAATATAATCAATTATCACAACCGATTTCATATGTCTTTCTTGAGATTGTGTAACTTGACACAACCAAACCACTTAACCAAAACACCTTTTTTTCATTAACAAATTTATTACATCTTTAATAAATAAAATATAATTTTTAATTTTATTTTTATCAACTTTTCAATGCAAAAAAATAATAAGTATCCACCACAAAAAAATTACATTTATATTAAGAACCTACTACAACCGGCTCTCCCCGCCCGCTCTCTTTGCTCCAACCCTCTCCCCCTCAAAAAATAAATAAAAAGATAATAAAAATAAAAATATTATTATTAAAATAGTTAAATTTAACTTTGAAGTTACAATATATTTAGATAACAACTTTAATCGTTTTGCTAGCAACGCACAAGGAAGTTAGAATTAGTTAGTCGGCTCTGGAAACACATGTTGGTTTCATTTAGTGCCGATGTAAACAATATGTCTAGACAATGGTACCATAAATCCAACACCGTTTTTATTGTATGGTTCCACATCTTCTAACAATAATCTTAATATTATATAATACAATATATTATTAATTATATATTATATTTTATAGATAAAAATACATTTTATATATATAAAGATATATATTATATATATTGAAAGTTTTATTTTAATATTATTAAGATTATATATTGATATATAAAATATATATTTTTTAATATATTAAAATAAGATTATATATTAATTATATATAGTATTATACTAATGAGATATAGGTGAGTTCATAAAATGGTTTGGTTGTTTCAAGTTTTATTCAAGTTCAAATTTCAATATGGTATTTGAGGTAAGATGTAGTCATTATTAGTATTTTTGACTCAATTCAAGTCGGTTGTGATCATTGTTGGTATTTTTTGGTTGGTTGTGACCGTTCGTTAATATTTTTGTGTCAATTGTGGTCGTTGTTGATGTTCTTGGACAGGTTATAGTTGTTTGTTAGTATTCTTTGATTGGTTGTGGCTATTGTTAGTATCCATGGGCTAGTTGTGACTGTTCGTTGATACTCTTGGATTGGTTGTGACCGTTGTTGGTATTCTCGGACTAGTTGTGGTTGTTTGTTGGTATTCTTTGACAAGTTGTGTCCATTATTATTATTTTTGAGTCAGTTATGACCATTGTTGATAAATGTGATACATTTGATATATAATTACTTAGGAATCTAAGCCCCCAATTGTATCCCAGACCAATTGTAACTCCTATAAAAAATAAATACCCATATATATATATAAAAGGAGAGAGAGAGAGAGAGATTGTTTGTTAGAATGTGTGTGTGTGTGTGTGAGATTAATTAATTTATAATAAATTATATTATATATATATTAATATTATTTGTTTGAATATGTAAATATAAAATTAATAATATATTGTATTTTATATATTAAAATTATTTGTTTGAATATATATAAAGATTGTTTGTTAAAAGATGCAAATATATAATTTTAATATATAGAGGTTATTTGTTCACATCTTGTAACAAATTATATAATCATAATTAATAAAAAATTGTATTATATATATATATATATATATATATATATATATATATATATATATATATAAAATGATTATTTGTTACAAGATGTATATAAATGTAATATATATGAGTCATGAAGCAATTTTAGTACTTATTCATAGCTAAGAAAATAAGTTTTGTTTGTTAATTTTGGAATTAAAGTTTTAATTTATTTCATGTAAACAATGAAACTAATAGTTGTTTCAGGGGGTGTATTATGCCGATAAATATTTAATGTTGAGAATTAATTAATTTCAGGATTGATGGGACCCTTTCCCAATATAAGCAAAATATTAATTAAAAAAATGCCTGGTTCAAGGCAAAAAACCTCAATTTATACAACCAAAAACATAGGAGACCAAAATAAATGCCTAACAAATTTCACCGCAATACATATATAAATGTTGGATTTGATTTCCTATGCTATAGATTAGTTTTGATTATCATGAAATCATCTCACCATAAAATTTGCATGCTCCACTTGAAACGATGGCATTATAAATTGATATTGATTATATTATCAATATCCAGTCATCCTGCTTTGTAAATATCAAATTGATTAGATGTTATTGGATCAATTCTTATAGTTGCTAAAATATCCATCAATGTGTCAAGCTTTGAAATTATCTTTGGATTTTTGAGCGATTAGAGAATGAATAACTACCTGAGAATCATTCTCAATGATTAGTTATTTAAGACCACACTCGACACCTAAGTCCAGGTCAATAACAAGATTTATGAATGAGGTAAGTTGCTAGCCTATGCATGTGGTGTTTTGAGGGATGACAAGATATGATGAACCTCCTTTATTATCTTTCATGGGGTCCATGTTGATCATTTTCTTGAATATCATTACAATTGGTGCTTTATGGTGGCAGTATTTCTTCTTAAGTTTTCCATTTTCTAGTTTTTTTTCCATGCTCTATTTTCGTAGTGTTGGGTTGGGGTTTTGATATAATAGAGCAAAGCAATATTGAGTCTTTGGCTCTACCTGTGGTATTTGGGTGAGGAGCTAAATGGGTAATGGGGTTCATGGGCTTTGTTTCAATGGTGCAACTAAGACACATTTTCTAGGCTCCTACCCTAGATGTGGCCCAAGCCATCTTGGAAGTGTTGGGTGGTGACGTGTTAGAGAATATTTTGAAGTGGAGGGTAAATTTAGAGATTACCTCTCTTTTTGATTTTAATCTTTTGTTGATTATCTCAGGTAGAGAGCAGGTGATGGATTTGATCAATTTTTTTATAGCTCCTAAATTTCAAGTGCAATTGTTGGTTCAATTGGTAGATTTTTGTAATGAGTCTCATGTTACTTTGAACATTTTACTAGTAAGGATATTTTTGGATTTGTTCCTTTGGCATTCTTCAAGAAGCTGAAGTCTTGCTTCATTTCCATTTTGAGTTTGGTTAAATAACTGGGGAAAGTCAAAATTGAGGAATAAGAGGTGGTCAAGGAGATGTCTCTACTAGACATTAAATCTCTTAAAGCTCCTTTGCCAGGTTTTGTGGTTTGGCATGATTTTTAAAGGTCAAAGGAGTGGGTGGTGGTAGTGAAATTATTGGCCTAGGATTTTTTTATCATAAGTTTCCTTCTCCGATCTAGTTTCTACAAGTGGTGATGGGTTTGGGGATTTTAAAAAATCAAGGTTGATTATCTATGGTCTAACAAAAGGCTTTAGAAAAGAATGGGAAAGTGAAGAATCAAATGGTAGAAGGATTGTCTCCAGCTGGTGGAATGGGCTTGTTGTTTGGCAGTGTGGTTTGTTCTTCTTGATCGGGGCTCTAGGCTATGTTGGATGATAAAATGAAATGTTATGATGGGGGTGGTCTATTCCTAGAGTTGGTGAATATTTTTGATTAAGGATGGTTCTT
>JARHVA010003256.1:1547500-1550000 GCA_037957365.1 Torreya grandis
AAATGCAAAAAAAAAAAAAAAAACACGCACACACACATCTCAATAATTAATACATTAGGCACATAAAATTTCCAGTAACTTATTAAGAATTTAACAAAGTGTGGAAACTAAATCACTAAAATAGATCAAAGACTTGAACCAATTACTGAATTTACATAAGAAGCATGGTTTCTAAATTAAGTTCTAGGAGTTTATAACCTCTAAGATCATAGTAACTATGGATCCTCAGTAATGAATGGAGATATATTATAATTATGTATGTAATGTTTTTAAATACATGTTAATAATTACCAGTTTGATATAATCAATAACTTATTAAGACTTAATCACGAAGCTTAACATTTTAAAGAACATATAAACAAATAAAGTTATGAAATTATAATATGTACATTATGCCATGAAGAAACTTAATACATACATATGAATAAGAAAGTGAAATAATTTAGTGCTTAAATAATATTTGTAACAATGGAAACCATGTTGTTGATCCCACATTCATTGTAGATTCTACAGATCTTATAGTATCCATTTTATCCCTAGTTAAGTACCCATAAGGTCTATATGATTTAGTAGGACTTGTTCTTAATCCTGATGGGGGCATAACCTTCATCACCATATCCTACCACTAAAATACCATGGTGAAGATTAAGCTTATTGCATATATATGATAAAGATACTTTTCCAATGTATGTTTGCATAAACACAACAGTGATGCTTACTACACACACAACATTATAGTAAGTGAAAAAACATCTACAATAAGTAACTATAAAGTCAAAAATTGTAAGATCAAAAGTTCAAAAAAAGTTAAGTTGAAGATGTAATAAGTATAGAGTAAAAAATTATAGATCAAATACCAAGCCTGTATAATATAAAAGGCTAAAGTAGATAATTGGTTGTTATCACATTCCAACTTGCAGTATGCTTAATAATCCAAAGTTTACCCTATCAAAAGAATAATATAATCTTTGATGTTATTGGACTTATTTCTATTTATTGTAAGGTTTATTCCATTTGAACGTACCTTTTCATAAACTATAGTCTTGGTAGTTAAATATCTTTGCTACTTTTAATAAGTTATGAAATAAAATATCCCTCACAAATAATTGTGAAATTTTAGAACCCATAGAACCTATGATGCATTCAAGGAAAGGAAATACTACATATAAATCATTAACTCACCTAATAGAGATCCATGGTTAACTAGATGTATCCTTTTATAATCCATAAAGAGCCAACCCTTATCATGGTACAATATCTATTCTTAAATAGAAATGTAGTCCTATGCAATTCAAATGTAGATTTAAATTCAAATTCATCCCATGAGACAGTTGCAGGATTTTTTGACATGGTTGGCCCACTTGAGCCTCATTGGGAATGAGCCCCATTCAATTGTATCATGAGGATAACTGTAAACATGCTACACCTAATCAAGAACAAATGCCAACAAGGAATTCATTTGAGATTGCACTAAGATCATTGGTCATCCATGTCTTATGTAGTTAGAGCCATGCCTCTTTAAGGCATATTCTTTGTTTCTTATGCTTAATGATTGGTTCTTATATGCAATCCATGCTAATTATTTTCACATTATTCATAATTTAGTTGAGCTAATATTTGATTATGTGAATTAAATTGGATGTGTGGTTCAGTCTCAATCTCTGACAGTTTTAATGACTAGACAGGCCATCAATTTTATGCTTATGCTTTATTTGATGCAATCCTTCAAGTTGTACTTAGAATAATGTAGTAATTTTTTAAAAAAACTTATTACTTAAAATTCATTCCACAGAAACATACTTAACAACTTATCCAAATTATAACTTAGAACAATAATAATTCCAAATTCATATACCGAAATGCAATATAACTTATTATAATTGTAAGGAAAGTAAATACATTAGGATTCAATGATGACTAGTCCAATAATACAACAATTATTGTTCAAGTATATATAAATATATTACAATTACATTTCCTTCAGGAATTCAACTTTAATACAATAAATAGATACCAAGCTCTCTGAAGCTCAAGTCAAACCAATTTATGTATCTCTAATAATCTCAAGTGTAGTCTCTAAATAAGTACTACATTAAAGAGGGAGAGCATCATCCAAGCACTTTTCCACACCAACCACAGACTATCGATCTCACACACAATCCCTTATTAGGTAATGGCCTTCCCTTTATGGATAAGTAGATAAAAAGGTGCAGGAATTCAGAAAGACATATTATTACCCCGTGTGCGATAAGATTTTGACTACATGATGTATATCATAAATAAAATACATTTTTTACATGATATCGCATACCATATAAATCAAACATATGGTCAAAGTTTTCAAATAATATATGATCACCTAGATCAGCTAATTACATAACACACCACTTGATCAAATTATCTACATCCATAATTGGTAGTGCTACCTAGGCTAGTTAAGTTATGAACTAAAATACCCCTTGAAAGTAACTGTGAAATTTTAGAACCAATAGAACCTTTG
>JARHVA010003256.1:1555000-1937500 GCA_037957365.1 Torreya grandis
ATTCCAAACAATGTGACACAAAATCTACCACACCTTTCTTGATTCCCTTCTAAGAAAAATAAAGGTTTAAGCTCTACAATGACCTTGGTTACTCTTAGATGTCTTAAATATTAGGCACTGTATAATTCCTTCAAGATTGTGCTTTATAGATTCTCTTGATCTGTCATATACATCCTCCCATTAAAACACAGAAGACCATCACTCTCAAAACTAAATCCTTTATACTAAGGATTTTGAACATTATCAAACAATTCTTTTCTAACCTAATCATAGTATTGATCTCCTAGTGAGAACTTAACCACATGAAACTTGAAAGTACTCCTGATAGTAGCTATAATTGTTATGTACCTTCTATGACTCAAAGCCTCAGCTACTCTATTCTCTTTACCTCTAATGTAATTGACATCAAAGTCATAGTCAAAAATAAACTCTAACCAATGTCTCTAAAGAGCATTCAAATTTGGTTGGGTGAAGATATATTTAAGTCTCAAGTTATCAGTTATGAGCTCTAATGGTTTTCCTAATAAATAATGCCACCAAAATTGTAAAGCATGAATAATTGTTGCAATTTCAAGATCTTGAGGAGCATAATTCACCTCATGATTTTTTAGCTTCCTTGAGTCAAAATCCACTACTACACCATCCTACATAAGGACTCCACCTAAACCCTCTCTTGACACTTATGTGATCACTTAATCAAGCAAAACTATGCAATAACCCTAACTAGGTCATATGTTTTCATATTCATTAAACTAATAACATTTAGGATCAAGAAATCTCAACACTAGTACTAACATAAGTCTTATTTTCAACTCTTGAAAGGTTACTCCACATTTCTTTGACCAGATAAAATTTTGGTTCTTCTATTTCAAAGAGATAATTGGATTAGCTATCTTAGAAAATTTTGGAATGAATTTTTTGTAATAGCCTACTAACCCCATAAAACTCCTTACCTCATGAATATTTATCAACATTGTCCACTCCATAATGGCTCTTATCTTAGCCAAATCTAAAGAAATAACATCTACAGATAATATGCCCTAAAAATTGCACTCTCTCTTGGAAAATGCACACTTGGATAACTTGTTGTACAACTTGTGCATCTACAATCATTATAAAACTAGTTCTAGATGTTATATGTTCTCTTATTCATTCTTAGAATATATAAGAATGTCATCCAAAAATACTAAAACAAAGTTATCTAAATAATCTTTGAACACACTGTTCATGAGATTCATGAATGTTATCAGTGCATTTGTCAACCCAAAGGGTAACACTGTGAACTCATAATTCCCATAACGAGTTTTGAAAATTATTTTTAGAATATCCTCATCTCGAATCCTCAACTAATGATATCCTACTCTAAGATATATCTTTGAAAAGATTGTTACTCCATGCATTTGATCAAAAAGATCATCTATACGAGGTAGTGGATACCTATGTTTGATAGTTGCCTTGATCAACATTCTATAATTGATGCAAAATTGAAGAGTACAATCATTCTTAAAAAAAACAATTGGTGCATCCCATGTTGATAACTAAGCCTAATCAACCCTTTGGAAAATAATTCCTAGAGTTAAGCCTTCAATTTAACCAAATCAATGGTTGTCATCATATATGGCTCCTTAGACTGTGGTTCTGATCTAGGTATGATGTTGATAGATAAATTGAACTCAAGTTTGGGAGGCAACCCAATAATTCTTTTTGAAACACATCATGAAAATTTCTAAGAAATGGATAATCTTCTAGAGATGGTTCCATAGGTTCCTCCATTTCATTTATCTTTACGATAAATGTTTGGCACCCTTTTGCTTGAGCCCTCCTAAGTTGCATTACATAAATATGATTGAATTTCAACTCTCTCTTTTACCCTTAAATTTGTGTCTAATTTCCAAAATCATCAAGACACTCAACTTTATTTAAATAGTAGTCAACCTTGGCCTTGTGTTTAGCAAGTCAGTTTACTCCTAGAATCACATCATATGACACTAGGGGTGCTACATATAGATCTACAATATTTGAAAATTTAGGTAATTTAATCACTGCTTTAACTATACACTTATCAACCATGACTTTTGAGTCATTACCATATTATACCAACCATGCATTTAGCATATATCTAGTTTTTTTAGAAAACTTGATAAGCATTATAATAGCTATAAAATTTTTAGTAGACCTGTATCTATCAAAATGGAAATTGGATGTGTATGAGCATCACTAAATATTATTTTCAAGGGGAAAATGTGATATAGGTCTTGAAAAATGACCCCATATATTTGGATCCATATCTAATCCACTACAACCCATCCGTGGTCTCATTCTCACTGTCTTCCTCATTAGGACTATTTAGTGATAGGTCAATTTACATGACTATATTAGCATATTTAGGGTCTGAAACATCCTCAAAAAATTACATGGGCACACATTATAAGTCTCACACATCATCCTCCAACTATTTGCATGCTTTGACCTAGTCAACCCTACCTGCTATAGATTCCTATCACTCTTATGATAGACCAATGCCATCTATAGGTAGATGGGAGAGTTGAATATAACCTCCAATCATCATACTAGGTTAGCCAAACCATTCTAAGCACTTCCCAACAAAATCTTTCCTATCGATTCATAATGAGGGTTTAGATTGCCTTCCATTCTTATCAATCATTAATAAAGGATTGCCACTCATCTCAAAAAACAATGCTAGGATATTAAATCTAGGACCCTTCCCCAAATTCCATGAACTACTTAGGATCTAATAAAAAGGTGACATGTGCCAACGAGAATAATAAAATCCTTCTAGTCTGTAACACCCCATTCTATGCACACAGAAAACCTCAACACCAATTTTCATGTTTTCTCCTTTAGGCATTGACCTCAAAATTAGTTAACAAACTTGACACATCCTCTCATACCTATGACAATTACATCATGAATGCCTTGGGAAATGAACTTGACCCCACATTAGGCCACACTAAGTCTCTTTGCACATTAGGCTTTGAATTGTTAGTCATACTTGGACATGATCACACCTTGAAATCTCTTATACTATTTTAAACACATCATCTTCATGTCAAAAAAAATCATACCATGATCACACAATGATAACCTTCTTAATAAAATTCTTATACTGCTCATCTCCTCATGCTACCAAGCCTATGCCTTCTCACTAGGTCTCTCAAGTACATGGTTCATGAACCCAACTTCAAGAATAAGAAATACAACTCAAAATGACATAAATGACACTTTCATAACATCAATGACAGCTTCATGCATACCTTATAACACATTCTCATAAATCTTCCCCTTTGTCATTGATGGCAACCAATCATTGATGAAAATCATTCAAATAGGCTTCTCTTACTGGGATACATCTCCCCCATACAGATCAATCTCCCCCTTTAACATAAATGAAAAATTACTATCTACAACAAAACACAATAAACAATAATGAAAGATCATATCAATAAGCTCCCCCTATCTCATTGCATACCTCATACATCTTCTTGACAAACTGATATGACTCCCCCTTTGACCTCATATATTGTGAACTTATTTCTTACCCTTAGAGTTAAATCACCTACTTATTAGCTCCCCCTAATCACTTTGACTTGCTTAGTGACTTATAGGAATAGGAATAACACCCATTCCTATCTCAAATGTTCAAAAGTATCCTTTGGAAGAGGCTTAGTCAATATTTTTAAAATTTGATCCATGGTAGACATAAATTCAAGTTTAATACTTTGTTCACTTACATATTCTATTAAGAAATGATATCTTATAGGAATGTGCTTGGTCCTTGAATGAATTATAGGATTATTTGAAACACTTATGGCGCTAGTATTATAACAAAAAATAGGACTAGGACCATCAAACTCCACCTTGTAGTCTCTTAAGGTTTACCTCATCCACAATACCTAAGTAGGACATGAAGCTTTTGCAATATACTCAGCCTCATAGGTAGATAAATCCACTTATTATTTTTTCTTTCTTATCCATGAGACTAGTTACTTACCTAAGAATAAGGCTCCTCCACTGGTGTTTTTTCTATCATTTATACTCCCAGCCCAATCTACATCTGTACAAGTTAATAAGTCAAACTTCTTGCTCCTTGGGTACCATAATCCATAATCCATAGTTCTTTTGAGATACCTAAGTATCCTATTAACTAATTCTAGATAAATTTCCTTAGTATCTTCTTAAAATCTTCCCACAAGACCTACTACTTTCTTGATGTCAGGTCTAGAGGTAGTAATATACAACAAGATCCTAATCATTGATCTATAATTTATCTGATTGAATATTGAAGATTCATCCTCCTTGCTTAGCTTACATCATTTACCCATAAGTGTACTTATGGCTTTGAAATCTTCCATCTCAAATTTATTTAACATCTCTTTTATATATTTAACCTGTGAAATGAATATACCTTTTTTAGATTAACCTATCTAAAGTCCAAAAAAGAAGGATAGTTCTCCAAGCATAGATATTTCAAATTTTTACTTCATCAACTCTACAAAGGCCTTGATCATGTTCTTATTAGTTCCACCAAATATGATATCATCCACATAGACCACCACTATCAACTGATGGCCATTTTCAGTCTTGATATATAGGGTACTATCTATAACTCCTCTCTTGAAACCTTAGTCCAAAAGATACTTGTTTAGTCTAGGATACCAAGCTCTAGGATCTTATTTTAGACCATAGAGTGCCTTCTTAAATGCAACCAAAATATTCAACACATAGAAATATGAATTTATGAGACATAAAACAAACATGTTCCCCCTATCTCCATACATACCTTCTTGGAAAAACTCACCTATTATTGGGGCTAATGAGCATGATTATATCCCCCTAAATACTTGGCTTCTTCAATGATTTTTGGAGGAAGTAAATACACCCAATTATTATCTTAGTTTTTCAAAAGTTAACTTTATAATTGGTTTGGTCAAGATGTCTACAATCTGATCCTGTGTAGAAACGTATTCAAGTTTGACATTTTGTTCACTTACCTACTCACATAGAAAATTATACCTGATGGGAATGTGTTTAGTCATTAAGTGCATGAAAGGGTTATTTTGGATTCTTGTATCACTTGTATTATCACAATAGATAGGGCTAGGACCATCATACTCCACCTTGTAGTCTTTTAGGGTTTGTCTCATCCACAAGACCTGAGTGAAACATGAATTTATTATAATTCACTCAACCTCACAAATGGACAAAGCTATCGATGGTTGCTTATTGTTTATCCATGAAACTAGGCACCCTCCTAGTAATAAGGCTCCTCTACTGGTACTCTTCCTATCATCTATACTTTTTACCCAATCTACATCTGTGTAGGTTGTCAAATTGAACTCCTTGCTTATTGGATACTACAATCCATATTACATATTCCCATTGAAATGCTTGAGTATCCTTTTGACTACTTGTAGATGATTCTCCTTTTGATCTACTTGAAACCTTCCCATGAGACCTACTTCTTACATGATATCAGGTCTAGAGTTAGTGGTATATAACAAACTTCCAATCATTGACCTATGTGATGCCTGATTGACCTTTGAAGACTCATCTTCCTTGATCAACTTACATCATGTGATCATGGGTGTAATAACTACCTTAGAATCCTCCATCTCAAACTTATTCAACATATCTCTTATGTACTTGACTTGTGATATGAATATGCCTTTTTTAGATCGAGTGATTTGCAACCCAAGGAAGAATGATAGTTCTCCTAGCATGGACATCTCAAACTCTTTATTCATTGCCTCTATAAATGCATTTTTCATGTTCTCATTATTTATACCAAAGATGATGTCATCCACTTAGACAACTACTATCAACTTATGGTCATATTTTGTCTTGATGTATAGATTACAGTCTGTAATTCCTCTTTTGAATCCTTGATTGAACAAATACTTATCCAACCTAACATACCAAGCTCTAGAAGTTTGATTTAGACCATAGAGAGATTTATTCAATCTACAAACATAGTATTTATCATATTATAGTGAGAACCCTTCAGGATGCTCAATGTACACTTCTTCCAAATTCTCATTGAAAAAGGCAGATTTGACATTCAGCTTTTATACCTTGAATTCTTTGAATCTTGTAGAGGCTAGAAATAATTTGATGGCCTCTAATATTGATACTAGTGCAAAAGTATCCTCAAATTTTACACCTTAAAATTGTGTATACCCCTTATATACTAATCTATCCTTATTCCTAGTGACTTCTCCATCTTCATTCAACTTGTTTCTAAACACTCATTTTGTGCCAATGACATTCCTGTCTTTAGGCCTAGGAACTAGTTCCCAAATCTCATTCTTCGCTATTTGGTCTAACTCCTCATTCATAGAACCTATCCAAAATTTGTATTTTATTTCTTCTATAAGACTCTTAGGTTCAATATTAGATAATAGATCATTCTCTTGATTTAGATTACTTACCAGTCTTTTCCTAGTTTGCATACCTACATTCTTGTTGCCAATGATTTGAAATTGAGGGTGGTCTATTTGAATTTGTCTTGAGGGTCCTTTTGAGTCTTGTCTCTATTCAACTTCTTCTTCTTCCACATCAACATCTATAGTATCTTATTCATTCTTTAATTCCACATTATCTAAAGTGTTCTTTGATTGTGAGTGAGATTTCCTTGTCTCATCAATCCTCACATTGGTTATTTCCACTATATTTTATAGTCTTTTTTTATAACATCTATAGGTTGAGATCATTGATGATTATCCTAAGAATATGCCTTCATCAGATCTAGAATCAAACTTAACCAAGTCTTCATCATCTCTTTTTCTCATTTTCAATAAGATCCTTGAACTTGTTACGAGCTTTTGATTTCTCTTTCAAGAATGCAACCTAAGTCATTAATGTATAATTATCAATGAGTGACATGAAGTAGCTATCTCTTTGAATGCTTTGAATTTTTATAGTCCCACAAAGAACAATGTGGATTAACTCTAAGGGTCTTGTAGTAGAGTACTCCTTGGTCTTAAACCTTCTTCTAGTATGATTACCATGTTGACATGCCTTGCAAAGTATGTTTGTAGGTTTGATGATCTTAGGCATGTTCTTAAAAGAATTATTAGTGTTAATCCTGAGCAAGTTTTTCAAATTTTAGGTGAACTAGCCTTCTGTGACATAGCCAAATTTTATCTATCTTGATAATGAAACATCTCTTTTTTTTGATATTATTCAATACATATAGTTTATTATCAGTCCTCTTAGCATTCAAAATTAACCATCTTGATTTGGATCTCCTTATCTCACACCCTTTGTCATGAAAGGTTAGTGTGTGTCCTTGATTATACATTTGACTCACACTAAGTAGGTTATGTTTCAGACCTTCCACATATAACAAATTTTGTGTCTTGGTCTTTCTATTATCCAAACTCAAGACACCCTTACCAACTATATTGGCAGTTGTGTTATCTCCAAACCTTACTATTCCTATAACATTCTTCTTTATTGTGATAAACTTGTTTCTATCTCCTATCATGTGGATTGAGAAACCACTATATATACACCATTTCATGCCATCATCTAAAATATGAAAGGCAATTTGAGATAGTGTAGAGTCCTCTTTGGTATTTTATTCCTTCTTGGTAAATAGTCCATCTTTCTTCTTGAGCTCAATTTGATTCATCATAGCTTGCTTTGGCTTACATACCAATGTGTGATACTTCTTATGCATTATAGGATATTCATATGTCTTATTTAATCTTGTGTACCTTCGAACTCTATTAGAGAATAATCTTGATATGTGTCTTATATTGTGACAGATGGAAAAAACTAACATTTATGTACTTACCATGGTTTCATGATGACTTTTCCTTTATAGAATTGGGTTACCTTATTGATATTTTTAGGTTATTACTCTTAAATTGGTCTGAATTCTCATGCACTCTATCAAACATGCTCAATTTATCTATGAGCTATTCATGCTCAACCTTCAAGGAATCTAGCTTTGTCTTCAACTGGTCATACTCAACTTTCTTTGAATTACACCTTACGTTAACCTCTTCTAACTGACTCTTGCTATCTTTGATAGTCTTGTTTTGATGTTTTAAATCATCAAGTGTACTTATGAACTCAACTTCAATGTCTACTTTAGCTTTTCCTTCTTCACTATCATAGTATACTTCTTCATCATAAATGTTGTCTTCTTCTTGTTGATCATAAGACATTCTTGTGCTTTTTAGGACCACCTTTAAGATGTTAGACTTGCCTCAAAGGACTAGGCTCTAATACCAATTGTTATATATAAAATTACTAAGAGGTGGGGGTGAACTAGTCTTCAAAAAATTTAGAATATTTAACCTTATCATTTATGAACTGTCAAAACAATATAGTAAACTAGCAACACATTAAGAGTCATGAGCATGAGAGAAGAACATAACACATAGAACACCTATTTGAGTGGGAAAACCTCAAAGGGAATAAAACCCATTGATGATGAAAATTGACTAATTTCCTATAAGTCAAACATAAATATTTAGTAAAGCACCAACTTTACTTAGAGCACCAACCCCAACTATCCAAACACCAACTTGACAGGGCTTTAACAAACACCTGCGTATAAGGAGACACCAACCCCTTAGATAACTCATCACTAACTCATCCACTTAAAAAAATTTATCACCTTCATAACCATTTTTTTATCATATAAAAGATGATGATCTCCATCTTCATCTCTTCACACACACCTATCCTTCTCAAATTGGTCTCTAGCGTACTTCGCTCAATTAGCCCTCTTCTTGACTTGGTTAGGTATTTTGACCTTGATAATCATCTATGGTACCCATATCAAATATTAATATGGTTTTTATGTACCCTCCTAATTTTATAAAATACCTCCTTCATCTCTTCAAAGTTCTATCTCATTTCATTGAACTCACATACTGTCACACTAGACAATTAGGCCTTGTTCTTATACTAGGCTCTTGCTCATATACCTCTTGGTTAGACATACAAACTTGGAAACTTAGTTTTTAAATAAAATTGGCCTTATTACATGAAAAAAACATGAACCAAACATTACAATAGGTCAGTCATAACATATAATACCAAAACCCCTTTTAGGCCTTAAGGAGACCTAATTTTATTAGGCTTCATTAGCACATGTTACCCTTTGAAAATATTGAAACACTCTCAGACTTCTCAAAAATAAGGAAAATATAATATTTAAATTTAATATACCACTACCAAGATAATCTTGGCTCCATGCCACCTTTTAAATCCAACCACCACTTGAAACATGCCATTAACATTGTTCATAATTAGGTCTGTGCATACCCAGAAAGTTTATTTTGAATAACTAAACCAAAAAAAAATATTTTAAAATAAACATGGAAAAAATTATATAAATATAACCTTAAATACCTCCAAAACATCACCAAGTTCATTAGACTTCATTTCATAGAGCAAAAGGAGTCAAACCCTTCTTGATAAGTAGCCCACTTAGAACTATCAATTAGCTTCAAAACATAGTCATGAAAACATGAATTTATGATACATTAAAGGGAATAATTAATAAATTAAAATGAATTAATATTATATTAAAATAACCTCAAAACAAATTATGATAAATATATCATAAGCTCAAATAACAATATTGGTCTTACAAACCAATCTCATGACTTCACTATACACAGACCTCATTGTGTTAGACAAGTCAATTTGAGAGCAAATTTATGATATGTAAAATAATATAAAAACATTTTTATCCAATGTGTACATGTATTATATTTTTTTAAAAACATACCCATTCATTTTTATCCATCCCTAATCCATGATAACACATCCCTAATCAACTTCTCATTTATGCTTGGTTTTCTCACTATCTGCACCACTCGATCTATTAGTGACTGGTCAACTTACATGACTAGTTTATCAGCCGTAAGGGATATAAAATACTCATAAAAAACCATTTACATAATATTAAATTATCAATATTCAACCTTCATCCAATTAGCAACTTTGATGCGATCAACTCTGCCTGCTACATCAAATCTCTAAGAAACAAGGCCTTTCCTATAGGGTCCACTCACTCCCCAAACAAACAAATAACACCTAGAGGATACTAGGAGATTTGAATACAACATAAATAACCATTAAAAATCATTATAGGATTTTTTATCAAGATCTTTCTCATCGAGTCAATGTTAGGGCTTTAGAGAGGGTTAACACTATTTTTGGTGTTGACGATTGTTTAAAAAGATTAGCCACTTATTAAAAAAACCAATGATTATAAATTTGATATAGGAACCTTATCCATATACCATATATATCTTAAGTTTCCATGTAGAGGTTACACATTCCAATGAGTACTTGAAAGTTCTTTTTAGGTTGAGAACCCTTTGTTCTATACACTTGAGAAATCGTAAAACCACTTTTCATGCCTTTTTTTCAAAAACATTGACCTAAACTGGGTTAAAACACCTAGGATAACATATCACACCACTTAAAATTATCACATTCTCATTATTACCTTGGAAACTAATCCCAATGCTCCTTCTGGCCACCATCTCTCTCTTTGTTCTCTAGTCCTTTAACCTGCAAGTCACTTTAGGCCTTTAAGCTGACCTTATAGCCACTATCTAAGCTATAAATACCTCATATACATTCATTAAACATTTTAACATGCTTAATACATCCATACATACTTCATATGTTTTGATAATAACTCAGGATACCTCATTAGGTTGAGCAAGGTCTAGAACTAATCTACTTGCATGTTAGGTATGTAGGTCTTACCCTCGTAGGCTTACTATGAGAAACTCGTGAGTGTTATAATGCCTTATATGCATGAGAAAAAAACATCATATATTCTCTTATGCATATTTTCATCCATATCACTAAGAGACCATGCTCCTTCATGCACAAGCCTTATCAAGTCTTTTGTTAGGTTCAAACACTTGAGAACTTTGGCAACTAATCTCAAAACACTCTTGGATGCTTGTACACCTTATTCACATACATTCCATGATATTTGGACAATATCATACCTCCACACATTCTTCTTCATTCTTACCAATCACATGCTCATGAAATCACTATGCTTGTTATGACTAAGCTTCTCAAACAATGTCATACCTCTCAAGGATGTAATTAAAACAAAACATTGTTCAATGAACTTATGAAAAACATTTGACATTAATGACAACATCAATTCCAAGTGTTGGGGATCAACCAACAATAGATTACACTTGTGAAAGCAATAAACGCGGAAATAAATCAGATAGACAAGTAACTACAATGATAAACAACAAGAACAAGAGATACAAGAAACCACCCTGAAAACTTGTATTAACAAACTCTTTACAAAAGGAATACAATTGAAGAAACTTCTTTCTTCCACACCTCTCCTAGATGTATAGATCTCTCACTAGATCTCTACTCCTCAAGAGCTCTCTCTCTCAAGAACAATCAACTCCAACAAGCCTGGATTGATTCAATTTTGTACTGTTCTTCAACATACCAAATACAATGAACTACTACAATAATTCACATAAAGCTAAGAAGATCTAATTCTACATATAGAATTAGGAGACTTGAGCATGCACTTACAACAAACAGTTAAGCCTCTTGAACAAGGGCTCTAAAAATAATATTACTAATAATAGAGACACGAGCTTAAGACTACAACTTAAACTCATAATGCAAACACTCACTTCTATCCTTGGAAATAGCTTTCTGGATGCACAGGTAACCGACACCGATTCTTGCTGCTTGCCTGTGACCACTGCCAGTCGACCCACTACCGATGCCAGCGCCTCTACAACTGCACCTGGCTGACGTCGGTCGCTCCTGACCGACGCCGGTGTTTGTGTAGACCCAAAACTGTCATAGTGTGCTCCTTGGTGAAGCTTTTAACTCCATACCCTAACAATCTCCCACTTGGAGATAAACAGCTACACCAGTACCTGTACAGCAACATCTTCTAGCTCCTCCATCTTTAGCTCAATCATGAAGACCAACAGAAGTTGAATGAAGATTCAACTTCTCCTTTGTAATCGGCTTGGTTAACATATCAGCAGGATTCCTATTTGTATGGATCTTCTCCAGCTTCAACTCACCATCTTCCAATACCTGTCGTATGAAGTGATACCTTCGTTGTATGTGCTTTGTTCTTGAATGAAAGGCTGAATTCTTAGCCAAATGGATTGCACTTTGACTGTCACTATACAATCTGCAACTCTCATGCTCCCTACCAAGCTCATCCATGAACCGTGTCATCCATATCATCTCTTTGCTAGCCTCTGTGGCTGCAATATAGTCTGCTTCTGTAGTTGACAAGGCAACAACCTTCTGTAACTTAGATATCTAGCTAACCGCTGTTCCACCTACAGTGAAAACATAACCTGTAGTGCTCCTCCTGCCATCCAAATCACCTGCCATATCTGAATCTACATAACCATGTAGAGAAGTATTTGAACCTCCATAGCACAAGTGCCTACTGCTGGTTCCTCTCAGATATCTAAGGATCCACTGAACTGCTTTCTAATGTTCCTTACCTGGATTGGCCATATACTTACTTACAACTCCCACTACTTGGGCAATATCCAGTCTAGTACACACCATTGCATACATCAAACTCCCTACTGCGGAAGAATATGGAACCTTACTCATGTACTCTACCTCATCATATGAATTAGGACATTGTTCTTTACTCAACTTAAAATGTCCAGCCAAAGGTGTGCTTACCGGTTTAACATCCTACATATTGAACCGTTTCAACACCTTGTCCACATAATCTTCTTGAGACAATATCAACCTGTGATTTTTCCTGTCTCTCTTAATGCTCATGCCAAGGATTTTCTTTGCTGCTCCCAAATCCTTCATAGCAAACGTTTGAGCTAATTTCACTTTAAGCTCAGAGATATCCTACATGTGAGATCCTGCAACCAACATATCATCTACATACAACAATAGAATAATATATCTACCATTATCAAATCTCTTGAAATACACGCAATGGTCAGATTGACACCTACTGTAGCCATGCTCAGTCATAAACCTGTCAAATTTTAAATACCATTGCCTAGGAGCTTGCTTGAGGCCATACAAGCTTTTCTTCAATCTGCACACAAACTTCTCCTTACCTTTGACCTCAAATCCTTCTGGTTGTTCCATATATATTTTTTCATCCAAATCTCCATGAAGAAACGTTGTCTTAACATCTAGTTGCTCAAGATGCAAATCCTCAAAAGCAACCAAAGACAATGCAACCCTTATAGAAGTCATTTTAACAACAGGAGAAAAAATCTCACCAAAGTCAATACCTGGCTTTTGTGCAAATCCTTTTACTACCAATCTGGCCTTATATCTCATCTGTCCATTCTCACCTTCTTTCAACCTGTAGGTCCATCTGTTCTTGAGTGTTCTCTTACCAGCTGGCAATTCAACCAAATCCCATGTTTGGTTCTCTCTTAAGGACTCCAACTCCTCAACCATGCCATGCTCCCACTGACTCTTGGACTCCACCTGTATTGCTTCTTCAAAACTCTCTGGTTCTCCACCATCAGTTAGCAATAGATAAAATAAAGAAGGAGAATATCTAATTGGAGGCTTACTCACCCTTTTTGACCTCCTGATGGGTGTCTGAGACTCGTTCACAACACGCTGTCCACCCAAATTCTCTGATAGTGACTGACCTCGATCACCTCCAGACCTGTTACTGGCTGACGCCAATTCTGTATGACCGACACCGGTGCCTGTCCTACCGACGTCGGTCTCTGTATGGCTGACCTCGATTTCTGTTCTGCCGGCACCAGTTCCTAATCTGCCGATGTCGGTCTCTGTGTTTTCCTGTAAGTGATTATTTCTTTTTCTCATGAGCTCATATTGGACCTTTACCTCATCTAATTCACCATTGCTCTGCTCAAATTGATTCAACATTCTTAGCTGATCACAATACATCACTCTTTCATTGAAAACAACATCACGTCTCCTGATTACCTTGTTAGTTTCTAGATTCCACAATCTGTAACCAAAATCATCTGAGCCATAGCCAATAAACGTGCACCTCATAGACTTAGCATCAAGCTTCTTTCTATTTTCTTTATCTATGTGCACAAAGGCTTCACAACCAAAAACTTTGAGATATGAGAGATCAACCTTTTTACCTGTCCATGCCTCTTCTAGAATACCACCATTCAGAGCTGTAGAGGGTCCTCTGTTAATCAGGTATACTGCAGTGTCAATAGCTTGTGCCCAAAACTGTAAGGGCAAACCAACATGCAATCTCATACATCTTGCACGCTCCATTATTGTCCTGTTCATCCTTTCAACAATTCCATTCTGCTAAGGTGTCCTTGGAACTGTCCTTTGCCTGTGGATTCCATGCATATAACAATAATCTCTGAACTTATAACTGTAGAACTCACTGCCATTATCAGATCTCAGGCACTTCAGTCTTTTACCTGTTTCATTCTCAACCATAGCTTTCCATATCTTAAAAGTCTCAAATACATCAGATTTTCTTCTAATACAATAGATCTATACCTTCCTTGTAGCATCATCTATGAAAGATACATAGTATTGTGATCCTCCAATGGAAGCAACCTGAGCTGGTCCTCACACGTCTGTGTGAACAAGCTGTAACTTATGCCTCTTCTTAGTAGACCTAGTCTTGAGAAAACTAACCCTTTTCTGTTTTCCAAATACACAGTGCTCACAAAACTCTAGATCTATGCCTTTTAAATCTGAAAGCATACCTTTGGACTTAAGAATTGACATCCCCTTCTCACTCATGTGGCCAAGCCTTGAGTGCCACAGTTTAGCATCCACATCTGAAGTAGATAATACAAAAGGAGATTTGTTAGTAACACAATTACACAAATAGAGAGTACCTTCTCTCTTATCTCTGGCCATAACAAGTGCACCCTTGGTCACCTTCCAAGATTCTGCTGTGAGAGTTACTGTACAACCCTCATCCCCTAACTTTCTTGCAGAAATCAAATTTATCTTCAAGCTAGGAACATGCATCACATCTCTCAACACCCATGTGTTGCTGTTCTGCATCTTTAGCTGCACTTTACCTTTGCCAATTATTTTACAGGGCTCATCATCCCCTAGATACACTATTCCAAAATCTCCATGGATATAGTCACTAAAATATTCCCTGTTAGGGGTAGCATGAAAAGATGCACCAGAATCTAACACCCAACATTCTATATTATTATGCAGAGAGAAAATTAAAGCATCTTGTGCAATACCTGCAACCTTGGCTTCTTCCTTTCCTTCGTGCTAATTGTCCTCCTTAGGCTTTGACCAACAATCTCTGCTTATGTGCCCAATCTTTCCACAATTCCAACATTGTGGCTTCCTGCCATTCCTGGATTTGGATCTTCCTCTCACCTTAGACTTTGATCTTGATCTCCTCTTGCTCTTATCTTTCTGTCTCCCCCTGCTCTCAAAACTTAAAGCGTTCCCAGATGTCTCTTATGTGCTTTTCCTACGTATTTCCTCATTCAAGATAACACTAACAACATCCTCTACTTTCAAAATATTTGATGCAGATGCAGTATTACTTACTGCCATTACTAAGCCATGCCAGCTTTCAAGCAAAGAACATAATATTAAAAGAGCTTTTATTTCATCATCAAACACTATATTGACTGACCTTAATTGATTCACAATTCCATTGGAATCATTCAGATGAGTAGAAACAGATCCACCTTCATTCATATGCAAATTAAATAACTGCTTCATAAGATATACCTTATTAGAAGCTGTGGGTTTTTCATACAAATTGGCTAACGTAGTCATCAACTCTACCGTAGACTTTGCCTATGATAAATTAGATATCACAGTGGATGCTAGACTCAGTCTTATAGACCCCAGAGCCTTTCTGTCAAGAACTTCCCATTCTTCATCCTCCATGTCTTTGGACTTCTTTGCAACCCCACCTAACGATAAGTAGAGATCTTTCTGATACAGATAATCCTCTATCTGCATTCTCCAATGTTGGTAATTTTTGCCATTAAACTTTTCCATTCTCAGTTTACTTTCATCTACCATTGCTTCTCCCACTCAAATAGAAATCCCTGCAGAAACCCCTGTGAGAACCTGTAATCAATACATACTACACAGATCTGAACCACCTGTTAGTGAACCTAAGCTCTGATACCACTTGTTGGTATCAGCTCTTGAACCTGCAACCAAGGCTCTAATACCACTTGTTGGGGATCAACCAACAATAGATTACACTTGTGAAAGCAATAAATGTAGAAATAAATCAGATAGACAAGTAACTAGAATGATAAACAACAAGAACAAGAGATACAAGAAACCACCCTGAAAACTTGTATTAACAAACTCTTTACAAAAGGAATACAATTGAAGAAACTTCTTTCTTCCACACCTCTCTTAGATGTATAGATCTCTCACTAGATCTCTATTCCTCAAGAGCTCTCTCTCTCAAGAACAATCAACTCCAACAAGCCTGGATTGATTCAATTTTGTACTATTCTTCAACATACCAAATACAATGAACTACTACAATAATTCACATAAAGCTAAGAAGATATAATTCTACATATAGAATTAGGAGACTTGAGCATGCACTTACAGCAAACAATTAAGCCTCTTGAACAAGGGCTCTAAAAATAATATTACTAATAATAGAGACGCGAGCTTAAGACTACAACTTAAACTCATCATGCAAACACTCGCTTCTGTCCTCAAAAATAGCTTTCTGGACGCACAGGTAATCGACGCCGGTTCCTGCTGCTTGCCTGTGACCACCACCGACTGACCCACTACCGACTCTGGCACCTCTGCAACTGCACCTAGCCGACGTCGGTCGCTCCTGACCGACGTCGGTGTCTGTGTAGACCCGAAACTGTCATAGTGTGCTCCTTGGTGAAGCTTTTAGCTCCATACCCTAACACCAAGGCTAAATAATAGGAAAAATGCTCAACATATATGGCTTTGAAGTGACCATGAATATCTTATTCCACTTATAACCATCCTCTGTAACCATTCACAAAGTGTAATTATGCCTATAGAGGCCTCAAAACATCAATCTCTCTCATGATTGGACAATCTAGGCCAATGTTCTACAACTAGGTGATTGTATTCTATGATGGGGTCATTGAATCTATGTGACAGTCTTGTCTTATCACCTTAAGAAATGTAGATGCTCATTATGGTTTTTAAAGATTCTTACCAATTTTATATTCATACCTTAAAACTTTTACATGGACTACAACATATGAGATCCTTCTTGAAACCTCTAAACTAAGATTATAATTATGAGTGTTTTTATTAGTCTAATAGTGGCACTTAATCTATGGCATAAACATCCTTTGCTCAGTGAATGTTCTTATATTCACCTCCTTCTCATTTGTGCACTTGAATATCTACAATGTTTAGGAGTGAGTTTATTCCATCTTATACATGTATCATTCACAGGTGTCTCAAAAGGGCTAGTTATAGGTGCACTCTCCCATTTACCACTGAGTCATGAGAAAACCTATAATCATGATACCTTATGAAACCTTATAGGTGTTATGTGTGAGGTGTGCTTATTTTCCAAGACCATATAGGGTCTGGTAATTCTCACTAGTCACATTTGACTACCACCCAATGAGACAAATCTGTAACATGAAAAAACATGGAGGTATATTAAATTTTTATGCACTAGATGAGTTGATGTTATGGCACTAAAATACCTCTCAAACCCTCTACAATCTCTTATAACATTTTTTTTGCAACAATGAGTTCACATTTGCATTAAGATTGCCTAGAAATCAAGGTGATGGGGTTGAAAGCCTTCTCAAAATAATTTTATTTATTAGAGTTTTTTCATAAATAATAGGATTCTTAACCAAGTACCAAGGCCATGAATCTAAATCCCATTAGGTTCCCCATATCTGGTGAAGAGATGAGGAGCCATCTCTCTATATTTTGTATAGAACAAACATTTAGACATGACCCTTACAAGGCTACCAAGAGACTCGATGAAGTAAAAATTGAATATTTTTCCATTTTTTAACTTTTGAAAAATCTTTGTAAATTGAAAATTCCTAAGGAAGGTGGAAAGTTAATTCTCATATGTTCACTCTTTAATATGACCATACAAATGATTAGAAATGTCCTTTTTAACTCGATTTATCCTTCCTTGAGAATTAAACCTACAAGTTCTGACTAAACTCTAACTTGATCTAACATTAGGAACATTATCAAACATATTTTCATTATTTACAAGTATTAAATTTACATTACATACTTTAGATTCATCTTGGAAATGACTTTATAATCCTTAAAAGCAATTTTCAAGTGTAGAGAAAGTTAGTGAAACTAGATGACATCATGGATATTTCATTTGACCAAGACCCTAAAAGATATTATATGGGATATTTTTCAACTCTTATAAAAACTTATGAAATAAGGAAGATTTTAAAATATCCCCATTATCCACAATATAAACCTTAACATCCCCAAATATCTTAATTTTTGTTAAGAAACCTTAATTTCTCTAAGGTGATTAGAAATGGGTTTTAACTCATGATTTAGCAATGCTAGCGCATGGGTAAGCTATGAGAACATATATACACCTATATAAAAATGGGAAAATGAAAAAAACTTGGACTATATAGGTCAAAATGATGTCACATTTTGATAAAATTCTTGGTGACTTTTTGGGGCAGTCTACCTGCTAAGCTATGAGACCAGTAGCTTTTCCTCAACCATTGGGTGATGGAGTCATGGTAGAGAAGCTTAAAAAAAAACTAGATCAAGATAAAATAAAACCTAAACACACCACACCACACCACTATAACAAACACACTATGCTAAAGACATTTATGTAAAACCACACAACAAAGACTCAAAATAACACACCAAACAAGAAGGAAAAAAGCAAATGTACATAGCACTTATTCAAGACATACCACACACCTACTTATGTACATGACTAAAATTAATATCATGAGTATTAGGGATTAAAATGGATCCATTTATAGGGATAAATAACTCCTCCCATCCATTCTTTCCAATTAGAAAGAATTATTTTTCTTGCATTTGATGATAATGTATGGCCCCCTCCACAAAGTGTCAAACTTGGTGTGTCTCTTGGGATTTTCTCTATCTTCATCCCACTTCAGTACTATATCACCCTCTTATAAGACTCTTGGAGTTGATTTATTATCAAATGACTTATTCATCAACATATAATTATGTTCCATGGTTTTGTGAGCATTGTCTCTAGTCTCTTGTAACTCCATCAATTCTGTCAAACTCACCTCCATGAGAGTGTTTTTAAGCAATTCCGAATGATTTGTCAGCTCTAAATCAGGTATATCTTAGTATATGGATAGTATATATTCCCTTCCATAAATAAGAATAAAATGATAATTACCATTATACCTTTGAGGTGTGATCCTATCATCCCATAGGGTTGTCTTCAACTTAGTATGCCAAGCTCTTTCGTTACTCTCCAAAGTCCTCTTGATGATCCTGATTAGGTTGTTATTTGTAGAGCTGACCAAACCATTACCTTTAGGTTAATATTTGGATGATGTAATTAGATATATACCATTATTAATTTCCTAATAAATTATCTTACACCCATGAAAGTGTGCATTGTCTGAAATGATGGTAGAGGGAGTTCCAAACATTGTATAAATACCTTCTTAAAAATCCAAAATGGAAATCTCATTGGCCTCATTCAATGCAACTACCTCAACCCATCTTGTAAAGTAATCAGTTGATGTAATGATCCACTTGTGGCTAAGACTTGATGGAGGATTAATCATACCAATGAAGTTAAGACCCCATTACATGAAGGGTTGATCCACTTGAATGGGTCTCAATGGGAGAGATACAACTTTTTGTTTGCCTATAAAGAAAGCACATTACGAACAAATTCTTACCCTAGCATATAAATATTTAAAGAGGCTAGGCCAATAGTATCCTTCCCTCATGATATTTGCATCTATGGTCCTTGGAGAGAAATGACCCCCTATTGCTCCATTATGAAATTTTTTAAGCAATACACCAAACTAATCATTGTCAATACAACTCAATAATATATCATTTGTATCTCTTCTAAAAAGCACACCATTCCCAAGACAATAAGGAATATTTTTAAATATAAAATACCTTTTTTTGAACCTACTCAAGCCATTAGTACACTAACCATTTTAAAGGAATTTGATGTTGTCTTGTGTCTAACTTTGTACGGGTGTGAGGTCAGTTGGTTGAGGGCAATCTTGATTAACCAAAACTTCATATTTTTATTCATGGATAGCTGAAGCCAAATGCTCACATAAAATATTACCCCATCATACTCCATGACCTTTGTGATCCACCATTCCCTCTTTTCATTGAGGTCTTTACTCAAAAGGAGTTCCTTGGTTATAGGATGAGAGACCATGAGGTGAATTTTTAATTTGAAACCACATCTCTGAATTTATTCAAACCTTTTACAACAACAAGGACTTATTTCTCCACAAATGTGTATTTATCTTCATAATCCTCCAAACCTTGACTAAATAATATAATAGGTTGTTCAACACTCTCATCATTATTTTGCATAAGCATAACTGAGATAGTGTCAAGGTTAGAAAATGTATACAACATGAAGTCCTTAGCAAAATCAGGATTTACAAGAGTGGGATATTGAGAAATTACTTGATTAATGGCTTCAAAAATATTTTTACCTTCTTAAGTCCAAGTGAAAACCTTATTCTTCTTGAGCCTGGTTGTGATAGGCTTCATCAAAGATGAAAAACTAGGTATGAATATTCTCACAAAGTTTATCTTACCCAATAATCTTTGGAGTCCTTTCTTATGTAAGGGTAATTATAGGCCTAGATTAGCCTCTACCCTTTTAGGGTCAATAGCTAGGCCATCTTTGGAAATAATATGTCCTAGAAGATTACCTTCATGGATACCAAAATGTACTTCTTTGGGTTAAGGTACACCCCATATTGTCTACATATCTCAAACATCTGCCTAAGATGTTTCATATGGTCATTTGAATCCTTTGAGAACATATTTATATCATCAAGGTACACTAACAAAATCTCATTGATTAGGCCTTTGAATGACATGTCCATTTCCATCTAAAAAGTGACACCAACATTTGATAAACCAAAGGGAATTTTACTATAAGTAGAGGTCCCCCATTTTGTAGTAAAAGTTGTCCTGAACTAATCATCTTCATTCACCAAAATCTGATTGTAACCATAATACCCATCTAGGAGTTAGATGCATAGGGAACTTGAAACAACTTACAAAATGTGCTCTATATGGGGTAAAGGATAATGATATTTGAGTGACCCCCTATTCAAATCCCTAAATTCCACACAAAGTCTAATTTCCCCACTCTTCTTCCTAATAGGAAAAAGATTAGCTACCCAAGTTGAGAACTTGATAGGGAAGATTATCTTAGACTCAATTATTTTGGTGAGTTCCATTTTCATGAGTTGGTCAACTTTGGGGTTAATAGGCCTTTACTTTTGCCTAACTAGTTTGGCTATAGGATCTAATTCAATAGTATGGTTGGCTAAGCTAGGGTCAATCCCCTTTAAATCCCTATACTCTCACATAAATATATCAGGGAATTTACACAACTCAATGAATTCTTTTTTTTTATATGGAGAGCATACCTTTCCTAGCTTAAGGAGCTTAACCTTGAAGATTAATACCCTTTCATAGTTATCCTCCTTTTATAAATTCCTACCTTCTCTTTCTTATTTTGATCATACTCATTGAAGATGCTCTCTAGAGTGGCCAATCCCTTAGGTATCTTTTTTGTTCTTAGTTGTATAATCTAGTCTTCATAGTGATCATGGACCTTCTTTTGATTTGTTGAAGAGAACTCAACCTCCTCTTGCAAGAATTGCACAATATACTAGTCACTATCAAACACCTGCCAAAAGACTTCATTGTCAAGAATGAAAGGCCTCATAATGACCTTGATATGTGCTTACTTTCTTCCTTTATTTATGTTATTAGGTGTGTCAAACTATACCCTTATTAGAGCCAAGCTATCAACGTGCTTATTTATTCTTTGGGGTTGGTTTTATGTTGAATGCACTAAAGTATTCAATTAAATCCCATATCCTATGCTTATAAGACTTAAGAAAATGGTTATTGGTATCACTCATATTCCTTATTTGATGCACAATCATTTCACTATTCTTGATTATTTTCCTCTTTTCCCATTGAAGACTATGAACAAGACCTTCATACTCAGCTACATTGTAGGTATAACTCAAATGGAATATATATGAGGAGTAATACTGATGTTTAGATGGAGAAACCAACATAACACTAGCTCCTGCACTAATCTTTCTCCTTGAACCATCAAAAAACATCTTCCACATTCCATCACTCTCATCTTCCTCCTTGATAAGGGAAAGTATAGGTGTTCCCTCCTCATGTAGGTGATATACCCCCAAATCGATATCTTTAATGAAATAATAGGGATCATACTCATAATTATTAGCACCATATCTTTAATGAAATAATAAGGATCATACTCATAGTTATAAGAGATCATAAATACCTTCAAGAGGGTAAGATGCTTGATCATCTATGGTATGCTCTTTTTACTCATTGATAGTGCAATTTAGATTGGAACTAGTTTCCACATATGGTTTAATGTGTTATTATGGTCACTTTAGCTCCATACATAATTATAAAATCTGAGAAAGACCAATTTTCAATAGCATACCCTCATATTATGGTAATACAGTCTCTTGATAGTCAAACATAAAAGTGCACAAGTAGATCCACCACCATTATGTCTTTTAGAATTAGGAAACTTGGGTAGTCATGAAAGAACACTTTAAAGTATTTGATGATTCATATATAATTTTTTGCTATTCCATAAAGATGCATCACTCCTTTGATATATGGTTCATACTTCAATCCCAACTTATCTTCAACTAGTTTAGGCATAACTGAAGTGCTTACCCCACTATCCACAATACAATTATGTACTAGATTATATCCCATAATTAGGGTAATATAGATAGGTAGGGGATTTTTAGACTTGGTGGAAGGTTAAAAAATATGAGTATGTGCATTTTTGAGGTCCACACCAATATGATTTGTTGGTTGGGGGGAATATGAAGTTAGGACAACTGCTCTTAGAGTAAATCCTTTTGACCAATCATATGGAGTACCTTCCAAAAGGATATGTTTTTTTTTTTGTATTTTTCAAGGATTAAATAGTATTAAAAGAGGATACAATATCCTTTTCTTACATCCTTTGAGTAAATATAGTATCTTGAGCTTGAGTCAATGGAGGCTTGACCACCTTTTTCCAAGTTTTGATTTTAAGGAGGTGCAATACTAGTATAGGCTGTCATATTTGTATCCATACTTTATTGCCTTGAAGGGGGATTATTTTCAAGTCTATCCACATATTGAGCATATCCCAAAGATTTAATCTTTGAATTGGCATTGGCTACAACTAAGGTTATTTGATTTAGGACAAAACTATCTTCTATTTGATAGTTTACAAAATTCATTCCTGAATTACTACACTCTCTACTTAGTTTTACTTGTATGGAGCCATCATTTTTTTATATCAAGTGAGGAGTAGTCCCTCCTTGAGCCACCAAATATTGAACTTCCCTCTCATTAGCATTCATGAAATGACTTTAAGGCTTCTCCCAAGAATTTGGCCATTCTTCTCCTTGAACTAGGTTGTTATGGACTGGAACCATGGCTCTTGAAGTGGGAGAAGAATTTGCATTGTAGGAATTAGGTGGCCTATTGAAATTAGGTTGACCTTATCCCCTCCCTTGACCCTTATTCAAAGGTGGAAATTTGTTTTCTTATGGAGGGTGATAATAATTTTTTTGGTAATCTCCAATATGTTGATTTGATTGCCTATTTGTAGCTTCTAAGGCCTTATATTTTGCTTGCCAATAAATTGCATCATCTAATTTCTTTGAAGCAGCTTTATAATTGATATTTGGATTTGGAAATAGAGAACGGATTGGAGGGGTAGTATGTATGTTAGGAAAGATAGGCATTAAAAATTTTGGAGGGAGTTTACCAACTTGGATCAATTTACTCTCAGCTTGAATAACCACATCATAGGCATCAAGCAAGGTATACCCTCCCATGGATTACAACATGATAGCTATATAAGTCCTAATAGCTTTGAGGTAGGTTGGGAATACAAAACTTGTAGGGGGTCTCATGTGAGGTGGAATCCTATTCCATGTCCTTTGGAATATTTTATTGAAATCATGCATGGATTCATTAGACCCTCTTTGAATGACATTTAGCTAATGAATTGGTGATGTATGATCACTCTTATCTTCAAATATTTGTTTAAAAAACTCTCCAAATTCATCCCACATAGTAATACATCCTCTTGGCAAGGTTCTATACCAATCAAAGGATTTTTTCCTAAGGGACATGGCAATTCATCTAATTTCTATATTAATCTCTGTGATATTATGGAAATTAGAAAAGTTGGATATTTATCCAATGTGTTCACTTGGGGAGATAGGGAATTCCACATTGGAGTTAGGGACACTCTTGGTGGATTGGGAGGGATATTATCATAGGCATCCAAGTTTATGGGATTTTCAATATTAAAATCTAGAAAATCTTGGTATCTATCCATGTTTCCTTTAACCTATTATTCACTCTCTTGATCTTTTTGAATTTCAAAACCTTCTTGCTCTTCAAAATCTTCCTTAGGATTTTCAATTGTCAAGAAAGGTTCAAGGTACTAAACTTTAAGAGGAAGCTCAAGATAAGGGAGTGGATTTGTAGAATGATTACCTCTACTAGTATTTGATCTAGTAGTGACCATGAAGTATATAAAAAATGATAAATTGGTCTACAAAAATATGTTATACCTTCAATAGAGTCACTAAATGCTGAGTACAAAACACTTGTCTAGCTGTGGTCTTATCAAACCAACATTCACCTTGAAAATAAGTGCTTGGAACAGCTATCCCACCAAGCTTGCTAGAACCATTGTCACTCAAAATTTCACCCTTGAATAAGTAGTTTAATCCTACTTAAATTGATTTAAATAATTTGATTACCCATAGACATGTGGGTTGTCTATAGTGGGGGTAAACCTCTAGTTGATAGGGCTATCTCCCTAAATTTGTCTTGATTGTCCTCTTAGTAACTAGTTAGTGTATGAAAATGGATAACAAACTATCTAATTACAATAAAAATAAAACAAAGGGGGTGATACACCAAAAGGTTTGATCCAATAATATCCTATACTTGCACTTAAAATAGGTATAACTACACTATGGTCTATGCTTCAAGAGAGAACTTCTAACATAAGTATTTCAACCTAGAGACTATGTAAGTATAACAGATAAAGTAGGAGCTTCAAAGGAACAATAAGACATTATTTAAACTCCAAAACACTTATCTACAATAACACACTTTAATGTACTCCAAGTGACCTGAAAAAAGACAATGTATCCATACCTAGGTTTACACAAGTAGGACAAGATGCAAGGACAAACAATTTTCTCACTGGCATCTATCAAAAAATCATTCAACACACTAAAATATGAACTTGGAAATATTGAACTAGTTGTAATTTATTTCTTAAGGTAAAATATGAGTAACAAAAATAGTAGGGTTTGCATACCTTTTCTTGTGGATGGATTACAATACCAAAACTAGGCATCTAGGCATACTTATAGTACCAATGAGATGGAGAGAGAGAGAGAGAGAGAGAGAGAGAGAGAGAGAGAGAGAGAGAGAGAGAGAGAGAGAGAGAGAGAGAGAGAGAGAGAGAGAGAGAGAGAGAGAGAGAGAGAGAGAGAGAGAGAGAGAGAGAGAGAGAGAGAGAGAGAGAGAGAGAGAACCCACACAAAGAATGGAATATTAGGGGGTTATAATAATATAAAAATATTAATTAAATTTATAAAATTTAGTATGAATCATCTGAAGTCTTGAATAGGTGTTACTTGATCTCCAAGTATTTTTCAAACTGCCTTCAAGTCAGAAAATATCAATCTTTGAGGAGTTCATAAGCCTTCTTAAAAAATAATCTCATATTTTGCAAGGAGATCCTTCATATTCCTTTAAATTTCATGGATATCCATGTAAAATATTCTAGTGTCACATGACTAAGGTGTATGCATCATTGTCTACCCTTGAAATAGGTTTTTTTGGAAGAGGGACTTAGCTTAACTCATGAGGTGTAGTATGTCTTCCTAGGCAGTGAAGATATCATCTAATTATTATTATAGAGCTTGTAATTGAAAAATTTGAGCCTAAAATATTATATCACCACATATTTATGTCTCTTAAGGCTCCAATTGTTTACAATGCTTACCATTCTTTTCAAGAAGTCACTTCAATGTTGGTTTTCTAGCATTGGTTGGCAAATAGGCCTAGTTGCACATGTTAGTTTTTTTAATGGCCATTAAAAATAAATGGAACCCTAGAAAAAGTCTTAGGATCATGTTATCAGACCAAAAAATAACTTCACTATATGAGCAAGACCTTCAAGGCATCATAACTTGTTGTTTCTTAATAGACTAGATAACTAGGTCTCTCATTCCTAATACACCTTAAACTATCTTCTTTGTGAAAAATTGTAGGAATAATTTCAAGAGTAGAGGAGAGGTTTTTATAACTTTATAAGTTATTAAAAATCCCATGTTACCCCCTTACAATGATATTCAAGCATTCATCCATGTCTGTACTCCTCAATCTCATCAAAACTAGCAAAAGGGAAGGAAATTAGTGTGTCTATATAAGTGACATTAGAATCTAATTTCATGGTGAGAATAATTAGAGAGATTTTTACAAGGTTAAAGTGTTTATATATCCAAAAAAATCATTTAGATCCATTATAAGACAAATATCTCATATCGCATTCACCCAAGGGTTTTAGTAGGGTTTAAGACCTATTTGGGGTATTAACTATCATTCATAAAACACTAGCCACCAATTGGCCCCATTCCACTTGTATAAAATTATTTAGTAAACCCCCCCCCCCCCCCCCAACAACCTATTCAATATGGCTCATCTTCCCATGAAAAGTGTGAGATATGGTGTGAATGTGTGAAGTTGCTCCTTGGATAACAAACTTAGCTTTCTCGAACTCAAAATATCTAATTTAGGTTTTAGGCCATAAAAGTCAATCCCATTACTAGGATAGATTTAGAAACCTAAAAAAAAATATTCCTCATGATTCTACATGATTTTAAAATTATTATTACTGCATTGTATGCATTTGGTGCACTCATCAAGGGACTTGGGGTATAAGGCCTATCACCTCCTTACTAGGCCTCAAGGGAATTTGGATTGAAAACTAAGATTTGTCCAACCTAAAATTTTATTGAGATATTATTTGTGTCTATGTATCACCTAAAGGGGCCTCCATGGGGTTTGACATTACTATCTTATGTTTTGGGTACAAACAAACTCCTTGGTCTCAAAATTGCATCTTACTAATGGAGTGAGCAAGGTTTGAGAAAAACGAGTGAGTATACCTATTACTTGTATGGCTTTGAGGTGACCATGAATATCTTATTACATTCATAAAAATCCTCTATATCCATTCACAAAGTTTAATTATGACTATAGAGGCCTCAAAACATCAATCTCTCTCATGACTGGATAATCTAGGCTAGTGGTCTACAACTAGGTGATTGTATCTTATGATGGGGTCCTTTTATATGTGTGACAGTCTTGTCCTAGCACCTTGAGAACTATAAATTCTCATTATGGGTTTTTTATACTCTTACCAATTCTATATTAATACCTCATAACTTCTACATGGTTTGCAACATATGAGATCCTTCTTGAAACCTTTAAACTGAGCTTACAACTCTAAGTTTTTTGCTTGGTCCAATAGTGACACTTACTCCATAGCATAAACACCCTTTGCACCTCCTCATTTATTTACTTTAAGATCTACAATGTTTAGTAGTGAGTTTAGCTCATCTTCTACATGTATTATTCATATGTGTCTCAAAAGGACTAGTTATAGGTACACTCTCCCCTTAAACACTGATTCATTAGGAAAATTATCATCATGAGACCTTATTGAAATATTATATGGATTATGTTTGAGGTTTTTTTATGTTCCAAGACCATAGAGGGTCTATCAATTCTCATTGGTTACATTGATGACTACCACCCAATGAGATAAATCTGTAACATGAAGAAATATGGAGGGGTATTAAATTTGTATGTGTAGAGTAAGATTACAAAGAAAATTAGTCTATGAGTTAGTAGAAAAAAACCCAAAATAATCATATAGGAAACAAAGTGATAATCCTAATCCCTCTATGGGATTTGTTAATTATCTCAAGAAATTAATTACGAAGGTAAGATAAGCAATACCTTCCAAGTAGTGGCTCTCCTTCAAAAATGGTCAATAAGTGTGTTTGTGCTTGGATTTGGTGCTACAAGTCTTTGTCAATGAAATGTAATGTGTGCCTCTATCATCTCTTGGTTCACCAATAGATTTGGTTCATTTATATGGTCAATTTATGGGAATGAGTGAAGCTTTTCTAATGCAATTTCTGGATTGTAAATTTATATAATTCAAGCTTAAAAATGGTGGTCTTTGTAGAGAGGATTACAAAGGATAACAAGAAACAAATGAATGAAAGAAACATCATATTACCTTCCCATATGGATTCACCATACCCATGTGGCTCAAAATCATGTTCTCCCTTGATCAAGCATCCTTGTCTTTGTCAACAAAGGTGGCAAACTCCTCTAATGTCTCAAGAACACTTCATAAGACCTAGGCTCATGATTCCAAATAACTAAAATAGCCTATCAATGAAGATTGTAACTAATTTTAATGGTCTATTGCAAAGGATTGTGGAGACAATTCTGTATAATAACTTTGTGTAAATCAAGCTTAAAATTCATGTCCATGGCCTCTCTATTTATAGATTTTTGAGATTGGTCAGGATCAACCATGACCGTCCATCTCAAGATTGAGATGTATGGCCATGGATAATCCTAATATTTGGAATTAAACTTATAAATATCCTCAATATAAATAAGCATTAAAGAGGCATGGGAGGCATTAACTAGGCATGAGTGACTCATAATCCTGATATTTTATGCACTTATGACTTGATCGATGCCACCCCATAGATGATGTCATTAGGTGATGTAGATATTCAAAATCAATTTCAATAATGAGATATTCAAAAATATCTATGGAATTCTTACTTAAGCTCTTAAATTGGATTAATTAGCTTAAGTAAGTTTAATCAAGTTTAGTGCAATTCTTTGGAAATTGGTGCACAATTAATCAAAATGATCAAAAATTCATATTATTGGATTATAATTTAATTGAAGAGGAACTGTAAGGTGATGTTAGATGTGTTGGACCTATATTCCCATTTAGGATGTTGCCAACACCATATAATAAAGGTACGTGATGTATACCATTAAATTAGAAGAAAAGAGTGATCTTGAGCACTAAATGGCAAATTTGTCATTTTGACTCGAAATGATCTTATCAAAGTTAGTTGGCCCATAAAATGCATTGCTCTATTTAGGAATACTTTTACCTAAACTGGCACTTTTAAGTGACAAGTTCAAACCATTTAGGGCATTTTATGGATTTTGACCTAAAATGTGCATTTGAGTGCAACTCGAGTAAGATTGACAATTTTAACACAAATGGTGTTAGGAATTAGATGTCTACATTTTTCCACTAATTGAGAAGGAATAGAGAGATAATTAGGTGAAGTAACGTCTTTTCAAAGAAAATGTTTGTCAAGAAAAAATTGAAACATACCCATAATGCCCCCTCGAGAGGACATATTAGGATGGAAGAAAAGGATGGACTCTCAAAAAGAGAGAGAAAGTGAGAGATTAACCCATGGAATAGATCACATCTAGATGAGCTAATACTTACACATGTGATTACCATCAATGATTACCTTCTAAGCCTAAAATATAATTAGGAGTATAATAATCCCCAAAAATGGGGGAATGAGAAAGATACAATCCATAAATGTAAGGGACACACTTTAAACATACCTAATTTGAGAATACAAGTTGCACGCTTATGGAATTGATCAATCCCAAGATAAGTTACACACTAAAATATTACCATCATGGGAATTAGTGTGGAGAGCTTGGAATTATATGAAAAGAGAGAGCATTCTGCTTCAGGAAGGGAAGCACCACTAGAACAGGGTCTCCAAAGAGAAGATAATAAGAAGTACTCTAGTAGAGTAAATGTGATCATGATAAAAGACATTTGCCCTAGTAGGGAAAATTTTGATCATTTATAAAGAATACATAGTGATTTTGCCCTTGTAGATCTGATTTGATTTGGATGTGGTTCAGATGTTTTGCCCCAGTATGGGTAATTGGTAAGCTAAATAGCTCAAAGATATAACTGAAAATATAGGTTAAAGAGAACAAGTGAAAATGTACATGCAATGGTGTAATGGCTTAGAAATACATATAAAACCAAGCATATGAGAATGCATAAAGTTATGAAAGAGATGAAAATAAGAATGGAGATAGCTGAGCTAACCTCAATAGAAATTGAGTGCTGCCTACATAGTTTCATGGACTCATGTTCCAACATGAACTTCAAGACAATGTAGTTCAGCTAAATTTGGGAGAGAATAGAATGAGGAATGATGAAAAATGACCAAGAATTGATTAGACTCAAAATTTATGCAAAGAGATGCACATCTAAGCATAGATAAACAAGCCTAAAATGCATGCTACCTAGAAGCCTAATTCTATATCATGATCCTAGCTTTTGTAAAGTGTTCTTGAGAATCATTCATCGGAGTTGATGTTGATGTTAAGACTTTGAGACCTGTGTATAAAGTGCTTGCTATAGAAAAATAAATTAGGCATCATAAGTATGAATAACTTAGAATGACATAAGATTCCAATTACACTGAGCCAGTTCAAATGTGAATACTTATAACTAAGGATAATGGTAAAACAATGACCAAAACTAGAGTTACATCGATTTACATTTAAACAAAAAAGAAAAGACAAAGAAAAAGATAAACATAAATGAACCTATCTTGAAATCAAGAAATGATCTTAAGTAGGAACAAAAATGTTTAAAAAATAAAAGGCAAGAATGTCTTAACGACATGAGACCAAGATATGAATAATCAAGATCCATATGGACCATCAAGGCATTCTTGAACACAAAATAGAAAAATAAAATAAAATAGAAAAACAAGACACCAACAACAATCAAATAAATAAACAAAATATTTTTGAGTTTTTGAATGGTTTTATGAATGTTTTTGAAATTTTTCTAGTATCTCCACTTGATTGAGGATTAAGAGATACATAATGGTCCAACTCATGAAATGGTGAGAGCGCACCAACTTAAAATACTCACAATACGACCAAAGCATATGATAAGAGGGACTAAGTTAACCTTGACATGAATCAAGCATAGATTATATAACCCCAAAATAGTCCCAAGTCATAATAATTTTATCCACACAAAAGGTGATGAAAAACTGACTAGGTCATAATAAGTTCACAAAAAAAAGGTGAATGATAAGACAAATGATAATAGTAATGATCAGATGATGTGGTAATGCATGATAAAAAGGCATTGTACCTAATTTTCCCATAGGCAGTTATAACTAGGAAATAATGTCATAATACTGATTTTCCCAAAAGCGGTTATAATCAGGGGTACCAAAATAATATTGATTTACCCATAGGTGGTTATAATCAATGATACCAAATAAGATTATAGATGAAATATAACTTTCCATATCAAATGTCACATTATCTTCATAGACTATCCTTCTACACTGAATTAAAAAACTATTGAAACTAGATCAGAATCCCTTTGTAAAAGGTGTAGGATGAACTAAAGGAACCAAGATCAAAATGGGATAAACAGGATGACTAAAAACAAGCCTTGATTAATAGTAAAGAGAAATGGTATAATGAAATGATTAAAAGAAAATTGGATACAGTGGCAAAAAATTTACCCCCAAGCAATGTCTGGATCAGATTACTCACAAAATGGTGAGAGCATTGGCTTAGGTTGCTAAAAAAATGGTGAGAGTGTTTAAACTTAACAATTGCTCACAAAATAGTGAGAGCATGGGAAAGGGGTGATCAAGCTGACCTAAATAAAAATTGAGCACTACCTACATAGTCTTGAAGGACCTCAAGTCAATGTAGTTTAAATGACATGGTTTATGGATCTCAATGGTATAATAATGCCTAAAAATGGTCTATAGGGTTGTCCCCAATAGACGAGGATGGTAATGGAAAATGGGTGAATGGTAGATGAAAAATGGTTTTGTTGCTCTTGATGATAGGGAGATGCACGTCCTAGTCAATATGGGAGACAACAAAAATGATCATCTATATAAGTTGTTATCTAACACCCTTTCAGAATAACTGCTCTGTTAAGAACTTTTTGTTGATCTAGATCTCAATAATCTATTCATGATCTTCATAGATCATTGATTATACTTCCTTCAAATGTCGAGACAAGATATCCTTATAACCTCGATAAAGGAAAGTGTTGCTAGTGATGGTAAATAATGGTAGGATAAATGAAATAAGTGGGTAATAAATAGATGGGTGATAATAGAATGTATAATGAATGGGAAGCAAATGAAGATCAAGAATTTTAGTCACACATAATGTTACTGATGTCAGATTCAACATAATTTTGGTTGTGGCAAGGTTGAAGACCTATGAAGATGCTCTTAATAGGACCATCAAATTATTTTATTGCTTGATCTTGAGAGTAGCTACCATCTGATTATGTTGTAGATTGGAAGCTATTTTGATTTGATCTTTGATATTATCTTCAGTAAATAATGAAGAACTTTTGTGCTTAGCTATTGGTGCCTCGATCAGGTTTTCACCAATGAATTTGTTCTGATCATCCCATAGCACCTCTAAGAAGGTTTCACAAAGAGATGTTAGCATTTGCCTTTGATTGTCTTCTAGTGCCTTCAAAAAGGTGTCACTAAAAGGTGTTGAGTTTGATCTTTGCTTATCCCCTAGTACCTATGAAAAGGTTTCACTAGGATATTATTATTCTTCTAAATGAATGTGGTCTTGGTCCCCCTGATATTTTGCAAATGATATGTCACCATGGATGCAGTTCAATAAAGTGTGATTTTGTTGGTCTTGATCGACACTTATAGGAGGTGGAATGTCAATATAATGGCTATGTTGGGCGGTAATAATGGGATGGTGAAAGGTAGCATAATCCTTGTAGAAGATACTAGGAGAACTTAGGTTGATGCTAAAGTAATCATCCTAAAAAAATGTAGAAGGATCACAAACATATTTAAATTAATCTACAAGGCAATTGTAACTAGTTTTGTAACAACCAATACTATAATCTATTTTTGACTCTGATTTCAAAGCAAGGGACTTTGAATCCATTTTCATAACTAATGTTGCTTCTATTTTTTATGCTAAATACAATGTTGGTTCAAAAATAGATCTTGACTCTAATATTGATTCTTCATCTGATATAGTTATTTTGATAATATTCTATTGAATGTTGATTTTTTGACAAGTAATGGCCTATGGTGGCATAATGGGCTCAATAAAAACTAATTCATCTTGGAAGTGTTCAACATAAACTAACTCATATAAGTGAATCCCCTCAAAAATAAGGAACCACTCAAGGGATGTCTCAATAAAATTGTGTCTGTCAAAGTGAGACTCCTCAACGAGTGGGAAAAGATCAAAAAACAACTCTATCAAGATTGGCTTGTCAAGGAGATGAGGCTCTTTAAAAATAGGTAACTTATCACAGTTTATATTTTCACAAATGGGTTTTTCAACAATAACATGTTGGTTTTGGTTCACAATTGGTTGAAAAAGATCAATTTTGAACACATTTTGATCCTCATAAGATGGATTTTGAAGAGGTAATGGTTCTTGTTTAGGCTTGAAGATTAGTATAGAATTTTTAAAGTAGGGAACATTTGGTTTAGCAGTAATAATGGTTTTTGGTTCAATAATGGACTCTCCAAAGATTAGAATATTGAATAAGGGATAAAAAATAATTGGTTCATCAAATGGAGGTTCTTCAACAATAGGTTCATCAAAAAGTAGTGATGGGCCAAAAATGGTAACAACTGAACACTTCTTAGTTTGGTTGTTTGTGCAAACCAAAGGAGGAGGTCCTAAAATGGTAATCTTGGTATGTTGTGTATTTTTATTACTTACACAAGCTAAAGCATCCAAGTCTTCCTAATAAACCCAATCATTCCAATCGAGAGTTGGATCTTGACTGTGTTCCCATGATTGATTTTTGTCAGGTGGATAGAAATTTGTCTCATAAACCATATTTTCACCATAGGGGTCTTGACTAAAGTCATAAAAGTCATTTTTTGTGGCCATTCTATCATAATTTGGATTATCCATGACTGCACCATAAGTGTAGATAGACATATCTACATTTAATGAAGAAAGCTCCAAAAATAGAAAGACTTAAAGTTCTGCAAACTCTAAAAAGTGATGTTTAAAAGATAAAATGTTCAACCTTGGTTGAAAGGGTGAAGCTGCATCTCAAAAGTAGTTTGTGTTGACATTTGGCATAAAAGAACCTAACGTCAAATGTGTAACATCAAAGGTTTTTGAAGAAAGGTTATGTTTTCCCAAACAAAGTCACAAAAAATGATGAGGATAGGCACTCAAACAAATAAACAATCAATATTGTTGAAAATTGGGTAATCATTTAACCGAGACTATGCACCCCAAAAGAAAAAGATCTATGTACCAACCCCATGAATTAAGGCCTAAATAGTAATCAATCAATGTTTGGATCCAAATTTGACAAGGTTAATTGAAAATGCAATGTTGAAGACTAGGAATGGATCAAACAAGCTAGACAAAAGTGGACAGCATAATGACATATAAACAAGGTCCAAATGGTATACATGACATGGTTTGAAACAAATGGTTTTTGATACAATGGTAAACTAGTTCTTGAAATAAATTGAGTAACCTAATGGCGTAAGCATGCTTGAATGATGTGGTCAGTTGTTATATTTCAAAGACTCAAAGGCAAAAACAATTGACATGATTTGGGTAGCATAACGCTACCCTTCTTAACTTAAATACATGATTTTGATATGGCTTATGAATAAATAAACAAGTTTTAGCCTCAAAGTATACCAATCAAATAATGACCAAAATACACTAAGTATAATCATCCAAATCCTAGCAAGGGTATGGAAAAATGGGGTTAACTAAAACTAATTAATTTTTGATCATTTTAGAGGAATCAATTACAAAATGACTTTCACATCAAATGATGCAAAAGACAAGCACAAAAATTGGGTGACCATGACATTGGATAGTTGTAAAAAGGTCTAGTCCTTTTTACAACCACTACATCTTGTTGTTCACTCAGTGTAGTATGATGTCAAAATGCAGATGCATCCCATGTGTAACTCCAATTAGGATCCAAATGAAGTCAATTTCAAGAGGTGAAACCCCAGGTCAAAGCTTCCCTAAAGAACTCACGGGAGGTAATGATGTCCCCCTTGTAAGCCAATTTTGCATAAAAATAAAGAAAGCACAAAATAGAAAGACTTTAGGGTCATTTTCAAGATCACCCAAACTTTAAAAAGTTTTTGAGGAACACTTTAGATGACATTATTTCTAAGCCTTGGACTAGGCTTTTTTGCAATAGGAATGGCACTTTTGATTCCAAGGGTTCCCTAAAGGGGACAAATGGAAGAGCATACACACAAAACCCCTCTTTTTTCCAAACAAAAATCTAATTTACACAACTAAGTAAACACAAAAAGCTTGGAAAGGTGAGTTCATTTTTAAGCTCAAATGGAAAGGTGGGGTGGTTTTCATTTGACCCCTTGGTCTTAGTTGTAACTTTGAAAACTAATGCTAAAAATACTTATTTAAGAACCTTAAATGTTACTTTAAGCACCAAATAATGTTCTTAATTCATTTTTAAGGATGAAAAAGGTGCTCTAAACATGCTTTTAGCAAATGTCAAGCTTGGTCCTACAACAAAAATGTTAGCATGCCCTTTATCCTTGAAGCTATTTTGAGTTTGAAATAATGAACTTCAAAAAAAGAGCTCTCGAGTTTGTGTTTTTAAGAAAAACACAGTGATTGGCATTGGTTTTATAACTAATGATGGTTACATTTACTAACTGATGACAATTATCTAACTAACATTAGTTATACCAATAATGATCGATGACAGCTGTACCAACTAATGACAATTTACTAATCGATGTCAATTATTGTGTAAACTCGTGACAAAGAAAAACAATAAAACAAAGATAGAAAATCAAATTGCAAAAGTTTTAATGATCCAAATGAAGATTTTAAATTTACACAATGATCTTCTTCATGCATGGGATGCATCTAGTCCCACCAGGCATGCCAAGATGTAGAGAGGATTACAAAGTAAGTCAAACATTAGTCTATAAATCATGAAAAATACATAAAGAACTAACTAACAAGCCTATTTATTCCTATGCAAATTACAAAGGATAGCAAGAAACAAATGAAATAAAGTAACATCATATTACCTTCTCAAATGGATTCACCATACCCATGTGGCTCAAAAGCATGTTCTCCCTTGATCAAACATCCTGTCTTTGTCAACAAAAGTGGAAAACTCCTCCAATGTCTCAAGAACACTCCATAAAACCTAGGCTCATGATTCTAAATCACTAAACTAGCCTATCAATGAAGCTTGTAACTAATTTTAATGGTCTATTGCAAAGGATTGTGGAGACAATTCTGCCTAATAACTTTACATAAATCAAGCTTAATATTCATGTCCATGGCCTCTCTATTTATAGATTTTTGAGATTGGTTAGGATCAATCATGACCATCCATCTCAAGATTGAGATGTGTGGCCATGGATAATCCTAATATAAAAAATTAAACTCATAAATATCCTCAATATAAATAAGCATTAAAGAGGCATGGGAGACATTAACTAGGCATGGGTGACCCATAATATTGATATTTTATGCACTTATGGCTTGATGGATGCCACCCCATAGATGATGTCACTAGGTGATGCGAATATTCAAAATCAATTTATAATAATGAGATATTCAAAAATATCTATGGAATTCTTACTTAAGATCTTAAATTGGATTAATTAGCTTAAGTAAGTTTAATCGAGTTTAATGTAATTCTTTGGAAATTGGTGCACAATTAATCAAAATGGTTAGAAAGTCATATTACTGGGTCATAATTTGATTAGAGAGGAACTAAAAGGTGATTTTAGATGCGTTGGAGATGTATTCCCATTTAGGATGTTGCCAACACCAAATAACAAATGTACGTGACATGTACCAATGAATTATAAGAAAAGAGTGATCCAGAGCACTAAATGGTAAATTTGTCATTTTGACTCAAAATGATATGATCAAATTTAGCTAGCCCATAAAATGCATTACCCTTTTTAGGGATAATTTGACCTAAATTGGCACTTGTAAGTGACAAGTTTGAACCATTTAGGGTATTTTATGGATTTTGACCTAAAATGTGCATTTGAGTACAATTCGAGTAAGATTGATAATTTCAACACAAATGGTGTTAGGAATTGGATGTTTACAATCTTGGCTCTCTTATCTATATATTTTCAAGATTATTCAGATTGATTTACAACCATTGGATTAAAAACCAAATGTGTAGCCTCATATGGATTCAATTTTTGAGGTCACTACATTGGAATGGGGTTGCACAAAAGAGAGGTTGCATAGGAATAGAGGTTCTATAATAAATAAGGTTGCACATGGGCAAGCATGGGTACAAATTTAGATATTTCTCTGATATTTTAAATATTTGCATTTTTAAATTTCACTAAATAGATTCTCCAAAATATCCTAAAATTTCCACTTAAGCTTTTAATTTGGATTAATTTGCTTAAGTGAGTTTGATTAATTTTTTATAATTCCCTTAAAATCTATTACATACGTAATCAACCTAGTCGAAATGTCATTTTACTGAGTCATAATTTAATTGGAGTATAATTAAAAGAAGGTGTCAGTTATGTATGGGGTGATACCCTAGTTAGGGTATTAAAAATATGAAATAACATATGGACATGACATGTGCTATTGAATAGAAGAATTTAGTGGTCTAGTGTGTCATTTTACATGGTCACAATTTGAATCAAAGTGGTTTAAGAAAAGATAATAATCACATAAAATGAATTGCCCTATTTAGAGATACATTTGTACAAATCAACACCTATACTTGACAAGTTTTAAGGATTTAACATGTTTAATGATTATGGCCTAGATTGTGTGTTGTCACAAGATATAACTTAGATTGACAATTACAACATAATAGTGATAGGAATTGGATGTATGTATTTTCCCCTATTTGATAAGGCATGGTGAGACATTCAGTTGAAGAAACATTTTTCAGATAATGAAAAGGTCACTATAATAAGAAAAAATAAAATCCATTCCCATTTTTCATTTAAATTTTGCATGAGTTATGGAGAAACATGGTTACAAAATGCCCCAAACATTATTTGGGTGGCCTATGATTCCACCTTGAGGGGAAGGTAGAAAATTTTCAAAATATTTGATGGGTTGGTCCCTCAATCAGAAGAAATAATAATCATGTTAATTTCATCAAAATAAGCTAAAAATAGAGAAATTAGAAGAAAGCGGGAGGAAAATGGATAAGAGGGGCTAAAAGGGTATCCCAAGAGAGATAAAATGGTTCAACTATATGCCTAGGGGGTGACAATTTTGAAATGTTTTCTATATTTTGAACCTTGGGGGTAAAAAACAGTCAATTTTCACCCCTAGCTATAGGAAATTTAAAGATATAGGAGAGAACTAAGAATAATGGCCAACATCCCACACCACCATTACCTTAAAGAGTGTGTGAGAGAGTATTAATGACCATTGAGGAGCAGAGCATTGATAGGTACCTTTTTATATTTAATTTTGCATTAATGGCATTTAATAGGCATAGGAAATAGGAATTTAGTTGATCTTACCATTTTCCCAATTTGGAAAATGGTGAGTTTACTTGTGAAAATGGCAAAATCACCATAAGATCGATGAATTCACTGACCTTTGGTAGGATCTTGAGTCAAAATGGTGAGGTTACTAGACATTGGTGATTTTGCGTGTTTGGGTGGAAATCACCTTATCAAATGGTGAGTTCATAAAGGATATCGAGATCACCTTATCATTTGATGGGAATGACCTACTAAATGATGTGTTCATTGTTTTTAGTGAGATCTCCCTACAAAGTAGTAGGAATGACCTGTTAAACAGAGGGATCATCAAAACAACAATGAGAACACTAGAAGAAGATATAATAGGGCCCAAAAGAGATTAATCCAGACCCAAAATTAGAAAAAGAGAGAGTGGGGCCCATAGAGGATTAGTCTAGACTTCAAAATTAGAATAATTGTGAGAATTATACAAAATATAATTGACTTGATGCCCTGTGTTTGAATTATAAGAGTGAGTTGGAGTCATCATGTCATAGGATTAATGCTCCCAAGTTTTTTAGTGATAGGGGCTCATGATGAATGAGCTCATGGGAATTCTAGTTACAATAAACCTATATCATCTCACATGATTGTTAATGATTTAGGTGGAAAAGGTGTACCTATCAACACTTTCAGAGAGGTGGCACTCAAATACCTCCAATTTTCATTTTTGACTAGGGAGGCCATGGTAACACTATAGGATTACACCATATTCTATGGGTGATGATGCGATGTCCCAAGATCACTTGGATGGAGGCTGGTCGATGGGTTGTTTTAAAGGATTTGCTTTGAGTGGTAGACCTAGATATTATGTATGGATGTATAGACATAGATACATTAGAGGACCTATCTTAGACACTAAAGGATGGAGTGGGAGTAGGATATGGGATATTTCCCCTATAGGTGGTAATTTTGATAGCTCTTATTAGTGGTCTTTTACTATGAGACAAGAGTAGATGGTTCTTCCCATTAGGTTTGATCAATGTGGTGTAGATGTTTGATCAACTAACATAATTTGCCTAGGGTCTAGTTATCCTAGCTCAGTTGTACAGGGATCTACACATGATAGATTATAGGGGAGGGCACAACATAAGCCACAACACATTATTATAGGTAGGGTCCTAGGATAATATAGCCATTGCATGGCCAATGGGCCCTAAATACTAGAGGGGACCATAAGATCCCTTAGCTTGGGGACTGTACCTTATAGGGACACATATGTAGGGATACTTGGGGGACTTGGTGTATTATTGGTGAGACCTAGATGAAATGGAGGATGGAAACTTTATTTGACACCCTTACTTAGGGATACAATGGTTGTGGATAGAGGACTTATTCATGATTAGGTATATGATCACTCCATGTTACATCATAGGGCACCATGACTATGTGGTGGAGAGGTATAGGTTAGATCAAGTCCAATCATAGTTTGGCATATAAAAAAATGTCCCAAAGAGTCCACACTACTTTGCACATATTATAGGAAGATTAGGGAGTGTAGGCCACTAGTGCCTAGGGCTGAGGTGGTTTAGACTATGGTAGGGTGCTCCATGTTCTATGGGATTATGTTAGAGGGGTTATAAAAGAAGGGGTTATTGATGTGTATGTTGCATCGTGGACCGAGGTGAGATCCATATAACTAAGAGGACCATTTACCTAATAGCCATTACTACACCAAAGGTGGGTGAGGATGAGAAGAGATCAGGGGTAGGCTCTAGTACAATGATAGTGTTAGGTTCTTATACAACCAATGACCCCATATTACATTCCTTTATAGGTCGTATAACCTCAAATAAATTAGAATTATATAGAGGATGTGAATATGGTTGAACTAGGTGGGTAGGATGTGGATATGGGTAATGTCCCAGGTGGTGATGGGTGCCATGAGATAGGTATAAGAGAGGCAAGTCCCTCCAACATAGGTGTAAGTAAAGGTATAGGTTTTGGGCCCTTTAGCACAAGGAGGTCTATGCAAGACCATGCTTTAATAGATGGACTCCAGAGGGAGATTATTGCATGCCTCTTGGAGATTTTAGGATTATAGAGCATTGTGTCTAGGTTACATACATAGCTAGTGATTGCTTAGGGGGAGACTACTAGGTTACTGGGGCTTACTATAGCCAGAGATGCAAATATTATTGGTCTCAGAGGATAGGTAGCATATTTGATAGGGGTTTAGGCCTAGTTAGCCACATGAGATACGGATCTAAAAATAGTGGTTAGGGAACAAGATAAATCTCAGGTAGATAGGTAAAGATTGATATCTCAGGTGGAGAGGCTCATAGAGGAGTAAGATGAGGCTCAGAAAGACAAGACAAACATAGGTTCAGGAGTAACCCTAGCCTTGGCTAACATGATTGTGAATAAGGATGATGCTTTGTACATGATGGATGATGTCTTACATGCCAATGATGAAATAGCCTACTAGAGGCATGCATATGATGTGAGAGTTCTTACAAAGAAGAGAGTGGCATCCTATAAGGAGTATACGAGATCACAGTAGACTAGTCGGACCTCTAGGTCTAGACATGAGACCAAGTCAGAGTGGTTAGTGACATAGCCAGTAGCATAGTAAGTAGTTATGGGGCCTCCACCACCATGACCATAAGTAGTGCTTGTGTCAAGGATGGTTTAGAGCTTCTAATAGAGTCTCCTTAGGGATGGCCATGATGAGAGCTACTTGTGTAGATCTTCATTTAGTATTATGAGATGTATAGATATTCTCATAATTTATAAAACATGATTTTGAGAGATATATATAATATTCATTTTTGGATTATTATTACTTATACATGGACTCTTAATATTCTTTGATTGTCAAATGATTTTGACATTTACATTGCTTTTGTTATGATATGCTTGGATATGTTAGTTTGAGGAGATGCATGTCCATAGTTAGTATATGGATGTTGATGTTTTTTTTATGGTTATTCTTCATGTATAGATATATGTTAGAAGATAATTTAGGAGATGCATGTCCCAAATTAATCATATAAATAATCAATTAGACTCATATTTTATGTTATGAGATGCACGTCTTGGATAGAGTCTTATTTGTTTCCAAAGTTGGCCTAATATATATGTAATGTTAGGTATTGGGTATGGTGTGTTCAAAAATGATCTTTGACACCACATTAACTTTTGGATTTTGGATCACTTAGTGTTTACTATAGAAAATTGAAATTATGCATCATAAGTATGAATAACTCATAATAACATTATATTTTTATTTGCACTTGATCGGATATTTATAACTAAGGATAATGATAAAATTTACCAAAACAAAAGTTTCAACTATTTATGTTTAAATAAAAAATAGAGAAAAATAATAAATACAAAATTGTAACCTAACTTAAAATCAAGATATGAATAATAAATATTGAATTAGGAAGAAAAATGTATAAAAACAAATCAAGAACACATTATTAAACAACGTGAAATCAATATATGAACAATCAAGATCCACATGCTTTAACAATATGTACTTAAATAACAAAAAAACAATAAAACAAGTAAAATACAAATATAAACAAGTCAAGCCTAAGTGAAAGCCAGACTCAAAATGGTTACGAGATATATTTAAACACAAAATAAAAAATTCAATATAATAAACAAGACAAAATAGTAAAACAAAATACAAGCATAACAAAACATTAAGAACAATATAACAAAACACTAATAAAAATGAAAGAATATGAAAGCACAACAAAACAACCATACAAATATATATATATATATATATATATATATATATATATATATATATATATATATATATATATATTAATAAAATGATAATAAAAATAAATGGGAACACAAAAAATAAATAATAAAAATCAAATAAACACACACAAACAATGATTAATCACAATGCTAGTGAAGACAGAAGACAAATTGTTCGTGCATGTGTAATAGAGGCGTTACTCTCTACAACAGAGTGATATCTAAGCTAAGAAATAATGACACTGGTATAATGAGACAAGAAAAATTGATACAAAGTTACTCCTAAGTGATAGTGAAATAACAACACAAAACAAAAATGGGGAAAAATAAAAGAAAAGGAAGGGATGGCTGACCTGACTCTAGATGCACGAGGCACGTGGGCATTGCCTACATAGTTCCATAAACACAAAGTCCAACATAAACTTCAACCCAAATGTATTTCTCCTAGGAAATGGGATAGAATAAAAATGATGATAAAAAACATGATTTTATTATAGAGGAATAAGGAAAATGGGCTCGCAAAATGGTGAGTGCGTGAGAAAAGAGAGTATGGTTTTAGGTTAAAATAACACTATAGTACAAGAGATGAGTAGGCATAAATGAACTGAATTGGTAAATTTGAAATCCTACTGCATCTAAGGTTGAGAAATAAAAAGGCTTGAAAAATGGTGGGAGCATGAGAAAAGCTAAGGGTACAATAATGGATTGTGTTTTAATAATCAATGTATTGAAAATGGCCCATTACAGGCAAGAGTTGAAGGATTGAATACAATTTATCATTCAAATTCACATGTTTTGTTTCATAAATTTGATTCATACATATAGTGAAATTTTTTCCTATAAATTAGGATATTTTTGCAAGTACCAATCCCATAATAATCTCACTACATCTAAATGTGTGAGTTAGTTATATAGCTCGATATTCACATACAAACCAATATTAAAATCCCAAACTCCTAAAATATAAGTTGTTACATAACAACATATTTACTACATAGTAAAAAATAATTACCATGGTAACTCTAAATTCCCAACATTCTCTCCCTTAGAATTCACATGGGAAGAGGAATCACAAATACTAAATACTATATTACCCTCCCACAAGATTGACATGTAGATGTCGGCTTTAACCAAAAATGCATCCACTAAAATAAATGAACCTTTTACATTAGAGAGGAGATTTATTACAAAATACCTTTTGAATAAAGGTTAATTTGAAAAAATTCCTCTAAAGGCTTATTTGAAGCTCACAATTTAAAAAGGACAAGACTCTAGACTTAGACACACTTAATTTAAAAGATGACTAAAAAATGACTCTTGACATTGAATTTAACACTTTTATAATGACTCAATTATACCAAAAAAATGACTCTAAATACTTAAAGAAAAACCCAACTTTAATAACTCAAACCACTTAGAAATAATTTAATAATAATAATAATAATAATAATAATAATAATAATAAACTATCAAAGTTTGACGCATGAACATCTAATATAAAAAAATCAAAAAACTAATCTTAAAAACATAAATAATCTAAAACATCAACCCAATACCAAAAATTATATTTCAAAACTTAATTAAAAACTTAAAACCACAATTTATAAAACATCAAAAACTAAACAAAATAAAAAAATGAAAAGGGTAAGTGCACTAACTTGGGGGACCAAAAAAGGCCTACCCATGGACATGATTTTTCTGAAATTTCAGAAATGTGAACTTCTACAGATAATTAGAGATGCTACACTCAAAATTTGAAGATGGTATAAAAATATGAATTGTATTATTTTGAGTCTAGTTTCCCAAAAACTATTTTTTATTAAAAAAATGGTTAAGTATAAATAGGTTAAACATCTAAAATTTTAAGAGGACCTCCTATTTAAAAAAAAAAAAATTAAATTATACCATTCCGTGTGACCCACCATTTTTTGAGCATCGTCTAATATTGTTAGAAACCCTTTGGTGAATATTTATATTAGATATTCTAGTATGTTACAAAAAAAAATTATATTTTTTTGATGAATACTTATTTTATTAATTTTGTAATTAAGTATATTTTTAAAACTGATAAAAAATAGATAATTGTCTGTGTGACCGACCCTAACTACCTCAAAAAAAATAAAAATTGATTTTTTTTTAATGTGTGTAGAATTAGGCCTAGTTTGTTACTATATAATTTGTTTTGAGTTTATATCAATGGAAAATAAATTTGATAAACATGAATAGGCATGTATGGGTGAGGTATGTAGTGGCCTAAAAAAGTTGTTGTTAGAAGTAAATATAGTTTCAACCCTTAAAATAACCCAAAAATTATAAAAATCATATATTTAGAAACAAGACAACATGCTCATCATAACGGTAATAATCTTTTGAATTTTGATGTTGAAATCCATAGCATATTTGATAATTGAAGTTGAAATTTGTTGGTTTTTCCTAAAACTCTTGGTCTTAGCTATAGATGCACAGTCCCAAGCTGTTGGTTTAGAAATTGAAGCCATTTATGAGCCTAAAGGCTTGGTTTTGAATTCAAATTTAAATGACATGTATGTTTTATTTAACATGTATGCATTATATAACATAATAAATAATGCATACACATTATATAACATGTATGTATTATTTGACATAAAATGAAACAAATAAATTTTTTGTTTGTTATGGGGGAAAGGTCCCATTAGCCATGCATCCTTATAGGAAATGTCAAATTCCATGTTTCATATACAGAAAAGATCCCATTATCTTTGGACAGTGAATTAAGGTGCCATAACATCACATCAGACTTCAAAAAGTTTACCCATTTTAATATGTCATCTTAACTACTTATAACTAAGGTTTCAAGATCTAACACATTATACATTTGACAATATAGCTAATTTTGTTATGAGAGGTCATAAAATGCATTTTTTAAACCTATTATCAAAACTTAACCTTTAGTGCACCAATCGTTGTGCATTAGAGTATCAATACTTGACTCTTACTTGTCAAGATGTGATTGGTTACTTTTAATTTATAGAATAAATGTTGAACAAGTATTAGATATTACCTATTCAGCTTTTGGTGCACTTTAATATTTATATACACTAATATGTTTTGTCAATAGAACACATGTTAGCAAAATTCTTGGTTGACAATTGAAACATGCACAGCTATTGGGATCTTTCCCCTAGTAGGGCAAGGATATACCTTACCACCTTACTTGCCTAAAATCCTACTTGCCCTTAAATTTTGTGTTTCTTATTGATATTATGCTACTTACCTAAAATCCTATCTTACCCTTTTATTTTTTCTTTGATATATTTGACTAGACCCCTTATTTATAAATTTTGAACTAATTTTTTTAAGTGGCAAACCCATTGAATTGGACTATGTAGTATAGATAATCATTTGTAAGTAGAAATAAGAATTGAGCCCTTGGTGTAACAGTGCATCTATTTGATATCTATTTCAAGAATGATATATAATGGAGCCCAATACTTGTGAATCATGCCTTGGATTGTCCCAAAAACATTACTAAAATGTGTTGAATAAAATCCCTTAAATTTCCTCCAAGGTCACTTAGTGCATCTAATTCAATAGGTGCATTTTGAGGTCCCAATTGAAAGTCTAAAAAGAGTCTTCTATTGTTACAATTATTCAATTTTTATTCTTCTAATGCATTCAAATACATTATTCAAATTTTGCCTAAAATTAATATCTCTTGTGAAAATATTGTTAATCCTCTATTTCGTGCACCTCCTTCATCTACCCCTCCATCACACATGGGACAACCATCAACCACTCCATTAATTCCCACATCATCTGAAGGGTGTGTCTTTGACATGGGACCACTCCTAACCACACCATGGATGCAATAATTGCAAGCTCAAAAACAAGCTAGACAACACTTGATGCTTATTAATACTATAGAGTTTTATACCTTACTATGTAATTAGGATGGTAAGATACAAAATTAGGATGATGGACCTACAATGTATTTACATGTTAAATTTTTAAATATTTTGGTCAAGTTAGGTATGCATTTTTTTTTATATAATATGTGGTTTTGAGATCAATAAACTTGAAATAGTCACATGTATCCATTAGTGATGATGTGGTTTTAAAATGTTTTAAGATGTCATGCCTATAGTGATGAATGTATAACTTATAAAATATCTAAATGCACTAGGGACTTTGTTTGAAACCATTAAGAGATGGCATAGACCTATCATTAACCAAGTAAAACATATGTATAAGTTACCCCAGCTAAAACTCTATTGAAATTATTCAAGATACATTAAACTTGTAACAATGTCCCCTAAATCTGAGACCTGCTTCCCCTCAAGGATGATGTTGAGTAGAGAGACCCAATAATTGTTCATGTGGATGATGAATTGTTCACCTCATATAGATGGTTGATTAGAATTAAATACCAGTGTGCACCCCTTCACCGAAGGTTTCAAGTTACATATATATATATATATATATATATATATCTTTAATCATCTTGTTCATATTTCATTGTAACGAGCTTAAACCTTATGATGTGGATTGTATTTTTCCCAAAATCCATCACTTGTTTTTGTGGACAATCTACTAATCAGTTTGGTCCTGTAGACCAAAACTCTCTCTTTTCTTTCTCAAAAATATTCTGAGCAGTTAAATTTTTCAAATATTCAAGCCTTTTCAGCTAAAAAAGGCCACAACTTCAACAGGTAGGCCTTCTTCAAAGGAAATTCAAAACACTTAAAGGCTTTTCCTTAGTGTTTTGAGAATGGTTCAATGCAAAGGTTCATTCAAAAGACTTAATGGTAGGCTTCAAAGAAATAGAATGAACCACTTTGAACCATTGAACCACTGAACCCCACCTTTGCAAGGTTCAAAGGTTTAATAATTCCAAAGGACTTAAAGAAATGAAGGATTTGAAGAGTTAAGAGAATGAATCATTGAACCATTGAACCGTAAACCAAAAAGATTTCAAAGGTTCAAAGATTCAATGAGTTCAATAAGTTCGAAAGACTTAAAGAATAGAAGGCTTCAAAGAATCAAGATTGAACTATTGAACCATTGAACCTTGAACCAAAAAGAGTTCAAAGGTTCAATTATTTAAAAGGTTCAATGACTTAGAAAAACTTGGAAAATCTAGAGAGTTCGATGCTTCAAAAGAAATCAAAGAATTAAGATTGATTCATTGAACCATTGAACTTTGAACCAAAATGGTTTAAAGGTTCAACAAATTCGATGACTTTGGCAGACTTAAGAGAATAAAAGGCTTTAAAGAAAGAGAATAAATCATTGAATCATTGAACCTTGAACCAAAATGGTTCAAAGGTTCAACAGGTTCAAAGAGTTCATAAGTTTGAAAGGAAGCTTCGAGCAAATAAAAAAAGTAGAAGATTCTAGAAAGAAGTTCAAAGGGATGGTTCAACCAAAGAAGAAAAGGAGAGAAAATGCGGCCCTTCACAAAACCATTGAACCTTTGAATGAAAAGAGTTTAAGGTTCAAGGTTCAAAGAGTTTCAAAGGGACCAGTGACGTCCCCATGGACATTAATTTTAAGGTGATGGAATGATCGTTGATTTTCAAAAGCCCTGAGAACAAGCTCAATGACCAGCCTAGAAAGGAGCCGAAAGACGATCAGAAAGTGAGAAGGTAGCCTCGAGAGCTCAAATTTCTAAAAAAAGATAAAACATGGCAAGGAAAGAGAGAATGACTATAGGAAAACCAAAAATATCTACAGGAGAGTTATTTTCATTAGGTGGAATAGTCCACCAGGTGGACATCAAGGAATACAAATATTTAAAGGCGTGGCCTATTTTTCTAAATGAAGTAAAGGCAAATGGACAGCCATGTAAGCATCATTGAGAAGACAAAAAGACCCACGCTAAGGAAAGGACATTTGAGTTAATTTAAAACACCAAAGTCAAAGCTGATGCCCTATTCTATCATGGCTCTTTCACAAAAATTAAAGGCATTCAATTAAGCATAGGCAGTCTTTATGAAAACAAGTGCCCAAGGCTTTCTTGGAAGGCTATATATTTTAATCTCCCATATTGTATTCAAGGAGATCTCTCAATTATCAGAAGCAAAGCTCTACCCAAATTGAAAGGCATTCCTGAGACTTTAAGCTTACACTGTTAATCATATTTTGTTAAATGAATGAGAAAGCAAGTGATTTTCCAGACTTTGTGTTGGAATAAGCTTGTGTCTTTTAGGAAATTATTCTTATGTCTATTTCCTAAATACAGTGTTGTCCATTTAATCAAATAAGCAGAATTAGTGGAAATAAGTTGGAAGATGTCCTGAAATTGACTGTGGGAGACTTTGTGCTACCATAATTGCTTTTAGCCTGTGTTTTTGTGTAAAGGATACTAGGGAGACTTTGTGCTCTCTTTATCCTTCATAATCCTTTATTATATTGCAATTTTAGGTGTAGACTTTGAGATATGTTTAATTTTGTTGTATTCCTTTATCCTAATCAGTATGAAAAATAACTAAAATGTTGTGTTTTAGTTTGTTTCTTGTCATTATTGTTTCTACCCTGGGAGAGCCCTATTGTTTGATAGATATCACTTCTTAAAGAAGAGAAGTGCCCTTTCAGTAATTACACCAGAATCCTCCTCTGTTCTGTGAACATCATCTTTGAAAAAAGAGAGATGGATGGTATGTTTTCACCCCTGAGTGTATTTTTAGTTTATATTAGTATATATCAGTTTATAAGGAACCTCCCCTTGATGAGAGGAGAGATTTATCTCCTTATGATGTGGTAGACCTACACATTTAGTTGATTAAATCTCCTTATGCTATGGTTGATGCACCTATTTTACCGTCAGTCAGCTGGTGACAAAATATTCACCCAATAGATTGCAATAAAGTAGTACATGTCTCAAAATTCTTCCTCTGGCTTAGGATTTGAGGTTGAGGCTCATCCATTACTGAATTGTGTTCTATCCTATGTTTATGAATTAACATAAATGTAAGTTTTTGGATCTCTAGAGGTAATTCAAGGTAGAGGGATATAAATAATTTTAATACATACATGTAGAAAATTGATAATATTTATGCTTGCTCAATTTGGATGGGACCTTAAAGGGCTCTACATGACAATTTTATACACTAAAGGCAAGTTAGAGGCTCGTACCACGTGAATTATTTACTAGACATGAGTTGATTGGATTGATGTAAATATTTAAACATTATTGACTTCTATGCATGTATGATAAATTTATGAATAGGCCTTAGTTGGATTGGTTGGCTCAGTGATGGAACATGTCTAAATATCAAAGATGTGAATATCTGACAACTCTAACAGTTCTCCAAGTGTACTAGACCTAAAAATGTGGAAATCTTTGATTGGATTAGGTGTCTTGAGGCTCTAACAAATTTGATGATTTTAGGACAAGTAACAGTTAGATCTATAACACAAATATATGTGTATATAAGATACACACATGCATACATATCTAATTGGGTTGGGCCTCATAGGGATCTGATATCTAGCTCTTTAAAGCTTTAGGACCTAACACCTCTAACAGTGTTGAAACTTCCAAGCATGTATGAGGTACACTTGGTGATATGTAATTGGATTTGCCCTGCCAGGGCATTGTGAACTTGAAAACTTCCAGGACTTGATGCATATTTGATAGATTTAACACTTTTAGGTGTATGAGGTACACACGTGGCACAACAAGGTTCAATTATAAATACAACTCAATTAAGGATGCATGGGAGGCCAATTTGAACCCCTTCTTGACATAACTATAAGATCATGATATATATGATTTGGGACAAAATTAAGTATTATTCTATCTATCATAAATTGAACCAATTAGTTGATTGGTTCAATTAAGGATGTGATTTGGAAAAATTAAGCCCCTAAATCAAATTTATGCCCCAATCGATTGTATAATCTAGATGCAAAATGTATGACTTAACTGACCTTAAATTAATCAAAGTGCAAATATGAATGTAAATGTGGCCAATTTCAACCCATTAAACCTAAATTGGAGTATACAATGTGATTGAAAGGGCTAAATTAGGTCATGTTTCATGACATGTTGATTGTAAACCCTAATTTTATCACTTAAACATGTATGTAATTCCCCTAAACCCTAATTTCATGACATATACACATGTATAAACCCATTACACAAAACCTCTAACCCTAAATCCTATTTTTATGACAAACACAACCCCTAAGTTCCTTGATTTCATCACAAATGCATAAATTCATGAATGTGATTAGTGTTAATTTGTGAACCTATTATTCACCTAGTTTTATAAGGACCTATGATGGGATTTTGGTCAAAATTAGATCATTTTGTATTACATATTGAGCCTTATTGCATTATTCATTAGTCTTATTATTTCATATTCTTATCAAGAGTATTATTACATCATGTATTGGAGATTTATGCATCATATTCATCATTATTGCATCATATGATAGCTTAATTACATCATATTGAGCCTTATTGCATCATATGATAGCCTAATTGCACCATATGATAGCCTAAATACATCATATTCAATATTTATTACATCGTATGATAGTCTTATTGTAATGTATAATAGTCTTATTGCATCGTATTATAGTCTTATTACATCATATTGAGCCTTATTACATGATATGATAGTGTTATTACAACATCTCATAGTCTTATTAATCATATTAGGGATTTATGCATCATATTATAGTCTTATTGATTTTTATTACATCATATTATAGTCTTATTGAGTTTTATTGCATCATATTATAGTATTATAATGGAAAAAATGATTGAATATGAGCCTTTTTGTTTGTTTGTATAGTATATGCCTATACTTCAAGGAATGCATACGCTTTATAGAAACATGTACGAAATCCTTGAATTAAAAATAAAAACTCACTTTTCAATGTCTATTTTTATCTGTAATCAAGATTGATGTCCCCACAGACATTTCCTGCATACTCTATATACATTCTTAGTTACAATTTTTTTGGACCCCACATTTGAAGTACTTTCTTGGTTGATTTTATCAAAATGGGCTTCAGTTCATGTTCAGGGAGGAGGAATAAGCTGAAGAACAAAACATCAGAGCAATTAGAAGAGTTGCGAGAAAAAATAAGATATGAATGCAAGCAATTTATTCTAGACAAGATACAAAAACTAACCCTGATGAGTCAAATGCCATAGATAATGAGGCAAATGATAATAATCAATTAAATAATGATGAAATTTATAATAATGAATTGAATTATGATGAAATTCATAATAATGAATTGAATTATGATAAAATTGACAATATAAAATTAGATAATGTTGGAAATTCACATTCAAAGTTTAAATTTTTTTATTATGTTGATGAAGAGCCTATGCATGATACTTTATCTACAAATAATGAAGAAAATTTAATGGACTCAAATAATGATGAAATTAACAATGAAAAAAATTTCATGGAAACACATAATAAAGAAACAAATAATGAAGAAAATTTCATGGAAACATATAATGATTTTGAAACACCCTTTGAATGGATTCCACGAATAACAACACCTCCAAGAATTGTGCATAGAAAAGATAAGTACTTAATTGAAATTGATGAAAATATTTTTAAACCAATGCATGACAAAATGTTTGACCTCCATTCAATAAGATTGGCTTAAGAAATTTAGGATAATTTCTTTCATAGATTGGCATATGATAGTCAAAGATGTCAATTGTTTGTTTTGTTGATGAAATTGCTGAAGATGAGACCTATAATGTACACATTAGGACTAAAAACATCTAACATGAATAATGAAAATGATGAAATTATTGAAAATCTACATGATGCATATCATATTGTAGGCCCAAAATCATGCAACAAATATTGTAATGCTACCCAATGTATAATGACAACTTGTGTAGTAAGTTCTAAAATAAGTAAAAATGATTGATTTCAAAAACAAGTCGAATACTTGATATAAATAAAAAAAACATTAATGAAATCAATTTCAAGACATGAAAGACTTAATGAACCTAATACAAAAGAGATATAGTCATTATGTGGTAGACTTCAATGAAAGGACAAGGCTATAACCGATGCTTTGAAAGAGTTACTTGCACAATTTTCAAAAGATAATACAAGAGTTTTGCCCAATCCAAAAGATGTAGTGAAATGAAGAGTTAGTTCTTGTAATTGTGAGCCACATCTGAAACATTTATTAGGTATGACTCAAACATAATTGTAAGTTTTTGAAAAAACATCCACAAATTGCTATTAGTCAAAAAAAATTGAGATGGCCAAACATTTTTATGTAAAAATAAATCACACACGTACCACTTATTGTTATAGGCAACATGTTAAATTTTCAATGCACTATGATTTTTTTTCCATATTCATTCTAATTTGCATACTACTAATATTTTTCAAGAGTGTGGCATAGAAGTTCCACAAAAATCATCTAGAGAATTTATTTCAAATATTTTTTGTGAAAGACCAGATGGACAGTTCTTTTATAAGAAAGCATGTTTGGATGTAAATTATAACATTTATGATGGATTTGAAAATTTGAAAAAAAGTATCCATGAGGAGTATACAAGTAAAATTGGATAGGAATTAGTTGGTTTGAACAAATACAAATCTATGACTTATCAAGTAAAAGATGGAAAAGAATCTAAAAGGTGTGAGCTTGTTATGAAAGAGATACCTATTTCAGAATTTACTGTCAAATTTATGGAGAAAATTATATATGAATATGCAAGGCACACACATAGAGGTAAATGGTTGGATGAATATTTCAATCTAAGCAAGGACACATTCCCACTTGATTTTACTATTTTAGAAGTTGACTTTACAGAAAATTACAAATTCAAACCACAAATGGAAGTTCAATCGTAACATTACAACTCAACATAAATTTCCATATTTGTGCATATAGCATTCATGTATGCGCCTGATAGTACAGAGGAAGATCAAAAAATATTAAGGGAGTATCATTTCTATATTAGTGATGATCGATCACATTAAATAGAGTATGTGTAAGGTTGTTTTGATAAGTTCTATGGATAGTTGACTCAGAGGAACATTAATTTCAAATAACATTACATTTGGTCAGATAATTGCACATCACAATTCAAGAATGCACAGATATTTTATTGGTTGAGCAGGATGCACATTACCACTGGTGTAGAACATATTTGAAGTTTCACTAAGGCTGGCCATGGAAAATGGAAGCATGATGATGCTAGAACATGTATAAAAAGAGACATTACAAGCGAGGAGTTAAAATATGACAATGTTGCTAATTTTATTGATGCAAAAACTATGGTTGACTGGTAATGAGAACATATGTCATGGTGATCAAGTAAATTATGCTATTCATAGACATCTTTGGTTAATGGAGGAAAAAGACTTGGAAAACTATGAGGATTGTATGACTCTAATAGGTTCAAGTGAGATCCACTCATTTCATAGCTCAAATGTAGGTTCTTGGACTATTCACACACGACACTTGGCATACTTTTGCTTTATATGCATGGACTTTATTTAGAATGAGTGTGGGTCACAAGAGTGGGGGAGTGAATAGATTTCTAAACCTCTAATTCTAATCAACACATATCAAGTTCCACTAGCATTGTAACTTACTAACATGACATCCTCACATGATTTTGACCATATATTTGATCTAGTATAGCCAGGTAGAATATTAATCTTTTTTTACTATTTGTTCTCATAATATATCTTTGTAATGTCATTAAAAATTATTTTTTATGATTCAAGCCATGTTTTACTACTTATGTCAATGTGTAGATGGAAAGAAAAAATTGACTTCCCTAGTTGTAGATGGAGAAAACATTGATTATCCCACTGGGTCTATGGTAGTCACTAAAACTTGGATTTGATGATATCCGATCAAAAAATTAAATGTATGGTTGTTTGAAGACTTTGAAACTCACAGGAATATTATACACTATTTAAATTTGTTTATTGCAATGAATATTCAATTACAAAAATATCATGGGAGGCCAAAAAACAAGAATCTATGAAAAGTTTGAGTCAAACCATGAAGTTATTCTTGACAATATCAAGATTAGAGCAAATCCAAGTGGTTCATTGGATTAAAATGCATAGGTATGTTTACTTGTAAAATGTAGATTTAATCAATTTTACCAAATGTTTTTGATTTTATAGTAGTACGTTCATAAATTTCATCTTTAATTACTTACTAACATTTTTTTGTAAGTTAGTGATGCCAAATCAACTTCCACCTTCATGTAGTTGGCACTGTTAGTAAAGAATTTGATATTATTGAAGCTAAGAGAAGCTTACTAAAAGTACTTCGCATTTTTGCACTCCTGAACAATTACTCATGACAAGTTTATTTCTCCTTATAGCCTTCCAAACACATTTGTTTTTAGTGTTTCCATGCTCCAGAATAGTAGTGAAAAAACACTTGTGGGTAGAAGTGGGTGTCAAGGTTGTTGGAACATGTATAATTTGCCTATATATATGTGATTGAAGGGGTGGATTTTCACCTACCAGTCTCAAAGGCAAAGTTGCTAGTTAAAGGTCAAGAAGTCTCTTCACTACCAAAAATTTGCATTTTAGGACCCTTTACTACAAATTCTACCATAGATTGATTTTATAAGTACTTCAAACTAGATTTAGGGTGAAATTAGAGAACTTTCCTATGCACACGAAGGATCTTATGTTTCCTCTATATGACTTATATTTTTGGTTTTATGCATGTTTGAATTTAAGTAACAATCAACATCTTTCTTGTATGGGAAGGACGTTCTTGAGCCCAAAATGGTTGGTGGGTTTGTCATCTAAGAGAGATGGGAGGTCAAAAACCTATTCCTATACATTATTCACCCCTTTGTAAGTGTTGGAAATGCCATTTTTTAGCTAACAAGCACCAAAAATTGAGTTCTCAAATCATAGCTTTAACTTTGACAATAATTGTTGTTAGTGTTTCTATGCTACAAAGTAGTAGTGATATTCACTTACAAGTGAAATTAGGTGTCAAGGTTGTTGGAACACATATAATTTGCCTATATATACATGACCTAAGTAGTGTATTTTCACCTGCCGATCTTGGAGGCAAAGTTACTAGTTGGAGGTCAAGAAGTTATCTCTTCACTACCAAAAATTTGCATTTTAGGACCCTTTACTATAACTTCTTCCACAAATTACTCTTAGAGGTTTTTTAGACTATATTTGAGGTACAATTAGATGTCTTTCCAATTCACATGAAGAATCTTATATTTATTCCATATGACTTATAGTTTTGGTTTTATGCATCCCTAAAGTTAGGTTAAAAATCAACATCTTTCTTGTATTAGGAAGGGTGTTCTTGAGCCCGGAATGGGTGGTGGGTTTGTCATTTGGACCAGATGGGAGGTTAAGAACCTAGTACTAGATGTTATTCACCCCTTATAACATGTTGGTAGTTCTATTTTTCAGCCAACAAACATCAAAAATTAAGCTCTTGGATTATAGCTTCAACTTTGATAATATTTATTGTCAGTGTTTCTATGCTCCAGAATAATAGTGAAAATGTACTTGCAAGTGGAAGTGGGTGTCAATATTATTGGAATAAGTATTTTTTACCTATATGTGTGTGTGTGTGTGTGTGTGTGTGCGCTCAAAGTGATGGATTTACACCTATTGTTCCCAGAGCCAAAATTGCTAGTTGGAGGTCAAGAAGTTGTCTTTTCTATGCCAAAAACTTGCATTTTAGGACCCTTTAGTACAACTTATACCATGGATTTCTCTTAGAAGTTATTTAGAATAGATTCAAGGTGAAATTAGAGAAGTTTACCATGCACACAAAGGATTTTATAGTTCCTCCATATGACTTACATTTTTGGTTTTATGTATGCCTGAAGTTAGGTTAAAAAACAACATCTTTCTTGTATTAGAAAGGGTGTTCTTGAGCCTAAAATGGGTGGTGGGTTTGTCATATGAGCCAGATGAGAGGTTAAAAACCTAATCATAGATGTTATTCACCATTTTTTATGTGTTTATAGTGTTATTTTTCATCCAAAAAGTATCAAAAATTGAGTTCTTGCACTGTAGCTTCAACTTTGACAATATTTATTGTTAGTGTTTCCATGCTCCAGAATAGTACTGAAAATGCACTTACAGGTGGAAGTGGGTGTCAAGGTTTTTGGAACACATATATTTTCCTATATAGGCATGCTTAAATTTGTGGATTTGCATCTTCCAGTCCTAGAGGCAAAGTTTCTAGTTGGAGGTGAAGAAGTTGTCTCTTTACTACCAAAAATTTGCATTTTAGGACCCTTTACTGCAACTTCTACCACGAATTACTCTTAGAGGTACTTCAAAATATATTCAAGGTGAAATTATATGAATTTCCCATACACATGAGGTATCTCACAGTTCCTCCATAAAACTTATAATTTTGGTTTTATGCATGCCTGAAGTTAGGCTAAAATTCAACATCTTTCTTATATTGGGAAGGGCATTCTTGGCCCAGGATGGATGGTGGGTTTGTCATCCAGGCCAAATGGGAGGTCAAGAACTTGGTATTAAATTTTATTCACCCCTTTGGATGTGTTGGAAGTGCCAATTTTCAACCAAAAAGCATCGAAAATTGAATTCTCATATTGAAACTTTAATTTTGATAACATTTATTGTCAGTGTTGTTGTGCTTTAAAATAGTAGTGAAAATGCACTTGCAGGTGGAAGTGGGTGTCAAGTTTATTGGAACACATATAATTTTCCTATATAGACATGATCAAAGTGATGGATTTTCACCTACTGGTACCGAAGGCAAAGTTGCTAGTTGGAGGTAGAGGATATTATGAAAAAACTTTTGGTGAGGAATGGAAAGATGGATCAATTATGCCAATCCACAAAACTTATACCCATAAACCCACTTTTCACAAAAAATATAAGTTAACATAATGCAATGACAATTATGATAACTAAATGTATGGCTTCCTTACTTCAAGTGTTGAAGGTGGTTTGGAGGTTGGGGCAAGTCTATGGAAGGAGATATGGCCAAACATCAGTCCCAAAGAAGCCTAAAACCCTAGTGGGAAATGTTTATAATAGAGTTTAGTTGTTAGGCCTAGTATGTGAAGACAACAAGGGGTAATAAATGGATAATTTGGAAGAGTGGATGTCTAAGCTTGTGAAAATTGTTGTTTAATATTGAAATAAGTATTATATGTTTAAAAATGGGATCAAGAGTGAGTAATAAGGTCACAGGGGAAAAATAATATTTAAGAATATGAATTAGGAATACTAGGCCTTATATTCCTACTTGGGAAAAAGTGGGAAATAGTTATAACGAAGACTCAGGGTGTTTAATGAAGGCTAGTTGGCAGGTTTGAGGATACAGTAGGAGGTTGGAATCTATTGTATTTGACTCTGAGTGTATATAGATAAGCATCAAGTCATAAAGTACATTGATAAAATTGGAATGATGAGTTTTAGACTTCTCCTCAATTATATACATCACAAACCAATGCAAAATAGGATGATGACTCATTTTTGAAATTTGACCAAGAAGACATGTGTCACTAACTTTTGCCAAATAGGGCTTACAGGCCAAAATATGTCGGATCTAATAAAAAAATTTGGTGGAGATGCTCATTATGACATAATATACCCATTAAATATTTTGTTTTGTATTTTTGATAATGGAAACTATTCATTGTTTTAGTACAGTCAACCCTACATCAAATGACGATCAACATTGGAGCCTGCCTTACAAAAATTAGTCAGTTTAGGGCATCTACAAATTGAGTCAAAGCATGAATTTTGGTATGAATCATATCCATGACCTAAAAAAATACCCCATTACATTATTAATCTCTTACAAATATTTAAAGTTCCCATTATTTTGATATAATCCTATTGAAGTCAAGAAGGCAACCATTAGAGATTTTTGGAAGTTTTGTTAGTTTTGGATGCCAAGAAGTATTTTAGGCCTTAGAGAGATCTTAAAATCATAATATATGATTTTTTAAACCTATATTTTCCTATATAAGTGATCATAATCATGTTTTTCATGAAATTTTTTGAAGAAAGACAAGTTTTGGAATGAAGGAAACATGTAGGCAGCTCAAGGTAAATTATGGTAAAAAGGTTCTACAAGATAAAGTACATATCCAAATGACTTGAAACTTTTTAATAATTGTATTAATTAATAATATACACATATATAATCTTTATAACTTCATATTATAAGTGAAAGTGATCTATGTTTTTCCATAATCCCTTCCATGTCTCATAATGGTCACTATTCATGCAGGCATAATTTTCGGAGTTTTAAGATGTGTTTGAGGGTTAAAATCTTAGATAAGTATTTTAGAAGTATTTTAAGATGTTTATAAACCTATTAAACACCTTTAAAGTGTGTTCACACTCCAACCTTCATGCAATCCCCACAAACAAGCTCAAATCCCCATAAATAGTCTCAAAGTCATAAAGGCAAAGTTGGTTTTTTAAATCATTGGAAAGGGATTTTGAGATGTTTTAGATGTCATGAGTATGTTTTAAATAAAATATCAGTGTGAAGGTCAAATTGGTCATTTGGAGAGTATGTACAGGGCATGGGAAACCCTAGATTAGCAAGCTTCAGACATTTTTGAGAGATTTAACCATGGGAATTTAATGAAACTTTGTAATATTGCTCCCCTATACATGTACAAGGTCAATAAAAAGTATTTAACTTGAGATTATACAAATGTGTATGGATTCTGGGACTAAGGGTTTGGAATAGGGCTAATTAGGCCTAAATGAGGGTAGGCCAATGAAGGAAGTGATAACTAGAGGTGGAGTTGGGCTATGAAATTTGACATAGATATGAAAAAGAATAGAGTGTGCCTATAAATTCCATTATAATATCTTGATCAATCATAACATTTATATACAAGGCAAAATATAGTAAAAAAAGGATACAAGCCTTGAGAGAGCATTGTGTCCATAAGGTGTGGAATGAGAGTATGCTATTGTTTGAGTACTTAAAGGGGGTTATACTAGCTATGTTATGATCATCTAAGACCATATGTGACAATAGGATGAGATCTTAAAACATATACCAAGATTTGGTCCTTGAGACCCAAAGAAGGTGCCTAGGAAGAAACTAGAAAGAGATTAAGAGGAAATTTGTGAATGAGACATGAATGAAATGAGGTAAAATATGTATGGATAGAGGTAAATTCCATCAAGGAGGTACTACTAAGAGTAAAAAGAATAAGTACCAGGTGTAAGAAGATAAATTAAGTCCAAAGATTCAAAAGAGGAGCTATCTTGTAAAAGAAGATTCAAATCAAACCATAGCAAGTGAATGTCATCAGTTGGGTTTAGAATCAGATAATGATGTTTTTGTAGACTTATCCTCTATAACTCTGCATCAACATACAAACATAATTAAAATGAAATCATTAATATTATTAATTTATTATAAGGGTCTAATTTTCAACATTATCCTAACAAGTTATTCTCAATCTCATAACATTTGTAATCCTTAAGAATACTTCAAAACCAATCATTTATAATACTCTAAACACAAGTGATTTAAACAATATTTACTTCATTAGTTTTCTTTAATATTCATGTACAAAATAATAATTACATGTAAGAATTCCATAAATAGGCATACAATGTCAATAATACATGCATTTCCATATAGGCATACAAAAAATTACATCATGTCTAACAACATAGTATCTAATATCAGGTGAATACATCATATACGCATGTACAATGCCAAAAATGCATATATTTACATATAGGAATACAAATAAGTACATCATCTACAACATCATAATCATGAAATAGTCTCCCTCTCCTTGCCTTCTTCGAATAAGACTCTCCTTAGGATTCCATGCTTGTAGATGGAGATATCCTGAATGCCTTGGATTGCTCCAAGGTTCAACTATGGGTACTATGCTCATATCTTGCTTATAGTCAAACTTATTAAAATACAAAAATTATTATAAAATTAACAATTATACATGAAACCAAGTTAAGAAACTCATGTTTTAAACTATAATAAAATAATCATTTAAACATGCACTTACCGCAATCTCATGGTCCTCCTCAATTTACCATTGACACTCAATTGGGTCAGTGTCAGGTTCAACTACATGAATATGTGTGTCAAATGGTGAAGAAACATGAGGAGATGTCATAGTATTAATCTGAATTATACTCAAATGTCATATGATAGCCTTGCATACACAATACATTCATGCATATAAGTTATATATGCCAAAGTATATAGTAAAATTATTAAAACAAAAGTACTAAATTATAATTGAATATACATACCTCAGTGAGTGCCTATGTAAATGAAATTGAAATAGTAATTCATGATTCTATATCAACTTGTAATTATGGAGGAGTGTCCACCCTAGTCATTATCTGAACTAATAACCTCATAATTAATAACTTGGTCAATTTATTGATTGAACAAGTTGCTAACAAACTTAGTCTGCATCAGTCTAAGATTCAACTATAGTCCAAGCATTTGATTATTTTGGTATAAATTTATGTAGTAGGTTAACTAAGGAACACATAAGAGTTTTGATAATAATATTTTTAGGAATCTAATATGTCAAGAAGTGGTAAAATCCTATTTGTCTATAGTCCTTGTTCTTGGAAAACATATAGTTTGTAAACTAAGAAATGATGTGACTTGTGTTTAGTCTTGTAACTTGTTATGGATTATAAAGATTTTAAAGAAGTATGTTTAATGATAATATAAAGGGGGAGATCATATTTATATAATTTTATAGTGATTTAACATTGAAAGAGGAAATAATCCCTGAGTACCCTGTTTGTTAAAGGGCAGCATATAGTCAAAGTACTGAGTTATATTATGTTGAAACTAGTTTTGTATTCCATTGAGATTGTAAGGGGATAGTAAATGGAAGTGTATATAATCCCATATTATTTTTTGAAGATATCTGGAGTTGAAGGGAAGGCAAAGTAACCATGTATCTTATTTTCTTGTGTGTATAGGTAGGGTTGTAAACTGAGACTTTTAAGTTTTCAATTGATTGTGGGCTTTCAGAACTTGATGTATAAATTAGAAAGTTGTATAGGGTCATTAAAAAACCAATGAAAATGTTTTGGCATGTTGAAACCCACTCAGACAAAATTTATCCCCTTTAATGTGCTCTCGGCCCTGGTAATGGCCTAGAAACCCTGATTCTAGGGATTAGTGTATAAAATCAGATTTGATCTTTAAAAAATTCCAAAAACATGTAAGATTATATTAATTGATGTATTACACTAATGGACATGGTTTTAGGCTTTTCAAGTATATAAAATTATGTAAATGAGGTTGTTAACTAGTGTTAGGCCTAGAGAAGGGTTAAGGGAGAAGGGGTGATATAGAAACAGGAAGAATTATCCAAAGAAGGGGGTCAAAAAATGATTTATTCAGATAAAATATCCAAATGGGTATCTATAAAGGTTAATATATTATATATAAAGTGTGTACATGTTTCATATTAAGTGGGGTTACACAAATGGAGGGCTAATTGGTGAGAGGCTTAAAGAAGGAAGTATAATTTTCCTTGAGAGTTATGTCAGAGGGTTAATGTGGGAGTAGTATGGGCCAAATGGGTATTTAAATATGTAATTATTTTTTGGTGAAGATTTTTCAGATGCTTCCAACAAGGAGCTTTACCCAAAAATAGGGCTAGTTGAAGGTGTATGTGAAGGTTAAGTAGATAGACAATTTGAGTTAGTGACATTACCAAGGATGTAGAGAGAGATTTATATGAAGATATAAGGATTGATTTGACTAATATTATCATTTTTATTTTATTTCCCAAAGGACTAAGGGAATGAGTTATGAATGGAGGAAGGAGAACCTTGAAAAGAAGGGATATAGGCAGAGTTTGGTATAGAAGTTGATATATATTTCCATCAATGGATATAGATAGAACCTATCACCCAAATAGATATATTAGGTCTTTGGTCCCCATAAGTAGGTGGTGGTAACAAACTACTCAACCCCATCTATTTATATGGGGTTGAGGTCCCCTATTTGTATATAGTCGTAAGGCCTATGCCATATACATATAGGCTATAGTTTATATTTGATGCTCTCCCATTAAACCAATGGGATATAATAGACACTCTCTCAACAAACTAATGAAATTATATAGGTATAATGGGATTGAGAGGCCATGCCATCTAAATTTATAACTCCATAGATAGAGATAAAATTATTATGCTCGAATGGAATCAAGATGAGAATTGAATTGTTAGCTATGACCAGTTTGGATATCAATAATAGATATTGAACCACTATATGTGATTAGGATAACAAAGAATCAAGTGCCTAGCTACAAGTCTAGTATTTAAAAGAAAGGATTGGTGTGCATATTGATAAAGACATGCTATGCTCGATTGGGAAATTGATAGAAATATATTGTACCAAATAACTTTTATCAAATGAATTCTATATATATGTATATCCAATCCTACTAATTGGGATTGACCCGCTATGAAAACTACATATAATGGGATATCAATCATATGTTCAACTGGTTATTTTGGTTATTGAAAACATAGTTGAGATAGAGGATGAGTTTCTAATAAGTTATGCCAATCCATGTTAATACATTAAACAGTAAAAATACCAACAAAATTATATTAGCTATTTTATATTTTCTTACACAAAATCTACCAAGGATGCAATTAAGGTGTATGAATGTACATCTAGTGTATATAAGATTCAATTGAAATTTTACCTCTATAAATGTATATGGTGTCATACTAACACGGATAGATGTAGGAGCCTGGGTTGGCCCACTACCTAATTGTGATGTCGAAGGCAACATCTCCTCTTGGAACATTATGTGTGTGTGTGTGTGTGTGTGTGTGTGTGTGTGTGTGTGTGTGTGTGTGTGTGTGTGTGTGTGTGTGTGTGTGTGTGTGTGTGTGTGTGTGTGTGTATGTGTGTGTATATATATATGTATATATATATATATATGTATATATATATGTGTGTGTATATATATATGTATATATATATGTATATATATATATGTATGTATATATATATATATGTATGTATATATATGTATATATATATATGTGTGTGTGTGTGTGTGTGTATATATATATATATATGCATATATGTATATATATATATATATATATGTATATATGTATATATATATATATATATATATATATATATGTATGTATGTATGTATGTATAATTCAATTTAAACATGTAAACTAGTTTTGACCATTTTAATTTGTAAATATAACTTAAAAATTTAACATTAAATTTATATAAAAGATACCTGCATGTGTGTAGAGACTCCCAACATATTTGAACCAAATATGTGTGCCAACAACTCATCAGTCAAGAACACATCCTCTAAACCCCTTGAAGTGCCACCATCATCATCTGAAGGTCTAGTTCATATAGCACCACAACATCTGCATGGGTAGGGTCAGGTATAACTGCTAGCTGAAGTATCTCAAGCATCTATCTCTAAAAGTCTACTCATATGATGAATGAGTGTATCAATAAGCATATTAAGCACATGAAAAGTGTCAATCTCCATATCCTATATCACCATAGAGAGAATATCTATATGAAGTTGCTTTTGGGTAGGGATCCTTATAGGTTGATTAGGTGCATGACGTGCACCTAGTTGATCTTGTGTAGAGCCTTTCCCTCAGCCCTGAAACTCACCATAGTCAAAGTAGATTGGAGTTTGATTGAGGATAAACTCAAAATAGAGTTTCTTCAAAAATTACAAAGGGACCTCATGGCTATTACAAGGGGGATAGTCAAACACCATCCACCATCGATCCCAAAAATTAGCCTTAATCAAATCATGTTGGCATCAGTGGATTGGGAAACATTTGGTTGTTATGGGAAATGGGTCATCGATGGTTGGGTTGATAAATAAGGCACAAATTTGATCTTTTATTATATTTTTATTCTTCACTTCAAATGTTGATAATTTTTTAGCATAGTAAGCCCTACAACTATCCCTATATGACCTCTAACTATCAATTTGACTTATTATCGAGTCAACTTGACCTAATACTAACTCTAGGTTAGTGGCCAAATAGGTGTGATAGGTGTTTGTGAAAGTGGGATCCCTCATTCTCCTAATTATTTGTTCAATTTCAATTTTTTTCTCCACTATGTTAGAAATTATATCCTCCTAGTTGCCTGGGGGATCTAGCAGAACTACAAGAGGGTTAGGCAAAGGGATAGATGGAGGGTTAGAAGGGTTAAGAGGATTGGGCTAAAGGTTAAATAGAGGATTAGGTGTAGCATGTCGACCTATGAAGAAAAATAAAAAAACAAACTTACAATTCACATTCACAAAAAATTCAAAAAAATTAATTTAATCTATAAAAAACATACCTCTTCTTCACAGCAGCATCATCGATCTAACAAATAGAGAGAAAAATGAGAATCTTGTAGGCCAAAATGAGAGCTTTAGGGTCAAACATGATCTTATAGGTTAAAACATGAATGGGAATCACCAAAACATGAATGGAAAGAATGAAGAAGATGAGGGTTTTTTTTTTTTATAGTTTCAATAACGTGTACGCATTATGGGTTATGTCCACATAATTATTCCCCAACTCTATACACATACCTAAAACCATTGTTTAAAATCTTGGGTTTTTAAAGACTACCATGAATTTAAATAAAAGTACTTACCAAATTACTAATACCACAAATAAAAGACTAAACATGAGTTTTATCATAAAATCATAGACTTTTCTAAGAACTTCATACCAAAGCCTAAAATGATAAAATATAACTATGACCTAATAATAATACCATTACATGACCAAAATTAAAAACAAAAACAATAAAATAAAACCTAATATCATAAAATAGAACCTAAAAAACTACTAACATTTTAAAACCATGTGCTTCACAGAATCATTTTTTACAAAGTAAATGATGTAGCTAAAATCGATGTTGATTGTTAGGTGAGCTGAGTTTATCCATCAAGGTATGATGTTAAGCATTGAGCAAGATATGTTGGAGCCATCTTGTTGAGGAAGACAAATGTGGGTCATAGTGATCTATTTTGGATGATAGTGATGTTGAGCCCAATCAGGGTCTATGAGATTGGAGAGGGAGCTCAAGGAACTGAACAAAATGCACCTCATGATTCAAATTAGGGGTTATCTCAGAACTGACTAGGACTTCACCATACCACACTAGACTATAGCCAAAATTTAAACTGCATGAGTTGTGTGGAGAAGAGAGGGATAGTGGATGTGCCAAAATACAAATAAAAATGACATTTTAAACACTCAATGTAGAGTTTATGTAGATTTCCAAATGGTGAATGATGCCAATATATGCAAGTAAAAAATTGAGATCAAACCGCTCAATGGAGATGTCAAATCTTCTTAAAATTTGCTGTGGTAAGGCCCTATAAAAATTTGCAAATATTATTTTTTAAAATAAAATCCATTGAATTTGGAAAATAATATTTCACAGAGATAAGACAAGAACATAAAGTTGTGTGTGTGTGTGTGTGTGTGTGTGTGTGTGTGTGTGTGTGTGTGTGTGTGTGTGTGTGTGTGTGTGTGTGTGTGTGTGTGTGTGTGTGTGTGTGTGTGTGTGTGTGTGTGTGTGTGTGTGTGTGTTTGTTTTATTTTCTGATTTTCATATGCAAACTTTGGACAACATAGATGAAATAAACTATGGAAGGAATGCAAAGGGTGGAAGCTTTGAAAAGAGATAGTGTAGGTGGATGGTGGAGTCAACAAAGGTGTGCATGGTCTTCATTGCAACTAGTTGGCAAAGTGCAATCAAGGGTGAATAGATAATCAAGAGTTGTTGCATGTGATCTATACTACAACATCTTTTAGAAATCCATTTTGATGCAAACTATAGCAAATGGAAGATATAGAGAGGTCTAGGATGGTCCTTATCCAATACCAGATATTGAAAATGGCCCATTATAGGCAAGAGGCAAAGGCTCAAATACAATTTTTCAATCAACTTAGCATGTTTTATTTCATAAATTGGATGTATACATATAGTGAAAGTTTCTCTTATAAACTACGAGATTGTTCCAACTACCAATCTCATAATAATCTCACTACAACTAAATACATGAGTTAGTTATATATCTCACTATTCACAAACAAACCAATATTAAAATCCCAAGCTCCTAAAATATAATTTGTTACACAACAACTTATTTACCACATAGTAAAAACTAATTACCATGGAAACTCTAAATTCCTAACACAATGCACATAAGGGACTTTCAAAATAATGAGAACATAAAGTGAAGCTAAGAAGAATGGGGAAACTAAATGAAAAGTGATTACTCATGAAGTAGCCAAGGCTCCTAGGATCCTTGAGGAAAAGAAATTTTCAATAAATAAAAGAAAGTGTGAATGTCACTGAGCTAACCTAATATACCCCATGTATCCAAGTGTTTCTTACATCATACATGAAGACCTCATGCCAATGTATTTATCCCAAAAGTGAGAGGAAAAAGACCAAGGTGGTCTAGAAATAACTAAACAAACAATAGAATCCCACCCTAAATCTTTGACAACTTTATATCTCTTGTGAAAATCCTAAACCAATTTTCATGATTTTGTGTTTTTTTAGGGTTTTTATATAACATTTAAAAATGTATAGGGGTTTTCTAAGTGTCTCAAATCAATCAAGAATTATGAAAGACTAATTGGTCTAACTCATAAAAATGGTGAGAGCATTGTTCAAGTTTCTCGCAAAATAGTGAGTGTGCAATATTAAAATAAATAAAGGTTCAAGGTAATGTTTTGTTGTTCTTATGGTCTAGCAGTTTCTAATAATTTTGCATTTTTTGGATAAGCAATAGAAACAAAATATTAATAAAATGCACATGGAACTACCTAATTGAGGAGATGCACTTACACATGTAAGAGTTCAAACAATAGCTAAACTAGCTACAACTAGATTTGTGAATATAAGTAATGTTATAAGGACCCACCTAACCAAGGAGATGCACATTTAAGGGTAGGAGTAGGATATAAATAATGGCACAAAAAATGACTTAGTTGAGGATTTTCATGTCCATAGATAAGTAAAATAACTAAACTAGATGCAATGGTAATTATGATCCTATCAAGGTAGTAATGCCTACCAAACAACAAAATAATAATAGAATAAAATGCATTATTGAATAAATCTAACCATCGAGTAGAAAAAACCATGTGTTGAGATATCCTTGTACCCTTGTCTATAAAAAGATGTGAAATAGTGTTCAAGCTGAACTACTTTGTAAAATGGGTGTTGAATGTGTCCAGAATGCCTATGAATCATAATCAAGATCATAATAGGTTATAGGTTATAATGATATAGGTTACAATGGTCCAAAATGGAAGTAAAATGGGTTTAATGGAATATAAATAATCCAAGTGACAAGGCCCAGGGGTACAATGGTCCAAAAACCAAATGGTACAAGGTATTATGGTTATAATCGTTCATATTAGTATGGTTACAATAGTCTAGAATGGGATAAAACAAAGTATAATTGTTCAAAAGTGCAACGGCCTAGGGATGATATGGTAATGAATAAATTTGGCAATCTACTTCTTAATGACATAAGTGAGAGGAATGGCGTCAATCCACTTAGTAAAATACTTGGTAAAAGTGAGAATGTGTTTGTGGACATAGAAGAGGTTGGGTTGATTTTTATGATGAGATCAAGGCATCATGTAGAGAACAACCATGGTGTAATGATTAGATACAATGTCAAGGAAGGTGCATGTATCAAATTACCATGTTGTTAACAAGTAACACACTTACTGACATGATTATAAGCATCCTTTTCCATCTTGGGCCAATAATATCATGTTTTGAGGAGTTTCTTAGCTAAGATTACACTAGTGTGGGCCCCACACATTCTTTCATGAACCTCCTTAATCACTAATTTGGATTCTCCTAAAGTTAAATAATAAAGAAGCATTCCATCATAGCCTTTATAATAAAGTGTTTTTTCAAGAAGGGTATAATGGGCTAAATGATAGACGAATATTTTATGGAAATTATGTGAAAGTTCAAGAGGAAAGATTTGGTCATGGAAATAGTTATAAATATCTTGGAACCAAGGTAGTTTAGGTGGGGGATTGGGACCAACAATCATGAATACCCTCTATGAATATGGTAATATATGATCAAGTTGTATAATATTTTCAATAAGAAACTAATACTATTTAACACTATAGGTAATTTATATCATGGAACAAGTTGTTGCCATTGCATCGACTAATCCATTATTGGCATGTGGTACCTATTCAAATTGTATGGATTTAAAATGAGACTTGAGATTATCCACAATGTACTTTTAGGGGACAAGGTTATCATCTTGAGTCTAATATTGATTTTTGGTTTGATTAATAATTAGTTGAGAATTTCCATAAACCATTAATCATTGGATATCCCACTATACTACTAGACCAAGCTCTTCAATAAGGGTTTCATACTCATCCATATTATTGGTACAATGAAAGTTAATATGAAAATATTTGGGAATTAGATCCCCTTGCATTGTAATCAACAAAATATTATCCCCAGATCCATAGGATGTAAAATATCCATCAAAGTATAATTTATACTATTCAGGTTCATGCAACACTTCTATTATCATAATAGAATCATCTAGAAAATCAAATGTGAGTGGTTGAGTATCTACAATAGGATCTTTTGCAAGCTAATCTATAATGACCTATCCTTTGATAACCTTTTGGGTTTGGTACTCACCATCAAATTCACTCAAGATCATGACCCATTTAGATATGTGACCTATAAGAGTTGATTTAGACAATAGATATTTGAGAGTGTCTAATTTAATAATAATAATAGTTTTATTATTCAGCATGTAGTGTCACAACTTTTGGGATGTGAATACCATTACTGAACAAGCCTTCTCCATATGAGTATAATTATATTTATATGACACAAGTGTGTGACTCAAATAGTATATTTCATGTTTTTTTCCTTGTTCATCATGTTGGGCCAAGAGTGCCCCTAGTGCATGTTTTGTGAATGAATTATAAAGAATTAATGGTTGTCCAGGTGTTGGCAGTATCAAAACTAGTGGGTTGGCCAAGTATGTTATGAGCTTCACAAATTCTAGTTGACATTCGACATCCCATTTAAAAGTGACCCCTTTGTTTAAGAGGTGTGTAAAAGGATGACACTTATCTATCAGTTGTGAAATGAACCTATAAATAGATTGAATCTTTACCTACAAGCTATGGAGTTGTTTTAGATTAGAAGGTGGAGGTATTTCCATAATGACCTTGACCTTATCAAGATCCAATTCAATACCTCTTTATGACATAATAAATCTTATAAACTTTCTCAAAGTGACATAAAAGACACACTTATTAGGATTCAAACAAACCTATTAATCGTAAAGTCTCTTAAAGATTCTCTATAAAACATTAGGATGTTGATCACGTGTTCTTGATTTTACTAGGATTTCTTCAACATAGTCCTCAATAATATAATGCATCACGTCATAGAAGATGACAACCATATCACACTGATAGGTGGCACAAACATTCTTCAAGTCAAAAGGCATGACTTGGTAATAGAGTGTTCCCCATTGTGTGGTAAATATAGTTTTGTGTTGGTCCTCTTAAGATATCTTGATCTTATTATATCTTGAGAATCCATCTATGAGGGACACCATATTGTACCAAGTAATAGATTTGATAGTCATGTTGATTTTGGGTAGAGTAAAATCATCTTTGGGACACACTTGGTTGATATCTCTAAAATCAATACAAATGTGTATGTCTTGTGGATTTTTGTTTACTAGAACTATATTTGATATCCATTCAAAATAGTCTAGTGGTTGGATGAAGCCAACTCCCAATAGTTTCTATAGCTTTATTTTTATTAAAAGAGAGATGCATGGATGCATCTTTCTCAATTTTTATTTGAATGGATTAACATCTAGATATACAACAAGGTGATTCACAACCAAGTCAGGTCTAGTCCTGGCATGTTGGAATATACCCATGCAAAAATATCAATAAAATACCTTAAAATGGTGATGATGTAGTCAAGCTCTTCAATGGTGAGGGATGTGCCAAGATAGAAATTTTAGAATCTTCATAAGTTCCCAGGTTCACTTTAGTGGTGTTTTCTACAAGGAGTGTAGAGCCATATTCTAAAATAATGGGTAATGTTTGTTCTTGATCCTCTTCCTCCACTATGGATTCTGGTTGTTCCTCTCAAAGCTCTAGATAATGGGATGAATCTAAGTCTTCTAGTTCATGTAGTGTCTAACCAAAAAATATCTCTATAAAGTCTAGAGAAAGATGCTCAAAGACTTTATTTTATTCAAATATGATATTAGAAATGGCTATAGATATAGGACTTGGTGGAGATTGTGCTTCCTTTAGAGATGAGAAATTTTCCCTATCCAAGAGCACTTGAAACAAGCTTTCACTCAAGGGCTTGTTCTTTTCTTTACTTTTCCCTAATCAATGAGTGCTTCAAAGAGGTTTTCATTAAAATATCTTGATGTTTTATCTTTTGTGTGACCAAGAAAGTTTTCCTATTTTCCAAAGTAAGTGATAGAGTCTAAAGAGAAGTCAAAGCCTTGCTTGTGATCACCAGTTAACAATCTGTCTCTAAGGCCCATGTACTCAGCAATAGATTTCCCATTCTTAAATTCATTAAGGGGTATAATAGAATTTCTTTGGTCCCAATCAATGAGGTTATGATGGAAAAGGAAAAAGGGGATAATGGGATGTGATAGTCATAATAGAGTTAGAGTCAAATAGGTAAATGTCAGCAAGTTTATCGTAAATGTTGTAATGGGATACTACATCATTGTTGAGAGTCTCGTTACTAGCTGATTCATAATAATCACTATCAAAATACATGAGGTCACCCCTAGGTATTATAAATTTGAGACCTTGACTCCTATTATGCTTATCAATTGATAATGGTTCCAGGATTCCTTATTGTTGTGGCCTTAGGCCTTTATCTATATAATCTAAGTTTTCCATAATCTGATTAGGGATAGGGTACTTAGGATTTTGAAAATAATTAGCAAGGCCATCATAATATAACCAATCTCCTTTATTAAAGGTTTTTTTTACCTTTCTTTAGTGAAGTTGTTGGCATAAATACCATTGGTGTTTTCTATGTGTCTTTTTTCTTTTGCCAAATCATATGGGGCCTGCAAGGGATTTGAAAAGGCTTGGGTTTGCCTTAAGACTAAGGATATTTGGATAAATTTTCAATATGGAAGTCATCTTTCATATGTTACATTGAAATGCATGCATCCTTAATATTGACCTATTGTGCAAGTGTTACAGGGAATGGATCAGTTGAAGTGGAAACAAACTCACTTGGGTTGATATAATTAGACTTAGGTGGTTGTAAAACTATTTATTTATTCTTCTTTGCTATGAATTTATAACTAAGTTAATAATCATAATTATTAAATTTAGCCTCTAGGTGTTTGCAATATTGGTATGGCTGAAAATCAACATGAATGGTAACCTTAATTCTAGAATGAGGTAACTTGAGGAATTGGTGTAAAGTAGACAGGACAACCTATACTTTATAGATCCAAGGATGACCAAGGAGTATATTATATGAAAATTCAATGTCTATGACATGACATAGAGTATTATGGGATACATACCCAATAATGATTAATAAAGAGATAGTTCTAGAAGATCCCCTTTCAGTGTTTTCATATGCCTTGATCATGATTATCTCAAGTCGGATGTCTTTAGAAGTATAACCCAATCATTATACCAACTTGAGTGACACTAAGTTCAACCCTAAACCATTATCTATAATAACCCACTTTATATTATGATTCTCTATAACAACCTCAATGTACAAGGGGTTATTGTGGATAGGACCAAGAGAAGGCATATCTCACTGATTGAATGTAATTTTTTGAATAGGAGATAAATGCCCTACAAACATCTAAAATTATTTATGGTTAATGTCTTGGGGAATAATGGACCATTGAAGGAAGCCATTTAAAATGGTTTGGTGGACTTCTGACATACATAAAAGATCTAAGATATAAATTTGTGTAGGGATTTTACTTAGTTGGTCTGAGATACTATACAGTGTTTCAATGGAAGAATGAGAGGGGTTGGCCTCTATCAATACAGTGTTAAATTTGGGAATTAAATGCATATTTTTTAGGTTTGTTCTAGTGTTGGAAGAAGGCAAAGGGACTTGGAGGGTGACTCTTAAGCATCTAATTATGACTACATAATCTAGAGGCGATAGGGACCCATTATAATTAGAAGAATAAGGCAAAGAGCCTTGGATGGTGACTTACGAGCATCTAGTTTTAATTATGCAATTTTGAGTTGGTAAGGAGTCATTACAATTAGAAGGGGGTGAAGGTCTAGAAATAGTAAATCACAAAAAATGAGGTACAATGGAATTACTTGAACATGGTGTGGTGTTACCTGAAGAATAGGGTATCAACCCTATAATGGGGGGTCCAATACTTTAATAAGCATTGGGCAGTTCATGATCTTTGATTGTAATAGTGGTAATGTGATTTGTATAAATACCAATGCTATTATAATCATATGGCATGTTGTTGTAACCTAGGTTATTAGTGTGGGTATTCTGATCTTGGTTATGACCATGATGATTATGATTCTAGCCTTTCGCTTATTGACAATGGCCTTGACCTTGATTTTAATTATTCCTTGGTAGTTGTTGATTATGTTTATGAAATGGGTCCTTGTATATACTAATGTCCTTATTAGTATTTTGTGCAATATGCTTTATTTCAATTTTACCATTTTCGATTGAGTCCTCAATAAGATGCCTCAATTGAACACATCAGTAAACAACATGGCCAACAACACAATGCAAATTACAAAACTCATCCTCCCTATACCAATCAAGTTTTGTTTGATCTTCAAGGAATGACTTTAGTATAGGCCACATAATCAGATTAGTTATCACCAGCTTTTGGAACATGACTTCATTAAACTTTCCAATTTTTTTAATACTCTAAACTTATTAAATACCCTTCATGAAGGATTCCTTTGTAAATTGGTCGATGTATTATGTGAGATTGGTTGCACATTTAGGGCTAGTAAATCCTAGACCATTTGCACATGTCTAGATTATGTCACTTTGTTTCCCATAATGTTCTTGTTCTTGTTAAACCCCTTAAGTTTTTCTATAGTAATAACTTGAACAAGTCATTGGGTCTAATTAGATGTTTAACCTGTGAATAAATATTTACAAGGCCCCTAATGATGAGTTCTTCTCAATATGCATGCCCTTGTCTATGATCTCCTCAAATGGTCTGGCACAAATGAGTCATAAATTATGAGCCACCTCAGGGTACAAGTTTTGTACAAAAATAATAGTAAGTTATTTATATGGCAACTTGTGTTGAAAGCATCTAACTAATGCTCTCCATCACTATAGATATGTTGTGAAGATTTTTCCATCTCGTTGTTTTGCTTTGCACAAGTCAATCACTATTAATTCATGTTCAATGTTGTAAGAAAAATGGTTGACAAATTTATTGGATAAATCATTCTAATCTACTACCAATCCCTTAGGTAATTTGAGGATACAATCTAAAGCTTGTTCAACCAAACTGCATGAAAAAAAGTGAAGAAAATAAACACTGTTATAAGTTACCTCTAGGCATAGTAAAAAAAGATTTGGATATGCTATCAAGGGTTACCCTTCCCTTTGTATTTCTCAAATTTGGGTGCCTCAAAACGAGGTGGAAAGGGGACTTGGAAAATGCTTAAGTCAAATGAATATGGACATATCTCATCAAACTTATACTTCTTAACTCGGTTTCCCATCTCAAGACTTGATATTATCTCTTTCATTAAGTTCCACTCCTACATGTTTAGTGCATTTGTGGGTGGAATATAATTTTTTTGAGATGGAATGTGCCCCTGTTGTGTGGTATTATTAGGTATATCAACCCTACGATCAAAATTTTTGTTATGGTTTACTCCTTCATCTATGTAGGTCGGTTGTTGATTCCTAGGTGGTTGATAAACAGTTCTTATAATCTATTGTTATGAACTATAAGTATGTTGTTGGTTCTACAGAGTATGTAGTTGGTTCACCAAAGGATGTGACGATTGGGATGAACTTTATAAAGTGTTTTACATAATACCTCCAATATGCATTGAGTTTTTCATCCCTTAGTTTTGTGAAGGGACAAGAGCCTCCTGATGATTAAAGAATATATGCTCTGTATTAGGTGAAACATGTTGTGAAGCATCATTAGGTTTATTTAGATGAGACCCCAAGGTTGATTGTAGATGTAGGCTTGACTAGGGTATATTGCACTTGATCCATCATGTTTTATTTCTATTTGGAAGCATTATTGTTGATCGAAGTCATAGCTAAAGAGTCTATTAGGTTTGTGATAAGATCATCTACATATTATTGACTAATTTTCTTGATCTCGGTAGTAAGATTTTGATTGTTTGGAATAGACTCTATAAGTGTTTCCTTTCCCTTGATAGAAGAAGCAATTTTCAATTTTGTGAAATGGGTGAGAGGTTGCTCTTGTTGTTGCTCCTCTACCCTAATAAGTGTGTACAAATGTTCCATTGGGAAATATGGTGGTAATTTAGCAACCGAATATATCAACTTAAAAAGGAATTCAACTTTGTCTTCCAAGGTTTTATGCTCCTAATAATATTATTCATATCCTATGGTTTTTTGGATATCCTCAATCATGATGGAGTTCTCTTATCCATCATAATAACATTCATCCTCATAACTAGGGCCATAAGAGACCCCACTATGAGTATACCTTTATGTCATGTTTGAAGACATTTTTTTTATGTTTGCTTAGATGTGCAATGTGGTTTTAAAATGTTTAAAAAAAGGCACTTTGTTTATTTAATCAAATAAGAGACAAGGTAAAATGAGATTATAATAAAAGGAAGTGGTGTAGTACCACACAATTAGAAGAAAGTGGTTACGAATTTACTCAACCCTGGTCTATTGAAATCATTAAATTAGAAGAGGGAAAGATAATTTTGTAACCTAAAGTGTAGGCTAGTATAGTAAATTTAGGTTAAAATTATGTCAATACCATAAAAATCTAGATACACTATAGTGAGTTGCGGCTAGAGAATATAGAAGGTCTTTCTGATCAAGGAGATTAAAATGTGAATGAATAAGCTCAAAATGTGAACTAACATGAGAACTCCTAAGTATAAATCCAAAACTAAATATGCAACACAATGGTGCCACATGGTAAAAAGATGAATAATGGTCCAAGAACTTATAGCATGAGCCAATACAAGATAACCTAAGTCTAAAATGAGAATAAAAATGAGAATGAGTTTAGGTAATGACCTTAAATACAAATGATAAATTGTACCTAAGTTACTCAAACTAGGTGAAAAAGTTAAACCGATAGCCCTTTGGATCAAAACTTAGAAATGCAAGATTTCTAATTTAGATAAAAATGAAGGACTTTGATATTTTCAAAGTGGATTAATGGTCTAGAATCAAACTAATAGCATAACAACATTGTTTAGAAAAGACAAACATAATGTTTTGATTGAAAGTTTGAATAAGGCAAGGAGTGATTTGGATTGAACCACCATAATGCCTCCTTGTTTAAATGATATAGTGTGTATAAAAAGGCATTTTTGGTTTCTCAACATGTTTTGATTTTACACAAATAGTTTTAGAGTCAAAATGACCATGTAAGTAAAAAGGAAAAATAACATAAACACCTAAGTGTAACATCTTAATACTATAACTAACAAGGTAGCTTCATACTATTGAATTCCATCTATATATGTACTCTTGAGAGGAAAATTAAGTTATTAATCCAAAAAGTAAAAGCGCATGAAAAGTAGAGTATTATGCCCTAAATCATGTGATGCCACATGATGAATCACACAAAGCCTATCGATATCCAACTGCAGCCTACTGGTACCCAATGACAACCTATGGGTGCTTGACTATAGCTTATAGGTAGAGGCTTGTAGCATACGAATGGACACTGACAGCCTATGGGTAGATGTCAAAATCCTATAGGCATATGTTGATAGCCATAGGTAGATGTCGATAGCCTATAGACTTATGCCTATAGCCTATAGGCATATGTCAATACCCTATAAGTGGATGCCTATAACCTATAGGTGTTTGCCTACAAGCCTATGGGTGGATGCTTGTAGGCTACAAGCATCAACCCATAGGTTGTAGGTATCCACCCATAACCTACAAACAGACACCTACAACCTACAAGTGTTCACCTATAGCTTACGAGTAGATTCCTATAGCATGTTGGTAAATTCTTGTAGCCTTTGGGTGGATGCTCGTAGGCTTTAGGTGTCCACTGATAGGTTGTAGGTAGATGCCCACAAGATGTAGGTATCCACCCATAGCCTACATATGGATGCTTACCACTTGTGAATGTTTGCCTATAGTTTATGATAAAATTCTTATAGCCTACAAGTAAACACATGTAACCTATGGGCATCTACCTATAGCCTACTGGTAGACATCCACAAACTGTAGGCATCCACTCGTAAGCTACTAGTGTCTACCTATAGATAACCTATCATCATCTACTCGTAGCTTGTCATCATTCATCTATAGCCTAACATCATCTGCCTGCATGTTACTATTAAGCACTGATAGATTTCAGTCAAGTACCCATAGGCTACCGTCGAGTGTCCACACTCACAAGATGCCATTAGATGCTCACAGGTTATTATCATATGCCCTCATGTTTAATTGTCATGATGACACTTAAAGAATAGTAAATGAAATTATAGTTAAAAAATACTAAGAAATTATATTATAGAAAAATTGTTACATACCTTATTGAAAACTGTTGATTCTTGAAGTCCTCCTTGGACCTAAAATACAAACCACCAAAAAATTCCTTTTTTCACCTGATCTTATATGGTGAATTCCTATAGATTGGCTTTTGAGGTACCATCAAACTACATTTATATGAGAAAATTTATATTCAATTTTAGGTGAACCTCTCCTCAAAATTAACTTGGACCCCAAAAATTTAGGCGATCCCACCCTGTCGGCCACTCCACAAAAATTTTCAAATGCTGACTTCAAAAAATGGAATATTCATAGATTAACAAAGATTTACCATTAAAAAAAAACCATGCCTCTACCACATGAGTCATTTCCTTCTTTATTGGGTTTCCCCATTTGAATCATGGGGTAATACAAACACATGTTCTTGCCTAATCTAAACTTTTTTTATGATAAGATATAGATATTAGTGGACATGCCCACCCTAATAACCAAATAAAAGACCTTACCATAAGCTAAATGATAGGATACAACTGGATCCCATTCCAAGATTTGTTTTCATAGTTAGGTCATCTAAGTCATTATATCAAGAAACAATGAATAAAACTCTATATTTATCATCATATGGGATGTCTCTAACATTCAGTGGTACAAAAAAATTATAGGGTCCATTCATGCTTCCTTCTTGAGTATCTCCCATAGGGCCTTTCTACAAACATGTTGATATTGATGTCATCTAAATCAGAGCCTCTTTTATAGGTGTCATGGAGATATTCATCCCATGAATAATGGGTCTACACTAAAAGATCCAGGATAATCCTTTCTAATCTATCAGGGTGATTAGGATTTTATTTTGGGAATTCATTAGTGAGTTTTGTTTCAGCACCTTTAGGGAGTTCACAAAACTTTCTTATGAACTCATATATGAATTTCTTGGTTTCATGGTTATATTGATAGTTACTAAAATAATACATGAATTCCTTTTCATCATATAGATGATCTGATGCAAGTTTAAACAATACATAATCACCATTAAATCACAAATATTCATGAATAATAAGAATACAGAACCAAAGACTAATTGTGCTTGGGGCATATGTTTCACAAATCTATCCCAATTCAGATCCTCCCATTCTTTTTGTGGCTTGCCCATTGGTTTATCATGGAAACTTTTGGTTAGCCAACTAGTGCTAAAGCTGATTTTTATTTCACCATGAAAGATGGCTCTAGTCTTTATGAGTCTAAATTATTCAAAAGTCAACTATCCATTGGATATCCTAATATTCTTTTGGTTCATTTCATAGTTCCTGGTCCAAACCCTGCTTGTTGTTTCAGGATGAGACTTGTAGGCATTAACAAAGAAATATTTTGATAGAATGGTTTTGACAATGATGTTGGGTAGATCTTCCCTTATTCTCAATTTAATTGGTATAAGAAACAAAGCCTCCATATTATTTTTTTTAATTTTGAAGAGAGATTTTCTGGTATAGCATCATAATTAAAGGCATGGGAGCTTTCATTTCCCTCGAACATCAAAATATGGTTATCACAAAACCTATGATAATACCATTCAGAACCTTCTCAAGACTTGAGACTAGAAAGATAATTTTTTGATCCATATTTTTACTTCACATCAAATTCAATTAGAGAACCATAAATCCAATCTAGTCATAATTTGATTTCTGACTTGTTGAACATGTAGTTTTTTAATTATGGATTCAAACTATAATAAGTTGGTTCTAAGTAAGAAATTTCTAGGGAGAAGAAATGTTCTTATCTTGTGCATGCAAAGTTTTGTAACCAATAGTTCTTTCTTTTTAGAATGATAATTCTTTTAAGTTTGGTTCCATGTTCCATTATAGTAGTAAGAAACCTCTTTTGTATTTTCTATTTTTTCTAACAAAAATCTGCCATATGCTTCATTAGAGGCATCTATTTCTAATATCATCAAACCATAGGCATTGTAGGCCTATGGGATTAAAGAAGAAGCTTCTCGTGGTGAGAAGGCTAATGTGATTGGTGTTGAGATGGTGAATGCTATTGAAAATGAGGTACCTAGCTGTGAAGTTGGTCAAGGTAGAGACGAAGTGGGTGGTAGTGTCGACTCAAATCAGATTATTATTAATAGCTTTAAGAATTTTGTTAATGTAAATTATTTAAAATTTTAAAAAGTAATTCAAGAGGGTAACATAAAGTATGTTTAATATCTTATAAACTTTGTTAATACTTCCATTATGAAAGATTTTTTGAGTAAATTAGAGTGTTTTCTCGCTTTGGTACAAAGCTTGAAGTTGGGACTTGATCTTTTTGACAATGAAATGGAACCTAAGGTGGATGAATTTGTATCAACTGAAGATGATGTGATGATTATTGATGATGGGGATAATCTAAAAATTTTGTTGTCGGTGTTCTTATGAACACTTTGTTTTCTGTTAGTTCTGTTTGTTTTTTTGTTGCAGTCACCTTGGTGGTTCTTTTATATTGTAATAACATTCTTGAACTGGTTTTGTTTTAACTGTATACCATAGATTTGTTGGTGATTTTTTGATGTTTTTCATCCTTGGATGTATATACTTTTGATAATGTTATTCCAATATTAAAAGAAAAAGGATTTCTTCAAAAACTGAGCATTAGTCAATTATTTGAATATGTGTTCATCATTAGTTTGTAATATGTAAGTACTAGGTATGATAATGTCTTTTATGATGTAAGGACCCCACCATTTTTGTGTGTACTTTTCTTATTTATCATGGGTGTAATATAACTTAAGCACTAGGTATCCAACTTTGAAATTATAGTCTTTGAAATTTTATTACGTAGTTTAGAGATACAAGATTTGTATTGGTGATTATGTTGTAATGCATCCATATGTTGCTCATCAAAGAAATATGAGGCATGAAAACAATATTTACAAAACTCTTCATTAGGAATGATGTCATAAAGATAAATTTTTAAGGAATGTAACTCAACTTCTATTGGTAAGACAAATTCAAAACCATATACTAATGAGAATGGATTTGTCCTATTGGTAGTACAATAAGCCCAAAGTGCAAGATAAAACTTGAGATGTCAGTCAGATCGAGAATTTTTAATAGTATTATGAAAGATTTTGTTATGGATTCTATTAGTGGCTCTAAATTTAATGTTACACTAAGGATGATATGGTGTGTAAAAATTTGTGTGATTTTGAATTTTGTGCATCTTTGTTGCATGTCTTTATTTTTTGAAATTCCCACCATTTTCAAAAATTATGGTGTGAGGAATCCTAAAATGACATTTTTTTTATTAAGAATAAATTTTGAAATAGTAATGCCAATAAAATTTACAAGGGTCATATCTTCAACCCACTTAGTAAATATTTGATGTCAGTAATGACAAAGACATGGCCATCCTATGGTCTTGGTAATTTGCCAATGAGATTTAATCCCCACATAAAAAATGCCCAAGCATACTATAGGGTTTGAAGTTAAGCTAGAGGAAAATGAATGATATCATCATGAATTTGGATAGGATTAAAAAATTTAGTGAATGCAATGACATATTTTTCAAGATTAGGAAAAAAATATCCCACATGTAGGCATTTTTGGTTTGAGCATATTCTCTATAGTGACCACCACAAATGCCCCAGTGCTTGATCAAAAAAGGTAAAAAAATAATCTTTAGTAACACAAAGGAGCAAGGTACCTTTGAATTTTTATAATAAAGTATATCATATAGAAGGATGTATTCTCATGCTTTCTTGTGAACTAGGATCCTTTCATGTGAATCGGCCTCTAGAGGATAAGTATGATGCCCGATGAATTGTATGATTTGTTCATACCATGAAATTTGTCAAGTATTGATAGCTTTGATGTGGCATTTAGGATAATCATTCTTGTATTTTAAATTAGATGGTGAATTCCTCATGTGGATGAGAAATTTTGCATCATGAAGTGCTTGATGAGGGTGAAAGAGAGGAGTTGATGAAGCAAGAAAATCAATGATCGATTTTTGTTCTCTTGGGGTTACTTCGCTAGTAAATGATGTGAATAATTTTAAAAGAGTGGTAGAAAGTTTATTATATGTGATGAGATTTCCAATTTTCCATTGATAATCACCACTGACTTGATGACATGTGAGTTGTGAATCTCCTAGGGCATGTAAAAATGGGATGTTTAAATCTATGGCCACATGCATCTCTAAGATGAAAGCTTCATATTCATCCATGTTATTAGTGACATAAAATTTTAATAAAAAATATATAGGTATGATTTTAACATGGGGGTTGATTAAAACACATCTTGCCTCAGATCCTTGAAGACATTTGGAACCATCAAAATGAAGTGTCTAAGTTTCTTCATGCAATTTAATTATAACTTTAGGTAATGCTTCTATGATCACTATAGGTTTGGGTTTAGAGGTGGAAATTTTTGGGTCTATGAGGGATTATGCCTTAAGATTGAATGTAAAATAATGAAAATAGTTTTTAAGTGAAATAGATTTACTAAGACCTTTAATATAAAGGATCTCTTCATTGGGAAGAGCATCTTGAAGGTGATTAGTAGCTAGTGTAGGTGCATCAACAAGTTGATTAGAAATCACATGGCCCTTAATTTTTTTTGTGTGTGATAATTCTTAAGTCAAATTCCATTAGGATAACCATCCATTTTCCAATTCTATCTCTAGGTAAGAAAGCTTTAGAGAATAAATGGCGAAGTGGATCAAAATGTACAATAACATAAGTAGTTTAATAAAACATATAATTTTGAATATCTTTAGTGGTGAAATAGATAGTGATAAAATCATGTTTAGACTTTGTGTAATGTGTTTAATAATCTATTAAATCATGGCTTATGTAATATATAGCATATTATCAACATGTTTCATCATGTTGAGCAAGCATTACCCAAATGATATGGGGGTAGATGATGTATACAATATGAGAGGGTGATATTTATAAGGTAGTCTAAGAGTAGAAGAATGAAGTAATTATTCCTTCATATTATCAAAATATTTTTCACATGCGTTGTTCCATTCCAAAGAAATACCCTACTTAAGGAGTGAATTTACCAAATAGATATAGCAATCCATCTTTATAATATAATATCAGATTACCTCAAGTATACAAAGATATATTTATATATATGGAATGGAATAGGGAATAGGCATGTTGACTATAGATTTTATTTTAGAAGTATCTACATTGATATCTTTGAGGGAGATTAGAAGTCCTAAGAGTTTTCCATAAGTAACACTAAAGACACATTTGTAAGGATTAAGTCTAAATTTGTATTTGATGCGTCAATAAAAAATGTTAGCAATTTCATGAAGATAATTTTTACGATGCTTTCATTTGTCAATAAGATCATCCACATAATTTTTAACTATTTTATGAATGAGGTCATGAAAATGTGGGTCATTGCACATTGATAAGTAGCTCCAACATTTTTTAGGCTAAAGGGGAGTTTAATGTAGCAATGAGTTTCCAATTCAATGGTGAAAGCAATTTTATGTTGATATTCTGGAGTGTTGTGAATATGATTATATCTTGAAAAACCATCCATGTGATAAAATTTCATATCCAACCATAAAATCAACAATGGTGTCGATTAATAGTAGAGGAAAGTTATCTTTGGGAGATGCTAAGTTAATATTATGAAATTACATACAAGTGTGAATGACCAAATTGAATTTATTGAGAACAAGAATAATGTTGTAAATCCATTCCGAGTAATCTACATGTTTGATAAACTTAGCATCTACAATCTTGATTATTTCTTTGTGACATAGGGTATAAATCTCAGGAGGGTATTTGCATTGCTTTTGACACATGAGTTTTGAATCATGAAAGGTGATTATGTTATGTACCATAATACTAGGATCAATACCAAGGATGTATTCATATGACCGAGCAAAATATTCACAATATTTATTGAAGAAAATGTTATAGTTATCGTACTCTTCAAGATAAAGCTATTTTGAGACAATAATGGGTCGAGGAATGGTCAGGTGTATCATAATTGATTGCATTAGTTTCTTCAATAAGCATGGAATTTCCATGTTTAAAATTATATGGAGCTTGGATACATGATGCATTTTGGGATCAATACTAAAACAAAAGTATTGAAACAAGGAACCTTTTTCTCAAAATGGCCAAGCTTGTGATGTTGGGGTGGAAGTTGAGACTCTATAGCATGAAATAAATTTAATATAAATTCATTACCAGGAAGTATGGGTAGAGTTCCATAGTATTCAACATCTATTTAAAGATCCATAATTTGATTATTTTTTATGTCAAAATCAGAATGTATTTATCATACAACATTATCCTTCACATCTGAGATAATGTCGAGAGGTTGAGAAGTAGGTAAAGATTATAATTTGATTGTATTAAGTTGATTTATACAATTAGGTATAGTAATGGGAGGTGAAATTACCTTGGGTTGTCTATAAATAATAGGAACCAGATCAACCATATCAAATTGTTCAATAAGAGATACTATAAGTAATGAATTAGAAAGAATTATATCATTTAGGTATTAGTTGTGTTTGATGCAATTAGAAACTAAGGATTGAAATGTTAGGTTGGTTGAAATAATTAAAAAGATGAGAAACAATGTGAACACTATCGATCAGGTTGATAGTGTTTTTATACAAAAAAGTGGGTGAATGGCATTGAATTGATCATTATCATCAGATGTTATAGGTTTAAATATTTCTTAGACAACCCATGAAGTATCTCTTAAGGGTTGATTGGTAGAGTGTAAAAAAATTATTAGCCAAAAATAATTTCCTGTTTCATTCCACAACCTCCATCCCACCTTCCACAAACTCCATCCCACCTTCATGATTAGATTTAACATATAGCATTGGAGGAAATATCTTCAAGAAACTAGACCTACTTAATTTCAAAAAAAGAGAGGGGAAGTGGGGGGGGGGGTGCAAAAAAAATATTAGCTAAAATTAATTTCTCATTGTTAGCAGAGATTCCTCAAAAACCCATCAGAACATGCTAATGATTATTACTATGAAAAGTTTAATACAAGTTTAGAACAAGCTGAGTATTCATTATGTTCAAGTTTAATGATTATCTATAAAAACACAAACTTAAGTGTACACAATATTCATTATTATTATATGATTAAACAAATTCAAACATAACAGAATCTGACTGTGCACATAATAGGTACAAATACATTCAAATAACCATAAATGGATCTCTACATTAATCTCACATAATTCAAAACTCTCTTATTTTACATCTAAACAATATTTATAGAACTTACAATGCTCTACCACTTTGCATTATAACCTTTCATTTCTTCCTTTAAAGGATAATTTTTATATTTTAAGTATTTTGATATACACACATAGGTTGAATACATACAAAATTTTATACTTCACACACTTGTCATTCATCTATACTCTATGATTTTAAAATCTTTTGTCTACTATCGACATTAAGGGAGATGTTATTATATTTAATTACTCATACACTATTGTATGGTTTCAAAATGCACTTGTATTATTTATTTATAATTAGTGATTAAACACTAATTTGTGCATACTTATCCACAACCTATTATTAGAGAATATTGTCAATTAAGAAAATACTTTATTGAATTCTGCTAATAATAGTTATGTTTTATTCTATTTTTAACTACTCACCAAAATTCTAACCTTAACCCTAGCCTCCCTTTTGAGCTCTATAAAAACATAGAGGGATAGTGCACATGAGGCTTATTGTGGATGAGAGTTACCATTATAATGGAAAAATTAGGCTATTTCTCTTAATCAAAGGAGGTAATTATGCTACATGGATGAATATGTGTTACTTTATTTCTAAGCTTTCATAGATTTATAATGTAGGTATTGTGGGTGTTTGTCCTATGGTAGCTAACATGATTTTGGACTCTATCCAGTAATTTAATATTTCCAAGTAATTGTTAAGTTGTGGCCAAGTGAAAACTAAATAATTGATGTTGTGATGCATGGGGAGTGTTTGACTGAGACTGATTATTGAAGAGGCACTATAAAGAGCTAGCATAATGTAGTTGAGCATGATGAATGTGATGTTGTTTGGGGTCAATCATGACTTTATGAGTTTATATGAATACTTTTTATTAAATTATTATGGTATTCACTTTATTTGTTTATTTGATAATGTAAAAGAGAGGGTTGTTAAAGGGTCCCTTCCTTTTTATAAGGAATAGGCAAAAAGCCAAAAAAAGCCAGCACAATAAACAAGAAAAAGCATGTTCTAAAAAAATGTTTAACAATAACAAATCAACAACATACACCAACAATCGAAATTAAAACACAAGGAAGAATAAATAACTAGAAATTAAACATCAAGTTCAAGAAGGATTGAACCCACTCATGTGACAAGTTCTTAAGAACTTTCTCAAGATCACCACTCGCTCCAACCTTCATCTCTAACAACTTGTCCTTGTCTTAGCCTTTGATCCTTTTGCTCAATCTTAGGTTGTTTTATTCATCTCTTTTAGCTCTGATGACCTCCTTCAAAGCATTGATATTGGAAATGCAATTTTTGATAGTCAAATTCACATCAACATCTTCTCTCTTTCCAAATTAGAGACTCGGTCCTCCAACCAAATTTTTTTTTGGTAAACATCCTCACCTTCCCATGTATTATTCTGTAAACTAACCTGAGTCATGCTACAAATAGAAATAAACTTAATATGTTTAATGGATTCCCTCGTATCATTGATTTCTTTCATAATCCACATATGGATACTTTTGAGAAGGTCTATAACATTGGATATAGTCTTCAATCTATCTTGATGTCCCCCATCATCAAAGTACAAAACTCTCTTTTTCCCTTTAACATCCACATTACAAATATTTTCAACATACATTTAATCCTCTTTCTCCATTGTAAATTCATGTTGTAGAGGATCTAGAGCTAACAATTTATACTCTAGCTCCTTAGACCTAAACACAAACATCTATTCTTCATCATTAGAATCTGACTCAAAAAACACTACAAATTTTTTACTTAGAGAAGATTTAGAAGGTGCCCTTGGGATCCTGATGGAAATAGTTTTGTTAGTTTTCCATTTCCCTTCCCATTTCATCACTAGTTTGTCTTTCTTTCCTAGTTCCACCAGTTTAATAGTGGGAGAAAGACCCACCACCAAGGATTTACAATGGTTTTTAAAAAGGAAGATTAAATATTGATGTAAATGTAGAGGGGCTATCCCAATTTGAACATCAATAACATAATTTTCCAAGGAAAATAATAAATAGATAGGGAAACTAACATCCATATGGCAAAAATGAATCAACATAACAAAATAGTAAGAAAAGACAACCTGGAAACTCCCCTCCATGGTTATATACTTCATGATCTCATGAGACACCTCGTGGTAGGGAGAAGGCATGGATTATTTCAAATAACCCCTTGGATATTCAATCAACTGCTCCCCTTCCAAAAGGAATTGATGCACTTCTTCCTTTTTATCTCTTTTTTATTTAAAATACTTCCTCCCATGCGTGCTCATACAAGTGACCTATGATATAAGATCTTCAGTGACTAATATAGTCACACCCCTCATAGTCATTATATGCCTTTTCCATCCTTTAGCAAATTTTGTCGAGATATGAGTGTCATGACCTTGAATGTTCTCCATGTAGTTCGTAAGACCACATATTTTATAATGGTACACACTTCCTTTTTATTTTTTATCAAGCTGACCTTGTTGGGCTCAAATTTGTTCTTGTCACCTCCCTTCGCACCAATTTCACCATAGACTTAAAAATCACCTAACCTAAATGTATCTAAACCGAGCCCTATTTTTTAGTGTAAAAAAACATCTTACCACCCCAACCTTCAAGGGAAATTATTAGGCATTCATAATCCTTATAATTTATTGCCTTCTTGGGACTACATTGAGATTTAGCATGAATTGCCTTAAAACCTTGCCAACTTTATAAATTATTCCCAATAAAAGGAAAATGATTATAAAATGTGGCAAAATTGACATTGATGTAAACCATAACATATCAAACAAAAAATTAAATAGAAGTCATACATATCCACATACAAAATTCAGGATGCACATCAAGCCTCCAATTCCATAAGTTAAACCACTTCCCCACTCCCCCCCCCATAAGATCATATATATTGTTCCATGGGATAAAATTTTGTTCATTTACACCCTAATTAGAAAACCAATTAGTAATCTTATTCCCTTATCTATAGGTATGAATTATCATTGTCTATTGAAAAGATTGGATAATTTTCCTCCATGAGATTACTTATGGTCCATCTAGAAAATTTTTTTTTTTATTAAGAAAAAGAATGGCATTTAAAGAGTTTCCCTCAATAACAAGATGAGTGGATCCAACTTTCCCTTTATTACTCTTTGATTTATTCATATATTGGTTAAATTAAACATTAAAAGTTAATCAAAAAGTCAATTTACACTATTTTCATTTTTATGTATTATTACAATTGCGATTAAAAATTATAACTATGTAATTATACATATAATAATTATAATTATATAATATAAGAACATTATTTTATAATTAATAATATTAAATATTTTTAATGAATTCATAATTACTATTATTTTTTAAATATAATTAATTAAATTAAATTTAAATTTGAGTTGCATTTTAAGTAGACTTAGTGTTGCACTTAAATCTAGAATTAAGTCACATTTTAAATCGGAATCAATGTTGCACTTAAATTAAGAATTAGCGTGACACTTAAAATTAAAAGCGATGTCACACTTAAATCTCCTTAACTTTGGATGTAATGTATGACTTAAAATCATATCTAGTGTCACACATAAAGTCAGACTTAGTGTCATACTTAAACTAATCTTAATAATAGATTTAAAGTCACATTTAGGGACACGTTTAAAGTCACTAGGTGACATTACCAATATTCCTTTGATGACTTTACCTACATCACCTTAAATTCAGAAAAAATTGTTACCCCAATGTCACCCAAATGACATTAGTAGGTGACATTGGGCTGACATTTTTTCAACTTTAAGCCCTTTTTAAGTAGATGTTTTATATATGTAAATTAAATTTGAAACAGAGATGACCTAAAGACGTATGTTTGACTTTACATCTGAATTTAGGGATGAAATTTGACCTTCATTATTTTATTTTTTGGTGATTTAAAGGTGACTTCAATTACAACTTAAAATAGTTAAAATGTTGTAGTGACTCTAGGTTACAAGATGTCAAGAAGTTATAGAGAGATTTCATATGTTTGATTCTTTGGCCAAAAATTATATTGTCACTTGATAGGGTTAGTACGATCCACTTTTCAAAAAAAATTCCACATGACAAGGGTAATTGAAGCCCATGATAGTTTTATACATTTTTCCAATGGCAAGGGAAATTGAGGCCTATGATAGTTTCATAGTTTTTAGAGATGAAAATATGGTTTGTATATGCTAGGTTTATTTGCTACTTTTTTTCAATTATTTAATTTTTACATTATTATCATTTAATCAATACATTGGTCTACTTTTACAAATTCACATTTTCTTGTAGGTAAATTTCAGATGTTGACATTGGAGCATTCATGGATCATTAGTGGGAATCAAAACATTTGTGACGATATCGAGGAAACACGATTATTTTTAATAGGTTGTTGGTTATGGAATCTGAGAGAAAGAAATGTCTCTCTTCATTTTGAATTCAATATCACTTTCATATTAGGAACTAACTTTGATTATAACTTATAGGTATGAAGGTAACTACAACATAAATAATATCAACCCTTGTTTGTTTTACTTTAATGTACAAACACAAATACACGTTAAAATGAGGCATTATGTAGATACATAATTTTGATACAATTGTTGTAATAGTAATTATTTATCATATGTTTGTGCATATAGATCATTGTCTTAGATTAGATGCTTATTAGTGATTTCTATTTTATTTTTATCTTGGCATTCTTTTTTGTGGCCATGTATTCTTTTGTTTTCTCTATCCTTTGTGTTCTCTATGCTTCTTCTTTTGATTTTTGATTTTTTAATGATATTAATATTGTTTTGATATTGGTCTAGCCCCTATTAAAATGATTTGATAGTTTTCAATGTGCTTGTTGGGCTCTTTTGGCCTTTGGGCCCAGGTTACCATTACTTGACCCTTATTATATCGGCTTTTATATTATTTGTTCAAGTCAACTTGCACATCAATATTTCCCTAATTTTAATTCAATAATTTTATATATACAAAGGTACCTTAAGGGATTTCATAATTGATCATAAGTTATCAGGTAAATCATTTATGCAATTACAAGGTCTCTCGTTATATATTCATTTCATTGTATTAAAAGAAAGAATATTGTATTAGTGAAAGAGCATATAAATCTTGCCATAGTTGCATCTTGAATCTTGTATCATATGTCTAAGGGAAGAGAGTATCGTACACACATATTTGTTGATAACATATATGAGTGTTGATTTCTAATCTTGAAATTAAAACTTGTCATAAAAGAGGCAAGGGATTGATTAAGGTAAGAACCTTAAAAAAACACCATTTTTTTATCTTCAAATAAATGTGAATTTGAGCTCAAACAAAGGAATGAGATTTTTTTATAAAAAGAATCATCATTCTACAAATTCAGAGGTTTCTAACAAACAAAGATTAACAAAAAAAACTTTACAAATTTTTAACCTATACAAATCTACAAAGTTAATTTCATAATAACTTAAACATTATTAGAGATACTTTTACTAGTAAAAAGAAATTAATTCTAATCCTATCATTTTCTGTAGGTTTTGATTTTAGACATATTAGTAGAACTCGATTTTCTTCCCAGATCTTCTTCTGTAATATCCTATAGCCTGTTTTTGATTATCTACAATGATGGTGGGGAAGGGCGGGCTCTTATCATATATTCTAAATAACGTAAGGGTGTTGAAGTTATGCATAGGTATGTGTGAAGATGTCCACAAAAGGTGTCACATATTTATTAAATCAAGACTAAATATAATGAGATAATTCAAACTAATCTAGGTTAGAGCGTGGGAGATGGGTCTCATTAATTTATGGATTGATGCTTGGAATGGCCATAGCGATTGATCCCTCCAGGAATCAGGTTCAGGGTATGTTTTTTTATACCACAATTGGGTCGACTTTACAAACCTTAGTTACAAATCTAATCAGCAAGTTAACGGTTTAAAAACTTATAAAAATTATACATGTTGGACATGAGCATTAACAAAATATTTATGTTATGATTTTTGGAGTTTTTTAAAACTACACGAACTTTTGAATGCAAGTCCCAAGGATCGGTTATATTAGGGAAGCTTTGTGAAAGGCGAGTTTTCAGTTCAAGATGGTTATTATCAAATTTTATAACAAGAAAATGGGAATATGGTGTCACTAACTTCAATTTTTAAATTGTGGATATATATATATATTTTTTTTTTCTAATTTTTTTCTTTCTTTCTTTTTTTAATCAAAAAGTAATTAGATGGCCTTTTTTTTTTTTTTTTTTTTCCTTTTGTTTAATAGAAAAAGACAATGTCATATTTTTTTCCAGTTTTGATTTCTAGGGCCATGTAGGATGGATAATTTTAACTTTGAAGGAAATCACTGGTTTTTAGTTTCATTGAGAAGACGTGGTAGATTGGTTGGGGGGCTTGCTATATAAAATGGAATTTATGGATGGAGAGAAATGCAAGAGTGTTTACAAATTATTATAGTTTTGATTAACTTGTGTGGGGTAGAATTATGTGCAATGTCAATTAAAATATTATAGGTTTATGGATTTCTCAAAATCCTTAATCTTGATATTTGAGGGGAGATATAGATATTTTAATAAGGGTTTTTTTATTTTAAAAAAAATAGTAATGTAGAAATAAAAAAATTTAAAAGATCATATATATATAGTATGATTTTAAATTATTTTGATTGGTTGGTGAGAATGATGGTTGTTTATATTTATCAATTAAGATACAAATCCCATTAGGTACTCCATATGGAGAATCAAATGGTTATGATGACTTTGATAACATAAATGCCCTTTATTCATGACTATCTAACTGAAAGAACTCATTAGCTTAAAATATACACTTTCTCATCATTGTAATATACTATATATTTATTTCTAAAATATAATCTGAAATATAACATTTTATATAATTTAATGATTCCATATAAACACTACTTATATATATAATGATTATTTTTTTAAAAAACTTAAACAAATAATATTAACTAAATTATTTATAATAAAAAAAATAAAAATTACAATTAATATATTATTAAACTTCAAATATTTTTTGAAACAACGTGGCCGAAGCCCTAACTATTAAACAGGATATTAAATTACGTAGTAGCCAATATACAAATTTGATTGTTCTTTCAATTCGCAAGTTATTTTAAATAAAATTAATTCATGTAAACAAATATGGTGGGTCACGCATCACTTGATATAATTGTTACTAGTATAAAAAAATATGAGGAAAAGTTTCTCACAGCGAGCTTTGATATATTCATCAGTCAACAAATAACATGGTGGATATTGTGGCGAATTGAGATTTTGATGTTGCTTTCGACACACAAAATCAAACTTGCAATAGTCATACGCTTACATGGGAATATTAAAAAATAAATAAAAATTGCAAGGAACATTACAAACATTGAACGAATATAAAATTGCACAAGTTTTAACTCAAATTGTATTTACATGGTATGCCTTCAAATCTGCTTACCTTAACTTAGTTTAGTGACTAACCACTTAGTTATAAAATACGAAATAGATTATAATTGGTTGGTTGCAACTAAGGTAGGGATCAAATAGCCAGAAACATCCCTAAATAATGGGGTATCCTAATTTAGGACTAATAACTAATTAAGAAATAGGAAGAAGATTCTTGTTTGTTGAGTGCAATCAATTAGGTATAAATAATAATTCATTCTTTAATAAATAAGGATGTAAGGATGTAGAGTATCAAATTCTGATAAAAAAAAGAGACAAAATTTGGAAGCAGAATAAAGTGTGAAAATTATTAAATTTAATATATTTTAAATTTAGAAACTAAAATAATAACAAATTAAAAATATTTTAACATTTATAATTAATTACAAATGAAATTTATTTAAAACATGAATTAATAACATTACAATTTATAATTATAATATATGTATCAAATGATATTGTAAATGTTAATTCTATTATATAATTTACAACACATCACATATATGTAGTCTTTTCTTCTTGACACAAATCTAAAATTAAAACTATCAAAAAATATATAATTACAAAAATTAAAGTTTTGCAAACATTTAAATGTACTATTTGTAATGGCTACATCCCCTGTACAAAAAAAAGTAACATTTTCTGATATATTCAAAAGAATAATATACCCACAAAAAAGGTTCGACATCCATGATACCCATTCTTCTATTTGATCATTGATTTGGATATGTAAAATTATTTATCTTAAACATTTGTAGGAAAAAAAATCAATACCTTACAAACTTAACTTGTAGGAAAATTTAATCTTTTTACCAATGATGGAACAAAGGGTGAACTTTAGGAATTCAACACTCAGCACATATATTTGATGATAGAAAATTTCAAATTTAAATTTGAATAAATAAAAGCTACTGCAAGTTTCTCACAAACACTCCATTTGAATATTTCAACCATCATTATCTTAGAAAATGAAAATACAAAATCGAAACCACCTTACTTGCATTGACTACTAGTTCTGAAGATATACCGGTTGAAGCTCTCTATGGAACAAGTTTTGCAGGAGAGAAAAAAATAATTGTATTAGTGTACATGAATGGCCAAGGTTCATGAATGGGACTTAAAAATACTTCTTAAGTAAACAAGATTCAAGGCTAGAAACATTGTAAGTCTAACCCTAGAGCAACATCAAAGTTATAAAGATAATAGCCATGACAAATCATAAACTTATGTTGCAGCAACAATAGTAGTGGCGGTGATGGCAATTAGGATGGCGGCAATAGTGATAGTTATATTAGAAGCTGTGAAAATTATGGTAGAGGTAGTTGAAACAAAGGGGGTTATGGTGGTGGTGACTTTTTTGTAAATTCAGTCTTACAGTAATCAAATCTAATTCATTATTTTAACTGTACAATACAAAAATAATTTAAAAATAGAAAATATATATTTTAAAATTCTATAAATATTAAATTTACCTAAAAAATAAGTTACATCATTTAAATTCAAGTAAGAATAATTAAAAAAAAACCTATTATTTTTATAAACTATTATCATCTAATAACCAATAAACATAATTATGCAGTAAGCTATAATATGGAGAATATTGTTTGTAATTTTGCAAGTGAAATTCGGAATGAATAAAAATAAGGATCTGAGTAAACAATAATATGGAGAATATTGTTCGTAATTTTACAAATAAAATTCAGAGTGAATAAAAATAAGGATATGAGTGAATAAAAATAAAGAATTATATAAATAGGGTTGTAAATATGATCAATGCAAGTTGAATATATTGTTCATGAATTATTTTTATATTTTTATTATGTAAAAATATATCGAAGTAATTATAATATAATGTTTTACTATCGAAAAATTCAAATGAAAATATTTTTAATCACTAAAGTCCAATGCAAGACAATCCATTCAAAGAAAAATCAAATTTCTAGTGACCTTATGATCAGTGTATGTAATGTTCACAATTAAGTCGGACTCATACAGAGAGAATCGGGTGTCTAAGCTCGGTTCTAAGTCCATACCAAATAATATCCTGCCGTGAAAATATCTATCTAATAAGTTTTATACTAAAGGGTTCAAGCTTTTGCAAGCTTAATTATTTGGATTAAAAAATTATGCATACGGAGCTTGATGTGAAAAAAAATGGTAATAGTTTGATGTTGAGTTGGAGTTCAATGTATGTAGATGAAAATAAAATGTGTTATCATTCTATCCACTGAAGTACAAAGCTTTGAAGATGTGAACAAATTTAATGGAACGAATTCTAAGAGCATCAAGACTGTTCTCTGATGGCGTTTCTTAACTATCTAATCCCCAATGGTACCCACAAGAATCTTGCTGCCAACTGCAACAGCTGCTTATTCTCTGTGAAAGATGCCAGAAGAACTGAACTATCGCCTAAATATTTTGGAAAGAAGATGCGCATTGCCATTGACAGTCCACAAAAAAATTCTGCAGCAGAGGAGGATATACACAGACCACACCTGAATACATAAGCGATCCAAAATATCTCCAACATAGGACACTCTTCAATGATGTCACCAAGATACAGGGGAATAAGTAGGGCACCCGGAATATCTACAGAGAGCAGATTACAACAAATGGTAAAAAGATGTCAGAATAAATTCAATAAAGGACAAGGTAGTGTCAGCAAGCCACAGCTGAATAAACAGGCTACTCAGGATATCTGATATATCCAAGAGAGGATCTAGATCGTGTTGAGATTGCAGGTTCAAATCTTGCAGAGGACCAGGCCGCCACAAATCTTCCAACACCTGGTCCGACACACGGCATCAATACTGCCAAGAGATAACAAGGGGGGTCTGGCACTGGAATGTTGGTCCGCGACCTATCAAATAAAATTAAAATAAAACTCAGTATAAGAAAGCGGCACCAAAGATTTCCAATGTCCTTCTCATCCAAACATATGATTAGCCATTGCCTCTCAAACTCATACATAATAGGTACTTAAAAAAATGAGAGAAACAGAAAAAACCCAATACCCTTCCTCAAAAACTTCAAATCTCTGATTACTCATTATTCAGTCCTGTAGCTTCCAGAGTCCTCGTGGATCCCACTATGAATCTTGGATTTAATGGCAGAATCTTCAATAATTTCAGGTCAAGGCGGCTGTATCTGTAAATCTGGAGCCCATAGTTATAAATAAAATGTGTTTTATGTAGGTAAAAGATTTTTGCTAAATCTTAGGGCTCCTCGCCTACATTGAACAATGTAGATTAATGGTCAATCCGAATCCAACGACGAGAATCAAGCTCAAACTTTCCAAAGCATATAAACTCTCAAACACACAATCAAAAGTGTATGGTTTGTGTGAAATTTGGGGGCTTTACACTTTTTTGGGAGTTTATTTGTTCCTTTTCATTTTTTGAATTGGAAGTAGTTTTTTTGGGAAGGGGATAGCTTTTTATTCTCCCTGATTTTTTTTTTATAATTTGATAATCAAGCCCCTCAACATTTCAAATTATATTATTTGAAAAATAAAAATGAAAATACACTTTCAGTTGAAAGGCTTTTGTGGAATGGTTTTTGGTGCCCTTCCCAACTTCACAAATGAGGGAGATCTTGCCTAGATTACATCCATGTAATATGAGGCTCTTTATTTGATTCGTCTCAATGTTTCAAACAACTTGCACATTCATATTATAGATGGCACATCATCAAAAAAATTTAGGATGTTATTTCAACATTCTTTGAGGAGGATATTGATCCCTTTGGGTTTTCTAAACCTTTCTTTCTCCACTCCACCTCTGGTTCCACTTCCTTCTCCTCATATTAATGAGGATTTATCTTTGGACGGTGACATGGATGATGCATCTCAATCTCTTTCTCCCACTGTCAATGATGTTTTCTTTTTTGACAATGTAATCTCTTATATTGTAGTTTCTTATGATAACACATTCTTGGTGGACGTTGCTCTTATTTTTATCAAACCACCTCTATGAGATGAGTTTCTATCAAAGTTGGGATGCCTATTTGTAGAGCCTATGTTTGTTCCTATACATGATGAGTCACTACAGATTATTACTTCGGTGGACTCTATTGGTTCTAGTGAGAATACGTTTGTTGATAATTATGCTCCACTTCCCATGGACATTATTTCAGTGAATGTTCTATGTATTTATTCTGATCGGTTCACTTATGTGGCATTATATCCAGTTTTTGTGCATGATCTTTCCAAACTTATGCCATAATTCATATTTCGACATGATTTAGATATATTTGTATTGTTGCCTCCTTCATCTTCCATTTTTGAATGGGTATACTTCCATTACATCACTTGTGTTCTTCATTTGGTAAAAGGAAGAAACATTGTTAAATGCGGATAGAGCTTCTACACTGTTCTAGCTGAGGATTTCGACATAGACACTAGTCATAATGCGAACCTGACTTGGAGTATAGATAGCTTTGGTATCGATGATAGTTATCCTTGGTGGGATTTTATATGAAGTCCTTCCTTTTTTTCTTTTACATCATTTTGGGGGGAGTTTTATTTTTTATAGGTTTTCTCTCTTTTTTCATGTCATGAATATATTGTACATGAGTACTTGGTCATGTCTTGTTATTGGGACTCATACTATGGATATGTCACTTTATTTTTGACCCATAGCTTCACTTGAGGGCGCTGTTAGAGTATGTTGTGTACATTAGCTCATGTTCATCTAAGTATTTAGTTATTTCCATCCACTTGTGTGTGGATATTTCATTTATATTATTTTAAATATTATGAGACACTATATATTTGTGTCTAATATATTACGGGTATAATTTCTAGTTGTTTCTACCCTTAGGGATAGCTATCTCTTACTCTTAGGTTTGATTGTTTCTATCGCTAATTCGCTTTCTACATTCAAAAGATGAATAAAGAAACTAAAGAAATGGACAAGGCTGGAAGTACCTGGATAAAGATTGCGCACCGTAATCCAGACGTTTGTGGGCACCCCTCTTTGGCTGTGGAGGAATGACACTGCAAAAGAAAAGAAACTTGGACAAGAAAATGTTAGATGAATAGGCAGCGGGTTGCCAAGCGAAAGCTTGTTCTCGAAAGTGTGAAAACTTCCTCAAGGGAGGTCAACCCACTGATAACAGACAGATAAAAGACTAAGGAAATACAGAATGCCAGAATATAGGAGTGATAAACAAATTAGAAATGAAAGAAAAGATCAATGATTACCTGAAAGGAGTTGTCGGGCTGATGACAGTCGCCGAGGTCGGGAATGTTGCCGGCGTCGGTTGCCTTGTCTGCCGACTTCGGTTATCCTGCTGACGTCGGTCGGGGAAGTAACCGGCGTCGGTCGGGGAAGTGGCCTGTAGTCGGGTTTCTGGACTGTGGATGGGTCTGGTTTGTGAACAGGGTCGAGGCAGAGCTCAGGGATGAATTTGAATGGACTGGGGAATGGTCAGGTTCTGATTAGGTGCCCTGTACAGGGTCTTTGTTGGCAAGAGGGATGAGGGAGTTGGCGGGATCACACTGAAAGGATGAAAGAGTGAAAGGAAGGTGGACAGAGGACAGGCCCTGAGAAGGCTTTTCAGCCTCTCAGGGGGTAGGACAGAGGGAGTGGGAGACAGCAGATACCAACAACTGAACACTAAGAAAAGAAATGAAATGAAATAACAGACTGTGCTTACCTTTTTGGCTTGCCGAATGAAGAGTGGGAGAGTTGTTGTTGAGACCACAGAAGACTTTGCAAGAGGAAATCTCTGCTCAAGAATCCCTGCACCTGTTGCTGCTGTTGCACGAGGTCCAGAGGGAGAAGAAACGAATGCTAAAAAAACCAAGAGAATTCAGTTTACGAGCTCAAGGGGCCGGGGGGCTGGAATGGATGCAGAAAGGAGTCTTGAAGGCTGCCGACACCGGCAGTATCGCCGACGTCGGCCGAAGGGTCACCGACGTCGGCAGTGGCAGAATGGGGACAGAGACTAAAAATAGCCTCTGCCCATTCTTGCACGTCGTCGGGCGAGGGATTGTGGGAAGAACGGTCATGAGGATGCTTAAATGGGCGTGGGAGGAAGATAATGAGAAGATTTGGCATAATAAAGGCTAAGAGGAAGGTGGAGGGATCCAAGGGAGGATCCAAGGTGGCAAGGGTGAGGTGGAAAGGGGGCCACTTAATTGAAATATTTAAGTTATTTTAATGAAATGAGTGGAGGGGACTAAGGCCAAGGGTTAGGATATGGGTTTGAGGTGGACAAGGGGGGAGAACCAAGGTGCAGACACATATGTGGTGTCTACATTTGCCCCTTTTTGTCTTGTTGGTTGTTCTTGACAAACTGCAAGACAAAAACAGGAGTTGGTTGCCCCAGAAAAAGAATGAGGTGTTCCCCCCTCAAAGCGATAGTCGAGAGAAGGGAACTGGAGATCGAGTGTCGATTTGACAGAGAGATGGATAGGAGAGTGTGAGGGAAAATGTTGCAATAGTTGTGATTGCGCGTATGCCACTTCACGGGATGGTCGGGTCAAATTGTCGCATGTCGAGGGTCAAGGAGTACCAAAATTGAAGTAATCGGGCCCCAGCATTTAGTCGTCTGCTGATCGGGTTACTCAATCTAAGCTGAAGCTCCAAATAGTCGTCGTGTTCCAGGTATCCCAGGCTCAGGAAGTGCTCCCAGAAACATGAAAATGCCACAAGTAGTAGGGATCAACTGGCTTACGATCCTATACTTGCGAAGGGTCAAAAATAGTCTGCAGACAATTCTGCTAACCAGCCGTGAGGTAGCACACACGCAAAAAACAACCAAGGCAACATTGGCTTGGAAGTAGTCGAAGGTCGAAGGAGATACGCATGATCTCCAATGGTCATTGGTCAAGGGGATGGATAGACGAAAGGATGTGGCCGAGCTAACCTCAGAAAACGTCATGTGATCTGAGTGCTGCCTACATAGCCCTTGTGTGAAGGGCCTCAGGCCAATGTAGTTCTCCCTAAAAGGGAGGAATGGTCAAAGAAAATGATTGGTCTTGGTCAAAGTGGTTGAGTTGGTCGTGGTCAAGGTCAAGGTCGCAGAAGAGAAGGTTTGTCCATCAAAGAGACGAACAAACGGGGGTGGTCGAGCTAACCTCAGAGGATGTGTTATCTGAGTGCTGCCTACATAGCCCTGGTCATAGGGCCTCAGACCAATGTAGTTCGGACGAATTGAGAAGATTGGTCGATGATTGGGTGTGGTCAAGTGTCGAAATGATGAGGGAAAGATGAGGATAAGATGATGCTACAGATGGTGTATTCTGTAGAATTGGTCGAGAGTCTTTCATCCCTAGCAAGTTTCCATAGTCGTGATGGATGTATGCTAAAAATGAGTGGAGGTCTATTTATGCTTCAGCAAGTATTGGTTTATGTTTAACATAAATTGGGTCTGGTCGATAGTTTCCATGTGTACTGGTGTCCATAGAAACTATGTGAAATGGACGAGGATGATGTCTGATGCTATGAAGATGAAAAATAGCTTGGTTTGAGTCGACAATTGATGTGGTTAAATGTGACCAAAGTGTAGAGAAAAGGTGAAAGGCGAATCGCTCTTTCATTGACAAGGACCAGAAAGGGAGCATAGATAGGGGTTATTAGAACAAAAGCCCCGTTCATGCATTACGTCGTTGACCAGTGTTGTGATAGAGCGGTAATCGAATCACTTTGACATTAAAGTGAGCTCGAAGTCCCTTGAGCAGGTAATAGGAGGAGGATAGGGTAACCCAGTTTAAGAGCAGGAATAACCTTCCCCCTTTTTATAGGAGACCCTGAGACAACTACAAGCCAAGTCCATGACTCGTTTTTTTTTTTTTTTTTTTGGTGCAGACTGATCGATGCGGGAAGTCTACATAGAGATGTCATTTGATTTATGGTCATGTTGCGAAGCTGATCAATGCGGGAAGCTTCTAAGAAAGGTTGCTGTTTGTAGCAAGATTTAGTCATAGCCATCCTTCGAGGGAGTGGTCTATATTTTTGCTTTATATAATGTTTGAATAGCTGTCCTTCGAGGGATCAGTCTATTAGCTACAGCAATGATAGTACAGTTGTCCTTCGAGGGAGCAGTCTGTCTTTTTGATTTGATTTTGTGACCTTGGATTATGTTTTGACATCTTGATTTTTTTTTTTGAGTCATGGACAAGACTGTAGAAGTTCAAGGACGCCCCTTTTATTAGGACAAAGCATCCATGCATCATAAAAGGGTTGTAGAGGACTTGTTAAAGGGGAATAGGGTTGAAAGGAATGAGGATTAAGAGGACGAGGACTGCTCAAGGGACGAGCTCAAGTTACGTGTCAAGTAGACGAGTGCTCGACTAACAGAAGAATGGTCGAAGATGCAACGCATTAAGAGGCTCAGGTTCTGGCCGTCCGTCGAGGGAGGACAGACGATAAGTCCCTGACCCATACTTGTGCGTGATGATAAAAGGTCCAAGTCAATTGGGGGCAAATTTGCCTCATTTACTTCGCTCCATATTGGTCACGTGCTGATTCTCTTTGAGGACGAGGTCTCCAATGTTGAAATCTCGTTCTCGCAGATTTTTGTCATAGGCTCGTTTTATGCGACTTTGGTAGACATGGAGATGATTGAGGGCAGCAAGACGGCGCTCGTCGAGTAACTCAAGTTGAGCTAAGCGATCTTGATGAAAGTCGTCGTTGGAAAGAATGTCATGCAGGGAGATGCGGAGAGACGGGATTTGTACTTCGAGAGGTAAAACAGCCTCCATTCCATACACGAGGGAGAAAGGAGTAGCACCCGTAGAGGTTCGGATGCTAGTGCGGTAGGCCCACAAAGCGAAGGGAATATGAATGTGCCAATCCCTTCCTGTGTCGTTGACCACCTTCATGAGAATTTTAGTCAAAATTTTGTTGGAAGCCTCAGCCTGCCCATTTGCTTGTGGGTAGTAAGGCGAAGAAAAGCTAAGTTTGATGCCAAATGAGTCGCATAGTTTTTGGACGGTCTTGTTTTTGAAGGACTTGCCATTGTCGGTGATGATTTTGTGAGGGACACCGAAATGACAGATGATGTGGCTGCTGATGAAGTCGACAATTTTGTCGGCTTTTGTGGAGACAAGAGGAATGGCTTCCACCCACTTGGTGAAATACTCAGTGGCAGTGATGATGGACTGATGACGAAGAGACGAGTGAGGGTTAATCTCACCGATGAGATCTAAGCCCCACTGAGAGAAAGGCCATAAATCCTGAACGACTTATAAGGCGTGGCTGGGGAGATGAAGCAAGTTAGAGTGTTGCTGACACTTGATGCAACGCCGAACATAGTCGCTACAGTCTTGATGAAGGGTGGGCCAATAATAACCCAGGCGAAGGATGCGCTTGGCAACCGAGTTTCCACTAAAGTGTCTGCCACAAATCTCGTCGTGGACTTGTTTTATGGCTCAAGAAGCTTCAGTGGAGGTGAAACAGCGAAGAAGGAGGCCGTCGAAGCCTCGCTTATAGAGAAGACCCCCTAGCATGGTATAGCGAGTTGTGCGTTTGATGAAAGCTCGCCGCGCATTGCTAGAGAGGTTGGGAGGAGTGACAGAAAGAGACAAGTAGTCCACTAGTTGCTTATACTAGTCATCTTGTGGGCTAGAATTGACAGTGTTGATATGGTCGATGTGAGGGGAGATGTATGAAGGCAAGGGTACACGATGCACCGTGACAAAAAGTCGAGATGACGACGATGAAGATGGGATATGCGAAGCAAGAGAAGCCATGGTGTCAGCAAACTTGTTCGTAGAGTGTGGAACAGTCTGCAAGAGATAATGGTCGAAAGATGCCAAAAGAAGGTCAACACAATTTTTATACCTCTTCAAAACTTCATTTTTACAGAGGTATGAACCGTTAACTTGATTGACGATGAGCTACGAGTCACCGAAGATGTTGATAGACTTGATGTGGAGGGAAAGGGCAGTCTGAAGTCCCAAAATTAAGGCCTCGTATTCGGCCATATTATTGGTACAATCAAAGTCAAGCTTGAAAGATAGAGGCATGGGCTCCCCTTCGAGTGGGATGAGGACGACCCCCGCACCCCCACCGAGTTGACATTTGGAGCCGTCAAAGAACATGGTCATTTGGTAGACGGTGTCATCGGTGGAAAGTGTGGTGATAGATTCGTCAGGGAACTCACACTGTGAAGGTTGATTGTCGGGAAGAGGGGCATCTGCCAGTTGGTCCGCGATGGTTTGCCCCTTGATAGATTTCTGCTGGATGAATTCGAGGTCAAACTCAGCGAGCAGCATGAGCCACCGAGCCATACGTTGATTCTGATATGGCTTGGAGTGCATATACTTGAGAGGGTGGTGTGAGTGACGACAAAGGTTTTGTGGTTGAGGAGATAGTGGCGAAGCTTGGTAGCGGAAAAGACTAATGCCAAACAGAGTTTCTCGATATGAGTATACCGAGTTTCATAGTCGACTAGTGTTCGGCTGATGTAGTAAACCGCTTGCTCACGATGATGCTCATCTCGGTGCGCGATCATGGCACCTAATGAATGGTTGGTGGCAGAGATATAAAGGTAGAAGGGTTGGTCATCTTTAGGTGGAATGAGGACTGTTGGAGAGACCAGATAGCTTTTGAGGGCTTCAAAAGCCTCTTGACAGTCCTCATCCCATTTAAAGGAGACGTCCTTCTTAAGGAGATGATGAAAAGGTTGGCAGCGATCTGAAAGCTGCGAGATGAAACGGCGGATAGACTGGAGCTTCCCTTGTAGACAGCGAAGCTGCTTGAGATTGGTCGGGGGTGGCATTTTGAGGATAGGACGGATCCTGGCGGGATCTATCTCGATGCCACGGAAGGAAACGATGAAGTCGAGAAGCCTGCCTGAGAGGACCCCAAAGACACATTTCTTGGGGTTAAAGTGGACATTGTATTGAAGAAGGTGAGAGAAGATGATTTTGAAAATGGTCAAGTGGTCGCGGCGAAGCTTGGACTTGCCGAGAAGGTTGTCCACATAGTCCTTCATGATTTTGTGGAGGAGATCGTGGAAAATGTAGGTCATGGCGCGCTGATATGTGGCACCAGCGTTTTTCAAGCTGAAAGGCATGACTCGATAGCAGAAAGTTCCCCATGGGGTGATAAAGGTAGTCTTGTGCTGGTCTTCCGGTGCGATCAGGATTTAATTGTATCCTGAAAACCCGTCCATGAGAGATAGCATCTCATGGCTGGCCGTGAGATCAACAAGCTGGTCAATGTTAGGAAGAGGAAAGTCGTCTTTGGAACAGGCTAGGTTAAGGTCGTGATAGTCCGTGCAGATTCGAATCCCCCCAGTTGTTTTAGTAACTGGGATGATGTTAGAGACCCACTGCGGATAATCGATGGGCTGGATGAAGGAGACAGAGAGAAGGCGCTGAAGCTCCTCCTTGACAAGGAGCGCAACGCGTGGATGCATCTTTTGAAGCTTTTGCCTAACAGGCTTAGCCTCTAGTTTGGTGACAATGTTATGGGTAGCAATGGTGGGGTCAATGCCAGGCATGTCGCTGTAAGTCCAGGCAAAGGCCTTGCTATGGTCGGAAAGGAACTGGGTATAGTCAAGCTGCTCCTGAGTGTCTAAAGATTGGCCAATCTTTAAGACGTGAGGAACATCGGAAGAAGGGAGGTTGATGTCAATGGTTGATTCATTTAACATAACTTGGGTCTCGGAAGGGAGGGAACGTTGGATGAAAGAGTCATCGGCACCCATGTAGGAAAGGATGGCGTCATCGTCAACGCAATGGACAGTGTGAATGGTTGTCGACTCATCCTCTATCATGTTAGGAAAGATGAGAGGGAGAGACCTGGACACCCCATTGATTTGATAGGTCAGGGGTTCCAGGCAGATGGTGTTTATAGAAAAAAAAACTAGGAGGGATGGAAACCACCGACTCCATAAGTGACGAAGGAGAGATGGGTGAGTTTGGAGGAGATTGGTCAATTGTTGGCTCGGGACAAAGGTCGGAAGGAACCTGAGTGGGGTCATGATATCCTAAGCCATACCGTTTCTTGGCATCATCATCATTGAGCAGCTTGATGGGCTGATGGGAGCCCTGCTCATAACGTTCGAAACCAAAACCCTTCCATTCACACCTATAAAGGTAAGTGTGTGCGAAGGCGGGGTTGCCAAGAAACGAGAAATCTGATGTGAAAGGTTGGGGTGAAGAGAGGGAATTGTCATTGGTAGGAGCTTGATTGAGCCCCCCATAGACAAAGTTGGTTTGGAGGTGAGGAGGACCATAAGGCACGACCATCCCGATCCGATGGTCGTAATTGGGACTGAGATGAAGGCATCCATACTCTTGCGGAGTTTGGAAAATGTCTAGGGTCAACAAGCGATATTCTCCAAGCGATAGTCGTTGGAAGATGTCTTCCATGGGGTCTTTGGTTGGCGCTTGAAGAGGAGGGGTGAGGGCGACCGCCGATTGCGAACTGGTTGAAACTTCTGCAGATGGAGGCAGTGCCAGAGTTGATGGCTTGATGGGAATGAGGACATCGTTGGGACGGTAAGTTGTGTTGCAAGTCTTGAAGGGTGAAGGGTCAGCGGGAATGGTGTGAACTTGCCCATCATGCTCAAACTTCACACAACGGTGCAGGGTAGAGGGGACACAGGCCATGGCACGGATCCAAGGTCGGCCCAGTAGGATGTTGTATTGAAACTCTCTTTCGATGATATAGAAGAGCTCCGGGACTGTGCACGGACCAATGCGAATGTGAAGGATGACTGTGCCAATGGTCGTGGCGGTGGTGTCATTGAAAGAGCATAAGATCGCGTCAGTTTTGGAGACGTAATTCTTGGGAAGAGCCAACTGATCAAAGGCATGGGTAGAGATTATGTTGATGTTAGCGTCACCATCAATCATAACACATTTAATGTGTGTCCGATCAACATAGGCAGTGATGAAGAGGGCGGCGTCTTGATCTTCCGTGTTAGATGTGGGAATCTCAGAATCGCTGAATGCGATGGAGGCGACAGGAGATAAAGAATGGACGAGGGCAGCGAGTGGTTAGGGGTCCTCGAGTTGGACCTCTGCTGCCTGCAAGGCTTGGATGAGGGCTTGACGGTGCTAAGGCGAGGTTTGGATAAGGTCATAAAGAGACATCTTTACAGGCGTCTGGTGAAGCTGCTTTAGCATGGAGTCGTGAATTGGCCCAGAAGAAGAAGACGAAGAAGGCTGGGACGTGCCAAGGATAGAAATTTTAGGCTTGGGCGCAAGAGGTGGCTTGACGAAGGGATAGATCCAAGGAATGGCAGCTTTTCCTTTCGCCTTGTCCTTTTGCGACCTAGTGGTTATACGGATAGGATTGATTTCGAAAATAGAGAGGTGAAGAAGGGGTCATGTCTTGCTGGTGAGATGTTGACGCGGTTGAAGAGGTTGGATGAGAATAAGCCGGGGTCTGGTCAAGAGTGTCCTCAAGGAGAAGAGTGTCCTTCTCCATATAGCGGTGGATGACGGCCTTGAGGGCACAGCAAGTCTCGGTATCGTGTCTTGGTGTACGATGATATAAGCAAATTTTTGTGTCGTCGAACCAGGAGGGCTTGGACTCGAGAGGTTGGAAAGGCTTGATGGGTGGAAGGGTTATGTTGGAAGTCTGCAGAAGTCGGTGCAATATCAACAAGTATGAGCCCACTAGAGGGTCCGTCCTATTTGATATGCGCGATGTTGGTGACTTTTGCTTAGGCGAAGTTGGAAGAGGTTTCCGTACCACCTTATGGGTTGATGGTGCGGTGACAGGCGAAGACGGCACTTTCTTGGTGATTGGTACCGCCTTTTTGGGAGAGGGACGGCTGGAGGTAGGCAGAGGAAGCAAAGGAGGCAACGAGTTTTGATTGGAGGCCGGAGTGGGAAGGTTTCTAGCCAGGGTCGAAGGATGGGGGCCCAAAATGGATGGCAATGGTGACGGGGAAGGAGGCGTTCGCTTCGGCGGTCTGGCAGTCTTCTTTGACTTGGTTGGAAGACTACTACTGGTCAAGGTCTGGTCTAGGTCCACCTTCACTTGCGGGTGAGTGAGGGTGGAGATAGGATGAACGCCAAGTGACTTGATAGGCTTAGACGAGAGAGATGCAGGTTTCAGTTTTGACGGGTTTGGTTAAGGTTTGAGAGTCTGGTCTTTGTCAAGAGTCTGAAGAGATTCTGCCTTGGGAAGATTAGCAGCATGTGATGAGAGGGCACGGGTATGTTGAAGGGCTTTGAGACGCTCCCACAACACCTGAGGTGTCACTTTCCTTGGAGGGAGAAGTTCGATTTTCTCCACTAACTGGGAAAATGGCTGAGAAGAAGATGTTGATGGTTGCGGGGTTGAAGACGAGATGGGTGTAGCAGTCTTAGAGGCATGGTATGGTGAAGACAAAATAGATTTAGATGGAGACGAAGGGGATACAGGTTCTTCCCTGGGTGGAGAAGAATCCAGAAAGCGAGGCTCCTCAAGCGGGTAAAGGGCAGGGATGATGGTGCCCTCCACTTGCGGTTGAGGAGTAGGAAGGGTCGGGTCCTCCATAGGCAGGAGAAATGAGGATGGCGAGACCGGTGGTGCTGGTAAAGCTGAGGCGTCCTCCAAGATGAGAGAGGTCGATGGAGAACTAGCTGGGGAAAGAGGTTCATCCACATGTGATGGACTGGTTGATGGACTAACCTCTTGAGGTTGATTGGGGACGAAAGGCGAGACCGTATTGACTGTTCGAATGTTGTGTTCATGATTGTCGTCAATTAAGGTCTGGACATTGTTTTGAGTTGGCAGATGATTAGGGAATGGCTGTTTGAAGATGTCAATGGCCTGATTAGGGGGTGCATTGGGATTATCTAAGATGAGGTCCCCCTTTTCAAGCATGTCTTGGATTATGTTCTTAAAGGTTTTGCAGTTTTCCATGTCATGTCCCTTAACACGGTGGAAGCTGCAGAAGTCTTGTTCCCTATACCACGCAGGGATGGCGTGTGAGGGATCAAATTGTGGAGGAGGTTGGGCTTGAGGGAGATTGAGGACCCCCTACTTAACAAGCTTTTCCAGCACAGACGCGTATGATTCTCTGAGAGGAGTATACCGTCGTTGTACATATCTCTGCTGGAATTGGCGAGTGGCGCTCTGAGATGTGGATGGCTCAGGCTGATTGGTTGAAGAAGATGAAGGTCTAACAACCACGGCATTAGCTGAAGCCTTGGATTTAGAATTGGATGATGATGGCTTAGCAGAAGAAGAGTCATTGGTCTTAGAGCTGGGATTCTTGCTCTGCAACTTGACTTTATTCTCCTCGATGGCACGCAACTCAAGTTTGCGGGCCATCGTGAAGGCTTCGTCGAAGGTGCGGAAGGTTTGAACCCTCAGGGTGGAAGAAATATGTCTGGCACAGGCTTGGGAGAAGAGTTCAATAAGCTCGGCCTGGGGTAAGGAAAAGGAGAGTTGATTGATGAGGCCTCTCCATCGAGCAACGAAGTCGGCTATGGACTCGTCCTCAAATTGTCGGATAGAATAGAGGTCCGTGATCGAGACCTTCTTGGTTATGTTGATGGAAAAGTGATCGAGGAAGAGCTGGGCCAATTGTGTGAATGAGAAGAGGGAATGGCTGGGAAGGGAGCTGTACCAGTCGAGCGTAGCACCCGAGAGAGACATAGGAAACGTGCGTAAGAGCAACGCATCGTCATGGGCAATGAGGTAACAGGCATGTCTGAATGCCCGCAAGTGTTGCTGTGGGTCTTCCTTGTTTTGAAAGCGAGAAAACTTTGGAAACTCCCACTGGCTAGGATATGGTCTGATTGGGATAGAAGGATGAATGGGCTCGTTGCAGATTTGCTCGTATGAGAGAGCGTTGCGTGAGCTGGAAACAGAGATCTCTAGACTGGTCATCTTGTCCATCAGCATTTTGATGATATCTGCCGACGGATTGACGGGTGGCGTGCCCCCTAAGTTGTAAGGTGCTTGAAAGAGGCTAGGGGAGGCATACGACGTAGTTGGTTGCCCCTGTAAAAGCGCAACATAGGGATAACTAGTTGTAGGGATAGATGAAGAGGCTAAAGGTGGTTGGGTAGAAGGCATAGCTAGGCCCGATGTTGTCACAAGGGGTTGGGTTGTGGTAACGGGGGCCAAGGGATAAGAAGCCACCCTGGTGTTGATAGGGGCCAGGGTAGGCAGAATAGAGACGACAAGGTTTTGAAAAGGAGTGGATAGCGGTTGAGCGGGTTGATGTTGATAGGGGGCCGAGACCCCGGTGGAAGTGGGCCCAAAGATAGAGGGAGAGGCCACACCTAGAGGATTGGTCAAAGTCTAGTCAGCAGTCGAAGCGATGGCTTGAGTGTCCAAGGGTTGAACTATGGATGCCGTCGATACAGCCGTAGTCGCGGCAAGAGAGGTTGGCATTCTGTAGATTGGATTGCCCAAGGAGTCTCGCATTCAGCTATGCGCGAGATAGTGTTGCAAGGCCTTGACGTTGAGGTCCAAGAATCATTCGAAATCTTGGTCCCCTTCTTGGACAATAGGAGTCTGCGGCGGGGTTGGACGAATAGGAGTTCTTTCGGTCTCTGAGTTGAACTCCATTGTAGGCTTGGTCACAGACAGGGTAGACGGAAGTGGTTGATGGCTAGCGTGGTTGACAAGAGCCTTGGCTTGGCTACGAGTCAAAACCATGCAAGGCAAAGAAGGTTTAGGTTTCAAAAACTGTGTTTTTCTGTTTCAGAAAACCAGGATGGAGTTTTTGACAGAGAAGGGACAGGTTTTAGGCTGTTGGTTTTGAAAAAAAGACAGTGACAGAGACTGATGTCGGTTGAAAAATTGATGTCGGTAAGAAAGATGGCCGACGTCGGTCAGATAATCGATGCCGGTAAGAGAGGAAAGTCGACGTCGGTTGCAGAATCGATGCCGGTGACTGTGTTTTCCAGAGAACCAAAAGATTTTAAGATTCTTGGAAAAACAATGAAGAAAGCGTCCTTACTCACTCAAACAAATAGATGAGAAGAGAAGAACTGAGAGAGACAGACAAGCCTAAGCAATAAATCCTAGGAATTAACCTTAGAATCTTGTGGCTTATGCCTTAGATGAATGTTTGGGGAGATTGGCTGTAAGAAGGGTCCTAGAAGAGGCAAGCTAGAGCTGGTTTCAGGGTTTGTTTTAGGTGCTCAAAAATTTGTGTTAGGTCTGGTACGTGGCCTGGTGCTAAGGAGCAAGCTCCCCTCACTTCATGATTCCAGTGGTTAGCTGGTCTCGCTTATCCAAGATATACCTCGCCTAGAGTTTATCCTCCGCCAGAGAACGGAGTGGGCTTCCCCCTTGGTGATGAAATCCAAGTAGGGTCACCGGGACGGGTAAGGTATCCGCTGGGGGATGAAATCCCAGTCGGGCCTTGTCTCAAGTAAGTTTTATGTTTGTTTTAGTGCATGTGGTTTGGTAGTGTAACATCAAGTGTCTACGATTTATTCAATATGCGGATTTAAGTTACTAGATGAAGACTAATGCAAGCACAAGCAGAAATGCAATGCAGTATGTTTTTAAGCCCAAGTCAAAAATATGAAGTTTGGATGAAGACAAGTTTGAGAAAGGGTTTGAGGGTATGATGTTTAGACTAGTCTAGAAATGCAAGGAAGAAAGATTCGTTTTAGTCCTGCTTATAGTGTCATTTGGAATAGAAGAAAGAGACAAGAAGGAAGGAGCCTAAATGCACCTAAATGAATGAAAGGAAGAGGAACCCGAGGAAGAACCTAAGGTCCCACCTAGCGTGCCAGAATGTTTCTATTGCTAATTTGCTTTCTACATTCAAAAGATGAATAAAGAAACTAAAGAAATGGACAAGGCTGGAAGTACCTAGATAAAGATTGCGCACCATAATCCAGACGTTTGTGGGCACCCCTCTTTGGCTGTGGAGGAATGACACTGCAAAAGAAAAGAAACTTGGACAAGAAAATGTTAGATGAATAGGCAGCGGGTTGCCAAGCGAAAGCTTGTTCTCGGAAGTGTGAAAACTTCCTCAAGGGAGGTCAACCCACTGATAACAGACAGATAAAAGACTAAGGAAATACAGAATGCCAAAATATAGGAGTGATAAACAAATTAGAAATGAAAGAAAAGATCAATGATTACCTGAAAGGAGTTGTCGGGCTGATGACAGTCGTCGAGGTCGGGAATGTTGCCGGTGTCGGTTGCCTTGTCTGTCGACTTCAGTTATCCTGCCGACGTCGGTCGGGGAAGTAACCGGCGTCGGTTGGGGAAGTGGCCTGTAGTCGGGTTTCTGGACTGTGGATGGGTCTGGTTTGTGAACAGGGTCGAGGCAGAGCTCAGGGATGAATTTGAATGGACTGGGGAATGGTCAGGTTCTGATTAGGTGCCCTGTACAGGGTCTTTGTTGGCAAGAGGGATGAGGGAGTTGGCGGGATCACACTGAAAGGATGAAAGAGTGAAAGGAAGGTGGACAGAGGACAAGCCCTGAGAAGGCTTTTCAGCCTCTCAGGGGGTAGGACAGAGGGAGTGGGAGACAGCAGATACCAACAACTGAACACTAAGAAAAGAAATGAAATGAAATAATAGACTGTGCTTACCTTTTTGGCTTGCCGAATGAAGAGTGGGAGAGTTGTTGTTGAGACCACAGAAGACTTTGCAAGAGGAAATCTCTGCTCAAGAATCCCTGCACCTGTTGCTGCTGTTGCACGAGGTCCAGAGGGAGAAGAAACGAATGCCAAAAAAACCAAGAGAATTCAGTTTACGAGCTCAAGGGGCCGGGGGGCTGGAATGGATGCAGAAAGGAGTCTTGAAGGCTGCCAACGCCGGCAGTATCGCCGACGTCGGCCGAAGGGTCACCGACGTCGGCAGTGGCAGAATGGGGACAGAGACTAAAAATAGCCTCTGCCCATTCTTGCACGCCGCCGGGTGAGGGATTGTGGGAAGAACGGTCATGAGGATGCTTAAATGGGCGTGGGAGGAAGATAATGAGAAGATTTGGCATAATAAAGGCTAAGAGGAAGGTGGAGGGATCCAAGGGAGGATCCAAGGTGGCAAGGGTGAGGTGGAAAGGGGGCCACTTAATTGAAATATTTAAGTTATTTTAATGAAATGAGTGGAGGGGACTAAGGCCAAAGGTTAGGATATGGGTTTGAGGTGGACAAGGGGGAGAACCAAGGTGCAGACACATTTGTGGTGTCTACATTAATCTCTAGCTCAATCTATTAATTATGATTGATCTCTTAGTTGTGTTTGATCTCTAGCTTGATCTTTTAATTATGATTGATCACTTAGCTTGATCTTTTAGTTAAGATTGATCTTCTTTGCCTATATATATATAAATATTTTCATTTGTAATAATATATAAGAAGTAATATGGAGATATATGATATTGCTCTTTGTTAAATGCATTTTCTTGTCATGTGATTTTTTATTGTTATAACTTCTGATCTTTGTGGCTTGGAATGATCTAATCATCGTTCTTTTCAATGTGTGTGTGTGTGTGTGTACAATCCTAGTGATTATGTGGATTGAGACGACATAATGTTTTGGTCTATTATATAAAAATAAAAAATAAAACTATATATATATATATATATATATATATATATATATATATATATAGAGAGAGAGAGAGAGAGAGTAGACCAAAACATTGTGTCGTCTCAATCCACATAATCACTAGGATTGTAGAGGCATGCAAAATTATTTTTCCATAAATAACAACATAACAAGTCCCTAATAATATCTTTATTTGGATGAAAAGAAAAAATAAGCATAACAAGCAATTATTAGAGCCTAGAGGGACGTGAAGGGAAGAATCACTTACCTATTCCTTTTTTAAAAAGAATCACCACTTAAAAGAAGTCCTTTCCTCTCAAATCATATAGAATAAACCCCTTTTGGAACCTGACTTGTGACATGCACTTAGATTTTCTCAGGGTTTCAAATATGTTGCTTAGGCCCAGAGAGATAGGCATTATTTTTTTTAAAGGATTAAAGTTAGTTTACTTTATAGTAAAAGAATAAAATATTAAAGACAGTTTATTGTACACATTTAATTTGGGCACGAGGTCTTTTTCCATTAGGTTATTTTCATGTTTTATTCTAGTTGGTCCACGTATACATATTTGGGTATTTTTGATACTCTCTCTCGTGTTAAATCCCAAATTATCATCTCCTAACTTAGGCCTTCCTCATAATGTTTATGTTCACTTTTGACCAATGGTACTATATTCATTTAATGTGTAATGTCTAAAAACTTACAGATTGACTATATTTTTACCTTTGTATGACTTTGTATGCTCATGCAATGTCCAAAATAGTGTTTTAGGGCATTTTTCGAAGACCTAGTCAATGCATATGGTTCTCCCCATAACTTATAGATCTTTTGTGCCTTGATTTTATCCATATACTATCTTTTGTGGTTGGCCTATATAAGTGTGCCCTTAGTCATTTAAGGATTTATTACTCTCATCCATGTCTTTGTCAATCCAAGTCTCTCATGCATATTTTATTAAGTCTTTCCAAGATGTCATCGCATTTTATCATGGAGTGTGCACATTGATTTGATTTTTCCCTCATCCATTTAGTGCCAAGGTCTTATAATGGGATCATGTAGTCTTAGTTTATTATCTAAGGGAGGAGGTGAAGCCTTTTCTCTCACTTGGGATAGGATTACACTCACATGTGCAAGATAACTACATTAACTCTAATTCCAAAACAAGGTAAGTGCATGGAATTAGGGGATCAAAAGGAAGTCTTAAGTGGACATGTTTTTTCCTGAAAAAAAATAAACATCAACTTGCACGGATTATTTGAGACATCTAAACTCAAAATTTGAAGATGTCATAGGAACATGAATTGTAAAATTTCAATTCTAGTATCTAAAAGTTACTTTTTTCTTTTTGAAATGGTCAAATATATGTAGGTCAAACATTATACATTCTAAGAGGTGGTACTATTTTTAAAAAAAAATAAATAGCTTTCTGTACATCCCATTATTTTTTAGCATTGTTTAATTTTTTTAAAACCCTTTGGTGGGAAGTTAGATAAGATAATCTAGTTTGAAACTTATATTTTTTTAAATTAATTAATGAATATTTATTTACTTACTAATTTCACAAGTCAATAGACCCTGAAATATGATCAATAATGTATAGCCAATCGTGTGCTCCTCCTCCTCCCCTTCCCTTCCCAACTACTTCAAAAATATAGGAAATCAGATTTTTCTTTTTGAATGTATATAGAATTAAGTCTAATTTGCAACCATATAATTATTTTTGTGGTTTGAATCAATGAATCAAAAGATACATAAACAAAGATGAACATATATAGTTTTGGCATATAGCACTATAAAAAGACATACTTAGAAAAAAATATAGATAATAACCTTAAAATAATAAAAATATAAAAATATTATGTATTTAGAAAGAGGAGAGTGTAGTTGATGTTGTAGTCATATTTTAAAGAAAAGGTTTGATAAAATTCACAGTGTTTAGCATGGCCAAAGTTGTATTTTATTAATTTTAGTCAAAAACATGTATTTGGTTGTGTGTTTATAGGTTCATGCTTCAAGCTCGGGAATCCAAGTCATTCCTAAGCTTTGAGGCATGTGTTTCGAATGTCAAACAATAAAACTGCATACATAGATTTATCATGTACATGAAATTACTGCATATGTAGAATATTTTGCCATTAATTATAAAAACCACATACACTATTTTAGTCTTTAGAACTACGTACACAGTATTATTTTTATAAAAATGTGTACGTGGAATAGTTTCTTATACTTTAAATTATATTTTATTTATATATTTTTAGGATGTTTGAGAATTGTTTTGGACCTCTAGGAGCTATAATGCAAATTCTAGGGTTTAGAGGATCCTTTCATATTTCAAACTTAGTCAGATTTTATGGTTTTAAGGTTTTAGCCTTAGACATATTTAAGGGTTTCAATATTTCAAGGAGACATCATAGGAGGTATGAATGATGCATTAAGGGATGTAGGTATGATATAATATAGTATGAGAACATCTCTCAAAAAGTGCACAATTTGATCCCACCCCATTCATTTGCACCCCTTAAAGCATACACTCTAGGAGAAATGCATTAGTGAACCCTTGATGTATACAGGAAGCATCTAATGCACAAAGGCATACACAACATGATTTATACATATGGGGTACATTTCTAACAATAATGCCACAGAAAAAACACATGCATCACTTCTTTCATTCTATAGATCAGGGGTATTTTAGCTATATTTTGATAAATTTAAGCATTAGCTAATTGGGGTAATTAGTGATGTGATTTTGGCCCTTGATGTATATAGGAAGCATCTAACGCACAAAGGCATACACAACATGATTTCTACTTATGGGGTACATTTCTAACAGTAATCCCATAGAGAAAACGAATGCATCACTTCTTTCATTCTATAGATCATGGGTATTTCAGCTATATTTTGATAAATGTAAGCATTAGTTAATTAGGGTAATTAGTGATGTGATTTTGGCCTATATGAACCTAATTCTTAGTCTAAATGATGTGAATTGGGGATACAATGATTGGTTTAAGGTTTAGAGAGTTTATGATTTAGGGTTTAGGGTTTAGGGCTTAGGGCTTAGGGCTTACGATATATGGTTTAGAGTATATGGTCCAATCAAGAAGGTAATTAGAGCTAGTTTGAGGAGCATCAAACCTACTTATGATTATATAATGTGATTTTAGGCACAATTAGCCCCAATGTCCTCATAGGTTTAGCCAATTAGCCATTGGGGCAATACGTGATGTGATTTGGGACAAATTGAGCCTTATAGAAATAATTATTAATCTAAAGGATGTTAATTAGGGTTAAATCAATTGATTTAGGGTTTACAATTTAGGGATTGGGGTTTAGGGCTTAGGGCTTAGGGTATAGCGTACATAAGGCTTAGGTTTTTGGTATAGGGTCCAATCACGAAGGTAATTTAGGGCCAATTTTGAGCTCGTTGAACCTATTTATGACTATAAAATGTGATTCTGGGCTCAATTGGCCCAAATGTCATCACATATTAGACCAATTAATTAATTAGTGAAATTAGTGATATAATTTGGGCCAAATTGAGTACTATGAACTTATTTTTTACCTTAAAAGATGTTAACTTGGACTACATCAATTAGTTTAGGGTTTAGGATTTATGATTTAGGGTTTAAGGTTTAGGGTATATGTTCCAATTTCAAATGAAATCAGGAATAATTTAATCTTATTCAACCTATTTGTTACTATAATTTTTTTTTTGGCTCAATTATCCCCCATGTCATCATAAATTGAGCCAATCAATCAATTGGGGCAATTAGTGATGTGATTTAGGCCAGATTGAGCCTTGTGAACCTAATTCTTAGTCTAAATGACATTAATTAGGGATAAAATGATTGGTTTAGGGTTTAAGGTTTAAATAGTTTAGGTTTTAAAGAGTTTAAGGTTGAGGATTTAAGGTGATGCAGAAAAAATAGGCCAACCTTTTGGAGGCCATAATTTTTGACTCGTAACTCTGTTTGAGCTCTTCTACGTGCCAAAATGACCATATTGAAAAGTTTGATTTTTTTTAAGCCACTCTATCCACTTAGATTTGATTTCAATATTTTTCAAAGGTTAAATGTGATCATCTGAGGGTCTAAAATTAACATTTAATTATTTTTTGGGGAATTTTCTATTTTTAGAAATTGTATATTTTTAAAACCAAAAGTCAACTTTAGTTGAATTTCGTTCCATATGCTAATTTTAGTATTTAGGTTATTTTGAGAAATTTTTAGATCCTTGTGTGCTTGCATGTGAAACTTAATATAAATAGTGATTGCTAAAAATAGATATTTTTTTTAAATTTTAGATTTTTCAAATTTTTGCATGTCAACTCTAAATTTTGAGTTGAGACTTATTTAAGCATGGTTTGGGTTTGTAATTATTTCAAGCAATCAATACGAAGCAATTCTAGGTATTGTTTCAACATCTTGGCCTATTGGTAATTTTCTTATGCTTGATAGTTTTTGGGTTCATTATAAGGTATATGGTTTAGGGTATATGGTCTAATCACAAAGGAAATCAAATCCAATTTGAGCTCATTGAACCTACTTGTGACTATAAAATGTGAATCTGGGCACAATTACCCCTAATGTCATCGTTGGTTGAGCTAATTAGTTAACTGGGGAAATAAGTGATGCAATTTGGACTAAATTAAGTGATATGAAAATAATTATTACTCTAAAGGATGTTAATTGGGGCTAAATCAATTGATTTAGGGTTTAAGGTTTGTGATCTAGGGTTTAGGGTTTAGTGTTTAGGGTATAGGGTATAAGGTTTATGTTTTAGGGTATAGGGTCCAGTCATGAAAGTAAATAGAGCTAATTTAAGCTTGTTGAACCTATTTATGACCATATAAGGTGTTTTAAGTTCAATTAATCCCAATGTCATCACAAATTGAGCCAATGAGTCAATTCGGGTAATCAGTGATACAATTTGGGTTAAATTGAACCTTGTGAACCTAATTCTTACTCTAAAAGATGTTAATTTGGGTTAAATTAATTGGTTTGGGGTTTATGATTTAGGTTTTATAGTTCAAGGCATATTGTTTAAGGTATAGGGTATAGGGTTTAGGGTATAATGTTCAATTACAAAGGCAATTAGTGATAATTTGAGCTTATTTAACCTATTTATGACTAAAGAATGTCATTTTGGGCTCAATTAGCCTTGATGTCATCATAGATTGAGCTAATTGGTCAATTGAGAAAATTAGTGATGTAATTTGTGCCAAATTAAGCCATGTGAACCTAATTCTTAGTCTAAATGATGTTAATTAGGGATAAAATAATTGGTTGAGGATTTAAAGAGTCTATAATTTAGCGCTTAGGGTTTAAGGCATATGGTTTAGGGTATAAGTTATAGTTCCAATCATGAATACCATTGGTGCTAATTTTAGCTCATTGATCGTACTTATGACTATGGAATGTCATTTTGGGCATAATTAGGCCCAATGTCATTAGAGGTTGAGCCAATTAGTTAATTAGAGCAACAAGTGATGTGATTTAGGCCAAATTGAGCCCTATGAAAATAATTATTACTCTAAAGGATGTTAATATGGGCTAAATTAATTGATTTAGGGTTTAGTGCTTAGGTTATAGGGTTTATTGCTTATGGTATAGGGTATAAGGTTTAGGTCTTAGGGTATAGGGTTAAATCATGAAGGTAATTAGGGCCAATTTGATCTCGTTGAACCTATTTATGACTATAAAATATGATTTTAGACTCGATTAGCCCCAATGTCATCACAAATTAAGCCAATTAGTCAATTAGGGTAATCAATTATGTGATTTAGGCCAAATCGAGCCTTGTGAACCTAATTATTACTCTAAAGGATGTTAGTTAGGGCTAAATCGATTGGTTTACGATTTAGGGTTTACAATTTAGGGTTTAATTTTTAGGGTGTATGGTTTAAGGTTTAGGGTTTAGGGTATAGGGTCCAATCACAATGGAAAAGATTTTTTTAATAATTTATTAATTGAGAGGGGTGGTCGATTAACCGATAATAACTGACAAAGTAAAAAATTGCTTAAATTTATCAAAATCTGGCAAAAATATCCACGATCTATGGAATGAAATAAGTGAGGTGTGTGTTTTCTTTGTGGGATTGTTATTATAAATGTATCCCATAATTGTAAACTATGTTAAGTATAATTATGTGCATTAGATGGTTCATGTATGCATTAGGGTTTCGTTGATGCATTTCTCTTAAAGTGTATGCCTTAAGGGATACACAAGGAATGGGGTGGGATTGACTTGTGGCACTTTGTGAGAGATGTTCTCATATTATTCTATCATACATATATCCCTTCGTGAAACCTTCATACCTCCTATGATGTCTCCTTGAAATCTTGAAACCTTAAAATATGGTTAAGTTTGAAACTTTGAAACCCTAGAATTTTATTAAGTCTATAATATGATAGGGTCCTCTAAAACCTAAAATTTGAATCATAGCTCCTAGAGGTCCAAAACCACTCTCAAACATCCTGAAAGTATATTAATAAAATATAACTTAGAGTTTAATAAACTATATGTCCCTATCTAAATATATACTTAAATTTTTATTTTATTTATATATAATACATGCCAATGTAATCATAAATTATTCTATGTACATGCTTTTATAACAACAATACCGTGTACGCGGTTCTAAATACTAAAACAACATACGTAGTTTTAAAGACTAAAACTACATATGTGGTCTTGGTTCGGTAATTATCGATCTTATGTGCCAAGACTGCGTATGCACATTTTTTAAACCACATAAGCATAGTTCTTAAACCATGTACATGGGAAAAATTGAAATCGGTTTGAACACAAAATGTGTCCATTTTTTGGCCCCCCAACTCTGTGCACTTACCCAACATTTAAGGTATGTAGTTGTAACTTCTTAAGAGGTTTTCTGAGGTAGCTAACTTGCACGCTTTATTTTTACAACATTGTTGAGGATTAGGTCAAAGATAAAAGGGGAAGCTAAATGGTTACATTTACATATCAATTTTGAGAAGCGTAGCCAAAATCTTGTCTTTCATTAGTTTTCACAATAACCATAGATATTTTAGACCCTAAAATTAAAAGGATTACATATTTGATGCCCAAGTACACATTCGACAACAACAAAAATACACAATTGATGACCTACTAATTATGTAATATGCACAATCACAAACTTGTCGATTTTATCCCAATACAATTAACAATTCAAATTTCACAAAGTGCAATACAATTAAATATAAAGTCCTTATTTAATGCCATAAATCCACTATGATTACTATATGCATCAGATTTTATTTTTTGCTTGCCTTTTCTTTATTTTGATTTATCGAGTCATCTAATAAATATGATTATTGTTTTGACCTATATTATCAAATATCTTTTTTTACATTAATTTTGACTTATCATACATAACTTAATTACTTTATTTTATTAAATAATTAAAATATTTTATTAAACTTAATCGTAATAATCATCCAATATACAAATTCACAACTTCATCCTCTTAAACTCAATGTTATATATATATCATAAAACCCTTTCCTTATTTGTGCCATCTCATTAAGCTTCCCTTGAGATTTATGCACTCGGAAGTTGGCTAGATATTTAGTGAGGAAGATTTGTAGAAGTAACCACGAAATTCATATATATGATACTTGGAACCGTGATGGCTGATTCTTATTGAGTTCTTATGGCCATAGTTAAGTAATTTAATATATTGACTTCCATCCCTATACGTTTTTGACACAAACATGTTAGGGCCAGGGACAATATTGGCTAATGTTTTAGTAAAAATTGTATTTATCAGAAGGTTTCATTTTGAGAAATTTGTCAATGAGGTGAGATGAGATGGGAGGATATAATATCGGTGTAATTGCATTTTGTTCGTTTTTAGTTTTTGTTGTTTTTATTTAAGAAATCATTTCGTTTTAGTTTTTGTTGTTTTAAATTAATTGTTAATTAGAGAGGTAATATAATTATATGTATTTTTATATTTTTTCCATAGGATAGACAAAACACACTGTTGTGTCAATCCACGTAATTGCTAGGGTTGTAGAGGCATGAAATTTTATATTTCCCTAGATACCAACACACTTGTCCCTAATAATAATTATGTTTGGGTTAAAAGAAAAAAAAGGCATTGTAAGTAATATTTAGTGCTTACAAGAAAATACAAGCAAGAGGCACTTCCCAATTGAGGATTTTATCCTTTTTTATGAGAAATTGTCACTTAAAAGAGTTTTTTTTCTTTATGATTATAGAAAATAAAGGTGTAAAGTGTCCAAGTTTTTACAGGGAGTTTGAAGTGGAGTGTTAGAAGGAAAAACTAATAAGGTATCTATTTTAATTGACTTAAAATAAAATTATTTAGAAAATTTGTATTGAATTATTTAATGTTTTGTATAGAGGAAAAAGACGGAAAGCAAATAGAATAAAAGTTAGCCATCACAAAATAAATAAAAAACATACATGGGAAGATATCATATTGTGCTCTCTTGACATTATAAATAATATAATTCTCCATTAATAACAATGAGAAAGAAAATTTACAAAGATCTAAAACCTTTGAATTTCTCTCCAAGACCAATGTTCAAATTTGGTTTGGCTTATGTATAATTTTTTCTTTAAAATGTTTCCTCAAGCAACACTAACCTCTCATTGAATTCCACTGTCAACAAATTTTAGATTGAGGACCATGTAATACATCTTACACATGCCACCAATTTAAGTGTGAAAAATCAAACACAACAATATACCTAGATTTAAACCCACTATCAACAAGTTTTAGATTTAAAACCATGTAATACAGCTTACACAAGCCACCAGTTTAAGTGTGGAAAATCAAAAGATCAATGATAAAAAGTACTAGATAAAATTTGAGCTTAGTCCATTTGTACTTTTTTCCACTTTTACATCAAATTAAAATATTGAATATATACGAGTAATTTTCAATTGGCATAGAAACTAGAAACTAGAAACTAAGATGGGTTTGTTCTTCTTCATTGCTAGATCTTTATCCACATTCATTGTATAATGTTAACAAAATTGCAACACCATGATCGACATTCTTACAAAATTCATTTTGTTCTAAATTCACATACCTAAATTTTTTTTCCTAGCATTGACCTTATAAGAATATCTCTTCTATGGGGGAAGGGCACCTCTTAAGAGATTATACTAGTTGTTGGGTTGTGAAGATGCATTTGATGGCTAGGAAACGATGGGCTTTAAGTCCCCGAAAATTTGAAGAAATTTCGCTGGGGGTGTTTAAATGGGTCTTCAAATTTTCTAATTACAACAAAATAAACAACTAGGTAAAGCCCTAGATGCTCAACATACAAAGGGATTTCGAACATAACTGGGTGATAATAATATACTGGCTTGGATGAACTACAACACAAAGATCTAACTGCAAATGTACATTGGATATACCTGCACCAAGACTATTAGAAACATAACTTGATTTTATTTGTGCATTGATATACCTACAATGGGGGTACACCTTGATTTTGCCTGTGAATTAGATATACCTGCAATAAAACTAGTGGCAACATTGTATGGTATATCCAGTGGCATAGTCCCATGACAAGAACAAAAAAAGGAAAAAATAATTAAAAATCCAAATAAGCTTTACTCTTACCAGTGACTCACTTCATTTTTTGAATTCTACTTGAACAATACATGGTACCATAGGAATTACATATGTTAGGAATTATTCGATTCAATAAAAGAGGATGTGTAGACATGAAAGATGTGAAGGCAGGAGTGAAAGAGCTACAATTTTAGGCCATATTGGTGTAAAGGTATAACTCTCTCATTGCATTGGGAGAGGATTTGTGGTGGAATTGACCACCAAACAACTCAGAGATTACATATATAAATCCTATCAGCTTTGTCTAACATTTTTCGATGATCATTTACCTAAAAAAGATATGATGTGGTGATTTTTAGTGAAATGGTTCAATCGTTCTAGATTGAAATTATTGCATCACTACTCATATAGACCATGTGGGTTTATTGAAATAAAGAGTAATGAATTTCTTCAATGCCCAATTTGGAGAGAAAATTACTATTGCTTATGGAATTGCCAAGCTCTTGAAATGATATGGCAATTCAATTCGAAAACAAAGTATGGAATTTAAAAATGTAGAGGTATGTTCCTGTTGTTGTGTTTGAGGCATTAATGTTGTCATTGATGTCAAATTTTTGTGATTTTCATTGGTGTCTCTAAGGTGATCTTGTGAATAAACATGGTCTAGTATGTCCTTGAGTTTTGAATAAGATCTTAACACAGTGTTATGATATGACAAGATTATGAGAAATGTTGCTTTGTATTGATATGAGAGATCATCAGAAAGAGAGTGTTGTTATTGTGATAATATCATTGATTCACCAAGTTCATAAGAATCAAGTCTTTATGGATAAAGTGTATTGAGAAGCCTAGTCTTGTCTTGGTGAAGACATGGCTAGTTTAGTCTTAGCAAGAGACCTATATGGATTGAGAAGTCTTGGTCAAAGGAGAATCATGGGAGATGTTTTAAATATTATCTCAGATGTTTGTATGTGAGTAGTGAGCTACATTAGGTGTCTTGAAGGTCTCAAGGTGGTATGGTGCTTAGTAGGTCTATTGGTTCTTATACATGAATATGGCTTGAAGAGATATTATGATGATGATATGGATGTGTATGGACTTGAAGTTGTGTAATGTAGTACTAAGATCATGTGAGAAAGGTTTTGATTTAGTCACATGACTCTTAGAGTGAGCTAAAGAGGTAAGTTCTTCATTGGTGATCTTCTCACAAACCTTGACTTAAGACACTAGGTGGCATGATGAGGCATCATGATTAGGTTTGGAGGCTTTTGATCTCATGTAAGCATGGATTGAGGTTTTACATGATGTTTCAAGTGTTTTTTTTGAAGTTTGAGGTCTTGAGTTGAAGAAGAAATCATAAAAATTGGATTTGAGGTCTATTATATGTGCAGAATAAAAAGATGATGACCCGAGAAGGAATTTTTTATGCTTGTTGGCACGTGTGACTATTTCATGGGAATTTGAGATCTTAGGGATAGATGGAAAAGGGTCCTAATTTTTTTTTCCAAGCATTACGAGTTGGTTTTAGGGGCAGAGTTTTATGAACAAACGTTAAGAATGGAAATCAGTCTTAAACCCTCATAAAACACTTATAGTGACCCAATGGTGAAGATTTTGTTTTTGAGTGCCCAAAATGGATTGGTAAGGTTAATATGATGATTGTATAATGTATATGACTCTTACATATACCTCCAAGTAGCATTGAGTGTTTAGAAGAGTGAGTGGAAGCTACATAGAAAAATTAGTTTCTTAGAAATTTGGTATAGTAAGAAGGGTTGACTAGGTCAAAGAATGTAAATCATTAGAGGACAAATTTTGAGACATATACTTCATGACCATGATTATTTTTTATTAGGTTCTAGAAGTCAAAATTTTTAAACCAGTCATATAAGTTGGTTGATCACTAAAAAGGCCTAATAGTTAAGATAGTGAGAAAAACCAAGTAGGAGTGAGAATGAATTTAGGGATATGTTTTAGTGGATTAGGAATGGATATAATTACTTTGCGTTTTTATTCAAGACCTATATCACTTTTTCCCCTTGAAAATAAGATGTGGTTATGCTTATATATAAGTAGAATATTGTTCACAAGATGACCTGTCTAGTGAAGATGGACAATGAAGGTGTAAGTTCTAGAGATTGGTCTATATATTCCATATTTTCCATTAGACCTTCATATATTTTTGATTAAAGATGTTCTAAATATTTATAAGGATTATAATCATGCTTCAGGACTTCTTTGTTTTATCTATACAGGTGTTGGAATGCAAGTTTACCATGATTGGTTCTTAAGACAGAATGATAGTTCTAGGTATGCAATACGAATTGAAGAGTTTGAGACTCTATGATGGGAGTAAGTGTATCCAATTCACATGTTGATATTTTTTTGGATGTATATGACCTATACATGTTATATATAAGGTTGAGAGTCACTTTTAAAAGTTGATATATATAACCCAAAATGGCTTGTCTAGCTTGTTAGGAATATAAAACATTGAATAATATTAATAAATTAAAGATGGAAATAAAATGCAAAAAACACAACACAATAGAGACACATATTTAATGTGGTTCATATAATATGTTCTACGTCCACACAAAAATAATCAGTTCTTTTTATTATTTAGTCCAATAAATGAAGGGAAAAACCTGCTTCACTCACACACAGTATGTCACTATGATTACAATGCCCTCATATCAAAGGAGGGTTACATATTAGGAAAAAAATACATAAACATGATTTTTATCATTAGATATATCATCTAATAATGAATGGTCTAGATTTACTATGAAATTATAATATTTTAAAATGTATTTTTAACAAAATTTTGCTTCAAGGGTGCTACCCTAAACCTCTACCAGGGGGGGTTCCAAGTATGGTCATCACCCCCCAGACCCCCATGGTAACCCTAGTGTGGGGGCATTACTCTCCCACACCTCCCCTTATCGAGAACTAGGGATTATAATAATATCAGGCTCCACCATCCAACAATCTCCCACTTGGAGACTGGTTGTTGCAACTCCACTGCTATAACTCTTCCTTGGACTTTTACTTAAATTTTTATCCTAGAGTGTTTCTCATCTTCTTTGTTATATTTTAAGAGCTATTGAAGTTGAACAACTCTCCATATTTTGTTTAGTGACTGGCTTTGTTAGCATATCTACAAGATTCTGACTCATATGGATCTTTTCCTACTTCAATTGACCATCCTCCAAAACTAAATAAATGAATTGATACCTAATTTTTATATGTTTGGTTCTTGAGTGGAATGTTGAGTTCTTTGCTAAATTAATCTCACTCTAGATATCACTATATAACCTACAATCTTCCTACTTTTGCTTTAACTCTTCCACGAATGGTTGCATCCATATTATCTCCTTGCTTGATTTTGTAACTGCAACATATTCTACCTTTGTAGTTGACAAAGCAACTATCTTCTACAATTTTTAAATCCAACTAATTGCTATGTCACCAATAGTGAATACATAACATGTGGTGCTCCTCCTACCATCTAAATCTCTAGCCATGTATGCATCAACATATCCTTGTAAGGTAACATTTAACCCTTCATAGCACAACTGTCTATCAATGGTCCCTCTCAAGTACTTGAGAATCCACTTGACTGCATCTCAGTGCTCTTTTCCTAGATTATTCATGAACCTGCTGACAACTCCCACTACATGAGCAATGTTTGGTCTAGTGCACACCATAACATACATTAAACTTCCAACTGTTGAAGCATAAGGCACTTTGGATGTGTAATTTATTTTTTCCTGCATTTTAGGATAATGTTCCTTGCTTAATTTGAAGTTCCCTCCCAAAGGTGTACTCACTAGTTCTGGATCTTGCATATTGAACCTGACTAACACCTTTTTGATGTTTTATTCTTGAGAAAATGTCAATTTTTTATTTTTTCTATCTTTTGTTGTTCTCATACCAAAGATTTTCTTTACAGCACCCAAATCCTTCATTGCAAATGAATCTGATAGTTTTATTTTGAGCTCATGTATATCATGCATGTTAGACCCTGCAACAAGCATGTCATCTACATACAATAAAAAGATAATATAGCTTCCATTATCTGATCTATTAATGTAAAAACAATGGTTAGAATGACATCTACTATAACCTTGTTCTATCATAAACATGTCAAATTTCAAATACCACTGTCTTGGAGCTTGATTTAGGCTACACAAACTCTTCTTCAACTTGCACACCATTTTCTCCTTACCTTTGACTTTGTATTCTTGAAGTTGATCCATATATATTTCCTCCTCCAAGTCACCATGAAGGAATGTCATCTTCACATCTAACTATTCAAGGTGCAAATCTTCTACTACTTTCAAACTTAAAACAGTCCTTATAGAAGTCATTTAACTACTAGAGAAAGTATTGTCAAAATATATACCTTTCTTTTGTGCCAACCCCTTTATAACAAGTATGGATTTATACCTCTTTTTTCCTCCATCTTCTTCCTTCAACCTATAAACCTATTTATTCTACAATACTCTTTTACATGTAGGCAACTGAACCAAAACCCAAGTTTGGTTATGTACTAAGGAGTCCATTTTCTCTTTCATGCTTTGCTTCCACTTTTTCTAGTTTTCACTTGCATTGTTTCTTCATAATTTTCTATCTCACTACCATCAGTTAATAATAAATGATAAAGTGAAGAAGAGTATCATTCAGGGAGTTTACTTACTATGGTCGATCTTCTAACTGCACTTTCAGGAGTTTGAGGTACCTATTGTTGTATTTGTTTCACGTTCTGATTTTCTTACACTTTTGAAATTTTATTTCTAGTGATTTCATCAAGTACTACATATTCAGTATTTGGATTTTCTTTTTTCTTTCCCTGCAACTAATATATGTACATGACCTTCTCTTTGAAAGGTCACATTTTTACTTCTAATGATTTTTTGATTTTCAAAATCTCATAAATGGTAACCAAAATCATTAACTCCATATCCAATAAAAGTACATTTCTTGGATTTTGCTTCAAGCTTGGTTCTATTTTCTTTATCAATATGGACAAATGCTTCACAACTGAAAGTCTTTAAAAATGAATAATTTACCTTTTTACCTATCCATGTTTCTTCTGGAATGCCACCTTCCAAAGGACTTGAAGGCCCTCTATGTCTTAAGTAAACAATAGTATCCACAACATCTACCCAAAACTGTAAGGGCAACCCTACATGTAATCTCATGCTCCTTGCATGCTCCATGATTATCCTGTTCAGCATTTTTGACACACCATTTTGTTGTGGTGTTCTTGGAACCGTCTTCTCTCTATGAATCCTATGTGATGAAAAATAATTATCAAATTCTTTGTTATAGTATTCACCTCAATTGTCTGATCTGACACACTTCAACTTATTTCCTGTCTCATTCTCAACCAAAGCTTTCCATTTATTAAAAGTATCAAAAACATCAGATTTTTTTGTATGCAATAAAAACAAGTTTTTCTAATTGCATCATTAATAAAAGTAACATAATAAGAAGAGCCATCAATGGATGATCCCTGATCTGATCCCCATACATTTGTATGCATAAGCTCTAACTTTTCATCGGCATCTATCAAACCAAGCCAGTATGCAGTCATCCATAATTATACGTTGTCCTATGATAAGCTTCAAAACTCTAGACGAGAATTAGATTAACACTAATCCATTAATGATTTGTAGGCTAGAGACAAGTTGAAAGCAAATATTTTAATAAAAATAAATATACACCAAATTACTTTGTTGTCAAGCACTAAAATTTAAACGAAGGTATGTGAACAACTAAATGCATTTCTATACCCTACCTTAATCGAAGTGAGACTCATTTATAACATGTAAATATTTATTCAATTAAATTGTACAAACTAATATTATTTTAAATAACATATAAAAAACTGACAACTCACTTTTACAAATTCATTATGTATTAAATAACACATAAAATAATAAAATTTAATTAATTAACAATATATAAATTAATTTTAAATTAAATTAAATCAAAATAAAACTATTAATTATCCCTTCCAAACTAATAATAATAAAATTACATCCCTTAATAATATGATGACCTAAGTTAAGACTAAGCACCTAACAACTATGAGAAGATCTAGAAGTTACACTTTAATAATTACACAAACATAAGCATAAGATAAAATAAAAACTATATGATATACAACTATCCTAAGTATTATGTATATCTCAATGTTGGATAAAGGATGGAAAAACTTACTTTCTATAACGATTTTCCTGTATTTGATAATAATAATAAGCGAGAGTGGTGTTCTCAAACATTAGTGATTAATGAATTTAAACATAGGGCGACAATTTTTGTATAGTGGTTCGTTATTTTAATTGAGAGAATTAATAAATAAGTACAATTGTGTGTAATGCATTGTATTATATTACATTTATATATATAAAGGTAAGATAATGTATAAAAAATGTTTACTTACTTGGATTTTATGGTTAAGGAATAAATATTTGTCGTATTGGCATTTTCACAAACAATTTGCTTTAAAGATGATCAATATATTGATATGTTTCAGTTTGTGGAAGCTAGTTAAACGAAGAGGCAAAATTTCTATTTTAATTTCAGTTATATTTCACTTATCTTCTATAAATAAGATTTTTGATAGATTTTTAAAATAATTATTTCAATTATATATATTTATTTTTGTTTTATGTGTTGATATATTGAAATGTTCCACTTATACAACCCATATTCTAAACATAATATGGAATCTCTATTTAATATGTGATTGTTTCTTATAAAGAACTTTCGAAGATTGTTATGTTTAATATTCTAGTGTTAATCTACCTAGATTAACAACTACTCTTTGTAAATAAAGAAGAGTTTGAAAGGGAAAAAAGAAAAGAGAAATAAATTTAAAATATTATGATGCATTAAAAAAGAAATGGGTTGAATCGTTATTTGTATAAACACAAAGCTATTGTTATAAAAGAAAGAAGGTGAATGTGATAAATTATAAAGAAATAGAAAGTAAAAAGTAAGAAATAATTCAAATATAGACAAAATTACAGCAGCAAGAAAATAAAAATAAAGATTAATCATATAAAACTACAAAAGCTTTTGTCAATTGCAGAATATATATAAATATACTTTATTTTAATTTTAAATAGTTCAAAACAATTTTACAGAAAAATAATAAAAACTTAGATATTATAAATATAAAATAAAGACTTAAATAATCTTAAAATCAACAACTTTTAAATGAAAAATATTACAATATATAAAAAGGAAAAAAAAAGAAAAATAACAATCTATATAAAAAAATAAATGAAAAAATAAATAAAAAATCTTACATTTAATTTTTATTATCTAACTTATTTATTAAATTAAAAAAATTATTTTTATTTTTATTTTTATTTTTTTAAATTAAATTTTCATAATTAGACCATGCTTGCCTATACATACTTTACATCATAAAGTCTCTATTAACTTTAGCTGGCCTCCCACACTCTTTTCAATATCTAATTAAAAAAAAAGACTCCAATGGATATTCTTTTGAAAGATAATGTTTTTAATTAAGGTTGGGCTATATGTGCTCCTCTTAAATAAAAAAGAGATTTTAATTACCAAGGTGCCCATAGATTTTTCTTTATCATACATTTAGCTTTATTTAAAATATACAAGATTTTTTTTAATATAGCTTTGGCTTGAATTCAACTTTTTCTTTTCTCCTTTTTTTCAAATGAAGTTTTTGTTAAATCATATTTTTGAAAATTAAAATTAAAATAAGAAAATAAATCTTAGCATTAAATTTTGTAATAATTTTTTAAATATAATATAATTTATCTTTTTAAAATAATCTTGTTAATTAAAAATTTATAAGAATTAATTGATTTTTAAGTGAAATTGTATATATATTTTTTACTTTATATATTTTTATAGAAATTAATTGATTTTTAAGTGAAATTGTATTTTTTCTTTGTTTAATTCACTTTTATTTTAAAATAAAATTATATTTTTTGAAAAATAAATTCTTATATATCTCAATATTAATTCAGAATTCCAATCTCTATAAAAACTTCCCTTTAATAATATATAATTTCACTTTTAAGAAAAAAGGTTTACCAAAATTATATGATAGCATTGAAAATTCTCAATGGCACTCGATTCCAACATAATGACTATAAAAGCAAACAAAATCAAATGAGAGAGAGAGAGAGAGAATCGTCTGGGTGAGTGTCTTAGCAATACAATCATTGTCATATCGTGTGTATCTGTAACAAGATGTTGAGCCCAATCCAAATTGAAATTGCGAATCTCAAATCTAACATTCAAAAGGAATCGGTCGTATATACAAGCGAAGTTGGAAATTTTATGGTCTCAAGTTGTAGAATTAGCAGGACCTGGTGGCAGCATAATCAGCAAAACCAAGAAGAGGAGCGGCCATTTTGTGGCCAAATGGCGACAGAAATTGCTTGGCCTCGAAATTAAGCTCCTTCACAATAAGCCTGGATTTTTCCATCCCATGAACTTTAGGGTAAGTGGCCTTCACCGTCCCATCATCCACGTGTAACATGTCCTCCACGATTTGGTACAGCAACCCAACAGCCCGCCCGTAGCCCCTCAGCCTCTCCACGTCATCACTAGACCCTCCTCCTATAATGCCCCCACCCGCCACAGAAATCTGGGCCATCAACGCCGACTTGTGGAGATGAATGTATTCCAGCAGGGCGGGGTCGACGGAAGCATTCCCCGCAGCGAGCAAATCCATGTATTGACCCCCGACCAGGCCCTTGGACCCCATGCCCTTTGCCAGCTCGGACAGCACACTCAGCAATCTCTCGGCGGGGACCCCTCCGGCGGCCCCGGCCTCGACGATGTGCTGGAAGGCCAGGCCGAAGAGCGCGTCCCCTGCGAGTATCGCCACGTCCTCGCCGTAGACGACGTGGTTGGCCGCGTGGCCTCTGTGGCCGGACGCGTTGTCCATGCAGGGAAGGTCGTCGTGTGCCAGCGTGGCGGCGTGGAGCATCTCGACGGCGCAGGCCACAGGGAGGGCTTGGTCCGTCGACCCGCCGGTGAGGTGACAGGCGGCTGTGCAGAGGAGCGGGCAGGGCATTTTGGGCGGCGCCGACAGGAGGGAATAGCGCATGGATTCGTGGATCTTTTCTGGGTAGCACACCGCAACGGCGCTGTCCAGCGCCATGTTCACGGATGCACTCACTGCGGCCCAGTACGTCCGCAGGTCGAACTTCTCCGCCTGCCCCTCTGTCGACAAAACCGCCATTCCCCGCTGCCCGGGATTGTTAGCAGCATTTGGCGCTGCTGGTGATCTGCACATATGCAGACATTGTCTTGTAATCTTGCCCATGTTTCTTCCCATTCCTCTCATTGTGTTTATTTTGATGTTCGAATCTGGAAAATCGGTTGCTGGTTTCTTAATTTATATGAGGTTAACAGGGCTTTCAGACAGGAATACAGGACAGTGGTAGGCTGTTTTGTTGGTTTATCCGGTTTTGATGCAGTTGTTTTCTTAGGTCGTGGGAACACAACGTGGTTTTGCCCCCTGGTTTGCCATGTACAATGTTTAATGTAAAGGTTGTACATCTTAAATTATTCTAAGCCTTCATCCAATTGTCATATTCAACTTTTTCCTCTTAAAGTTTAGATAAACTCATAATCATTACTTGTGGAGATTAACACATATCATTACATGCCATCATCATAATCATTTCCTGTTATCATTCATTCGAACGTGCCAAAAGTTGAATACATTTAAATAAACCTTTGGAAAAGGTGAGTCTAGTACCAACGCCCAGCTATTTTCCTCTTGTTAACAAAAATGATTTCTTTCCTAACCGAGATAGAAACGTGTCATCCATGGGTTATATATTAGTAGTCGTTTTAATGATCCAAGGAATATTGGAAGGGAAGGGAAGGGAAGGGAAGGGATGTGATTTTTTTTTTTTCTTTTAAATATGATATTTTTTCTTTTTTATTATCTAATTTTTAATGTGGATTTTGGTCGTTTAATTATTGGTGTATTCTTTTTTTTTTTATATAGTGAAATTTTTTGACATATATTTTTGTATTGGGTTTATTTGTTTTTTATATTTTGTTCGAATCGAGTTAAATCAGACCATGTTATTTGGGAGGTTTTTGTTCAATCACTTATTTTCAGGTTGTCGTGCACATTGTTTTTATTTTAGGGTGTCAATATATTGGTAACATTGTGTCAATGTCATGTCCCCACATTAACATTGCATCATAATTCAAGCCGCACATCAGACGTGGAGTTTTGTTACTATCAAATCAACTTTCATGATGTCATTGTTCACCCTCAACAATAAAAAATGAGAAATCAAATACGTCATCACTCTGCAAGCTATGGACCCATTTGTAATAGGTGATGCTAGTCGTGTAAATTCAGCCAACACTGATGATTTGAGACATATCGGAGGTGATGTTTTGTTACAATCAAATTCGCTCTCATGACATCCTTGTCCACCCTCAACAATAAAAAATAAAAAATCAAAGATGTTACCACCTTGCAAGCTATAGACTCCATTGTAATGGTAATGTCGATCATATAAATCCAACCACCACTGTGAATCCAAGTTTGGGGTACAATATGGGTCCGCTGGTATGTGGTATGAATTCCACGAACACGGGCCTCTAAGAAAAAGTGTTGCTTGGTATGTCACTAAGGCTCAAATCACAAAGAAAAATCCTTGAGCGCAGGGTTAAATAACAATATCACCAAAGAGGAAAGGTTTTCATTGTGGGAGTGATGGTGGAACTGTTTGGTTCTAGAATCACTACTTTGCTATTGTTGAATCACAAATGCATTTCTAGATAAAATAAAGCACCAGATAAACATGATGGATAACTTTCCATTGAGTTCACTAGTGTTGAGACTTTGACTATAGCCACAAAGATTAATAGATCCCATGAGCCCACAAGCACAATTAAAATGAATGTGTGGAGTGTTGTCATTTTATTTAAAAACTTCTAAATGTGGATCAAAGGGAAAGATGACAATGATGATAATAATAATGACGAAGATATGGAGTCGTTTGATTTGAATATGTACAAAGAAAGAACAAAACAACAAGTTGAAGTGTTTATGTGCTCCATCGGCTAATATTGTCATAACACAATCATATGGCTCTCAAATTCACTTGTTGTTTCAACAATATAAAATAAGAAAATAATTTTAGAATGAAAAATATATATTTGCTTCCTTTGTGTTTCATACACACACACACACACACACACACACACACACACACAAACACACACACATCTTTCATTCTTGCATAATGGTTAAATGTAAATGAAGGGTTGATATAAAAGTCAGAAAATGAGCGCACTCTTGATACGACAGTAAATGTCAACCCTTGACGAACAATATTTCCATAATGGTAATCATAATTTGCCAAATTATCTAAATGAAGTTGATGGTGAGTGGTATGGGGATCCACTGACGCTTGTTGATAAAGTTTGAGTAAGTTTCCTCAATGTTTTCTAGTGTTTGTGTGCTTCAGACCCATTATAATACAATTTCTATATATATAAAAAGATCTGTTAAGCATGCACAATCATTTAAACATTTAGTGTAACTTCTACTATTTAATTCTTCCAACCACGTTTTTTTTTACCATCACCCCTATCTCACATTATCTAAATAATCACTCTACACCAAATCTCTAATTTGATTATTATGTTGAAACACCCAATCATCAATATCTAAAGAATTGATTCACTCCAAAACCATGTTATAATCACTAGAAAATCTAATATAATTTTGTTTTCAACTATTAATAAAACAAATTTGTTTAACATATAACATGAAATTAAAAATGGAAGAAAGATAAACATTATGTTAATCTTCTCTTATTCTAAGAAAGGGATTAGTAATAGTTTCTTGAGCCAAATTGAAATTTTTGTGACCTTCAATATAACATTATATGAGTGGATTTCTATATTGAATGTTAATCTAAAAATTGAAATCAAATGTATTTGGATTATATACATTGTTCATAGAGAGATCACTCTTAAAAAAATTGTAAAGTATTTTTTTTTATTTGTTTTGATTAGGTTTATTACATTATATACACTTTAATCAATTCATTTTTGAAAATAAGATAAATTAAAACTTTATATATTTTTTATTTTTAAATTTTAATTAATTAATTATACTTATATTACTAAATTTTAATCATTTCAATTATTAAATTTATAAATTAAATAACTTAAACACAAACATTTAGCTAAAATATTTTATAAGTGTAATTTTATTAATTAACCATTAACTTAAACACAAACATTTGCCTAAAATATCTCGTGATTATAATTCTATTAATTAACCATTAATAATCATTACTTGTTGAAATAAAGTCATAATCATTACATATCATCATTCTAAAATGACAAAAGTTGGATATATTTAAGCAAACCTTGGAAAAAAGCAAGTCTAGTTCCAATGCCCAATCATCTTCCATGCGGCTAACAAAAATGACTTCCCTGTCAGTTTGGTCAGAAACATTTCACCAGTGGGTTTTTATGTGTGTCAATTTGGTTAGAAACATCTCCCCAGTGGGCTATACATAAAAGGATTATATCTCTTCTTAAGTTAGTTTATATTGATAATTATAAAAATTCATCAATTCTCTCTCAGTTATCAATCAATTTATATTTGTTGTTTTTAGTACATATACAATTTTTACTTGTTCCGTTTTATGTTGTAATGTATATTTTTGAGACTTTAAAAACTTCTCAAAATACATGTGATTCATAAAATTTTATTTTTCTAAATTTTTGAAGTAAGAATATAAATTATATTGTAAAATAGAATTTATATTTTACACCTTTTATTGATGATCAGGTTATCTGAAAAACCAAAACATAGTATAACAAAAGTTTTTATTTCTAATTATTCATTTTTCACTTACTCATCTTATATCACAATGCACATTTTTCGAACTTCTAGAACTTCCTATGTACAGTTTTCAGACTTTTAAAACTTTCCAAAATGTATGTGATTCATAAAATTTTACTTTTCTAAATTTTTGAAGTAAGATTATAAATCATATTGTAAAATAGAATTTTATTTTACACCTTTTATCGATGATCAAGTCATCTGAAAAACCAAAACATATTACAACGAAAGTTTTTATTTCTAATTATTCATTTTTCACTTACTCTTGTCTTATATCATAATGCACATTTTTCAAACTTCTAAAACTTCGTATGTACAGTTTTCAGACTTTTAAAACTTCCCAAAATTTACGTGATTCATAAAATTCTACTTTTCTAAATTTTTGAAATAAGAATATAAAACATATTGTGAAATAGAATTTTATTTTACACCTTTTATCAATGATCAAAGCATCTGAAAAACTAAAACATATTATAATGAAAGTTTTTGTTTTTAATTATTCATTTTTCACTTACTCGTCTTATATCATAATGCACATTTTTCAAACTTCTAAAACTTCTAATATTTTGAGAAATTCTACTTTTCCAAAATTTTAAAATAAAAATATAATTATACGATAAAATAAATCTTTATTTTACACCTTTTATGGATGACCAGGCCACCTGAAAATCCAGAATGTACTTCCGTGAAGGTTATCATTTCAAATTGAAATACATTTGTAAGGCACAAATGTATTACACTTTTGCACCTATTTGACAAGCGAAAAAAAGAAAGAATTCATTGAACTTGACTTACCAACATTTCGAAGTTACCGAGAAGCTTATATATTTAATAATACCATTGATTGTTAGATATAAAATCCAATCCAGTTATGCATATTCTCTGATAAAGTCTGATCCATAACAAATCTCGAGTGTTCCATCAACTAAAAAAAGTGAAAAACTACAAATTTGTATCTGTTAACTTTATTTGGACTTTAATAATATGAGAGGATGTGGTACACTTGTGAGCCTCCATCTCATTGTATAAAATATGTGGTGTTCCCTGCTTCTCTATTGAGCAATATGCCTCATTTTTATTTGTAGATGAAAGTATTTCAATAAATTTTGTTCCTTTTTCATTAATACATTCAATATAATATGTTTGGATTATATAAAACCTTTTCAACTTCAGGTAATAGAATCTAATGACCCTTCTCTACAACCACCTTTTTCTAAGTCAATGTCATCATTATTATTATATTCTATTTCATTGTTAATGAGGTTTACATTAAAAATGGTGGGTTATTGTAAGTGACACCATATTTATTATTATAATATAATTTTGAAATTAGTTTATTTCAAATTAAATTTTAATTAAAATATTTATGAATTTTTTTATATGTTATAAGTCCATGTTAAGATATAGGAATTATTCAAACTATTTTTTTTTTTAATTAATGAGAAGTTTCAAAACTCTTATAATTTATGATATACGCGTTATAAATAAATTCAATAATGTTAGAAAACTTAACAGATAGCTATTGACAAATATATATAAAATATAAAACCATTCCAAATGTTACATTTTAATATAAATAATAAAGAACACGTTAATGAGATGTGAAATTATTGATTTGTAAGTTTGTTTAGGTATATTGCTCATCCATCATATCCACTCCCAAAAAATTCTCTTCTTTTTTTATTTTTTCTCATCATTGATGTGAAAAATATTTTAATCAAACCTTCTACATATATGTCAAAATATCTTTCAAATTTTGTCACCTCTCACTTGTTACACAAAATATATATTGCAACCAAACCAACCCATCAAAGCTAAAATATTAAAAGTGTCAAAGCTATGTCTCATCATAATTTTATTTTAAAACTATTAATAAAATAATTCTAATGCAAAAATTCAATTCAAAGGTCTATACTAACTACTATGATTTGGGATGCTTCAAGATAATATAATAGAGACACGAACTAGCCTCTACTCGGCCCTTGTTAATTAGGGCAGTAATATAAGTGCATGTATGTACGTATGTATCTTAAAGGTTTGTAGTAGCTACTATGATTTAGGATGCTTTAAGATAATATAATTGATACAATAATAATAAGAACTAACATCTACACAGTCCTTGTTAATTAAGAAGGTAATATAAGTAAGTGTGTGTGTGTGTGTGTGTGTGTGTGTTTGGGTAGGTTATTTACCTTATCTTATGTTCACCTACCTATTTAGTTATTTTCATCCACTTCAATGTGTAGATATTTCATTTATCTTATTTTAAATATTATGAGATATTACGTATATTTATCTCTTAAATATTATGGGGATAATTTCTAATTGTTTCTATCCTTTAAGAATAATTATCTCTCAATCCTAGGTATGAGCTCTAGTTTGATCTCTTAATTATGATTGATCACTTAGCTTGATCTCTTTAGTTATGATTGATCTTCATTTTCTATATATACAAGGCTTCTCATTTACAACAATATAGAAGAAGTAAAATGGATATATATGATATTGCTCTTTGTTTTATATTTGTTTATGATGTGATGTTTTGTTGTTATCACCTTTGATCTTTGTGGCTTGGAATGATCTAGTTATCTTTTCTTTCATGGTATCAGAGCAAGAGGTGTTACAAGCATCCATTTGGAGTTTGTGGCAAGGACTTGTGATCATTCCATAGATCTTCTTCTTTCCATTTTTGGAGGTTTTGTGCATTGTTTTATTTGTCTTCTTGCAAGTCAAAGTGTACTTGGTTGTGGAAGAAATCTGCAAATTGTTGACCATTGTTGGATCTGCATTCCTGGCATCTCCAAAACTGTACGTTGTTTGTGGGAGGAGATTTTGGTATTTTGGCCAAGATCTTCCTATTTTTGTAGGGTTTCAGAAGAACAAAACTATGTTTTTCATCGATTTGTAAGCGCAAATTTCCTTTTCTTATCAAATTAAAAAATTCTTTTCTTTTGTAAACTACTCTCTAACTATACATAACCACGTCAAATGTTTTCTTAGTTTTGTGCGTCTTATTTTCAGATTTCCAGATAATTTTAAATTTTTAAATTTCATTGATAAATATAAAATCTATCTTAGTTTTACTAACTGCTATTAAAAAAATATATAGTAGGAGATGGTTGCTAAAGATTTATTATTATTTTTAAAAATAAAAATAATATAGTGTGGGTAGATTGTTTGACTCTTTATAATGTAATGTGGTTCAATTTCAGTTCCAATGACTGGTTGCAAGGCTATGTCCACTTATTTTTATTTAAGTGCATTCAATTTTTTTTTACAAACTCATTAAAATAGATTATTAATGATGAGAAAATAGATTTTGTAATAACTTTTGATTGGTTACTTAGATTTGAATGCCACTTTTATAAAAAAATGTATGGTTTTTCATGTCCATTCCATTGGTCTCATTTGTTTTGTAATTGCACTAAAATTATAAAGTGTTAAATTTGGCGGTTTTACACATTTTGTGGGGTTTATTTGTTCCTTGTCATTCTTTGAATTGGAAGTAGTTCTTTGGGGGATTGTTCTTTCTTCTTCCCAATTTATTTCTTATATTTTGATAATCAATCGCCTTAATACCTCAAATTACACTACTTGAAAAATAAAAATGAAGATACACCTTCAACTAAAAGGATTTTGGAGAATGGTACTTAGCAATCTTCCCAACTTCATAGATAAGGGAGATCTTACCTAATTTATATCAATGTAATATGAGGCTCTTCGATTGATTCACCTCAATGTTTTAGATAGCTTGCACATTCATATTATGGATGTCACATCATCAAAAGAAACTGAAGATGCTATTTCAACATTCTTTGAGGAGGATATTAATCCATTTGGGTTTTCTAAACCCTCTCTTTCTCCACCTCTGGTTCCACTTCCTTCTCATATTAATGAGGATTTGTCTTTGGATGGTGACATAGACGATGCTTCTCCATCTCCTTCTCCTCTTGTCAGTGATGTTTTCTCTTTTGATGATATACTCTCTCATACTGTAGTTTCTTGTGATGACACATTCATGACAAACATTGCTCTTATTTTTGTTGAGCCACCTCTATGGGATGAGTTTCTGCTAGACTTGGGACATCTATTTGTAGAACCTATATTTATTCATATCCAATATGTTGAGTCAGTATAGATTATCACTTCGGAGGACTCTACTGGTTACAGTGAGAATATAATTGTTTAACATTATGCTCCACTTTCCATTGACATTATTTCAGTGAATGTTCTATGTCTTTCTTTTGATCAGTTCACTTTAGTGGTATTATATCTAGTTTTTGTGCACGATCTTTCCAAACTTATGCCATATTTTAGATTTAGATGTAATTTAGAGATATTTATACTATTTCTTCCTTCAGCTTTCATTACTGAATGGGCACTCTTCTATTACACCATTCATGTTCTTCATTTGGTAAAAGAAAGAAACATTATTCGATATGGATGAAGCTTTTGTAGTCTTCTAGCCAAGGATCTAGACATAAACATTGGTCATCTTACGAACCTGACTTGGAGTGTAGACAACTTTAGTATCGATGATAGTTTTTTCTGGTGAGATTTTATATGAAGTCCTTCCTTTCTTCTTTTACATCATTTTGGGGGAGAGTTGTTTTTTATAGGTTTTCTCTATTTTTTCACGTCATGAATATATTATACATGAGTACTTGATCAAGTCTTGTTGTTGGGACTTATATTGTGGATATGCCACTTTATTTTTGGCCCTTAGCTTCACTTGAGGAGTGTTAGAGTAGGTTATTTTCTTTAGCTTATGTTCACCTAGGTATTCAGTTATTCCTACCCACTTATGTGTGGATATTTCATTTATCTTATTTTAAATATTATGAGATATTACATATTTATCTCTTAGATATTATGGAAATAATTTCTAGTTGTTGCTACCTTTAGGGATAGTTATCTCTTAATCCTAAGTTTGATCTCTTGCTTGATCTTTTAATTATGATTGATCTCTTAGTTATGTTTGATCTCTAGCTTGATCTTTTAGTTATGATTGATCACTTAGCTTGATCTCTTAGTTAGGATTGATCTTCCTTGCCTATATATGTAAGGCTTCTCATTTGTAATAATATAGAAGTGATATGGAGATAGATGATATTGATCTTTATTTTGCATTTGATTGTCATGTGATGTTTTATTATTATCACCTGTAATCTTTGTGGCTTGGAATGATCTAGTCATCATTCTTTTCAATACACACACACACACACACACAATTCTAGTGATTATGTGGATTGAGATGACACAGTGTTTTGGTCTAATATATAAAAATACAAAAAAAAGATACATCTAGTAGAACAAAACACTATGTCATCTCAATCCACATAATTACTAGGATTTCAGAGGCATGAAAAGTTAGTTTTCCATAAATAACAACATAACAAGTCCCTAATAATATCTTTATTCGGATGAAAAGAAAAAAATAAGCATAACAAGCAATTATTAGTGCCTAAAGGAACGTGAAGGGAAGAGGAACTTCCCTATTCCTATTTTAAAAGGAATTACCACTTAAAATAATTCTTTTCCTCTCAAATCATATAGAATAAACCCCTTTTGGAACCTAACTTATGACACACATCTAGATTTTCTCAGGGTTTCAAAAATGTTGCTTAGGCCTAGAGAGATAGGCATTTTTTTTTTAAGGATTTAATGTTAGTTTAGTTTATAGTAGAAGAATAAAATATTAAAGACAATTTATTGTAGACATCTAATTTTGGTACATGGTCTTTTTCCATTAGGTTGTTTTCATGTTTTATTCTATTTGATCCATGTATACATATTTGGGTATTTTTGATACAATGTCTCCTTGTGTTAGATCTTAAATCATTATCTCCTAACTTAGGCCTTACTCATAATGTTTATGTTTACTTTTGACCAATGATAATATATTCATTTAATATGTAATGTCTAAAAACTTATAGATCGATAATTTGTTTCCCTGTGTATGACTTTTCAAGCTCATGCAATGTCCAAAATAATGTTTTATGGTATTTTTTGAAGACCTAGTCAACGCATACAATTTTCCCCATAATTTATAGATCTTTTGTGCCTTTATTTTATCCTTTTACTATCTTTTGTGGTTGGCCCATGTGTAGATGTTATCTTAAGGAACACACACACACACACACACACACACACACACACACACACACACACACACACACACACACACACACACACACACACACACACACACACACACACATTTGGCCCATGTGTAGATGTTATCTTATAGGATCTTTAAGATAACATCTACACATGGGCCAAATATATATATATATATATATATATATATATATATATATATATATATATATATATATATATATATATATATATATATATATATATATATATATATATATATATATATATATACCCTTAGTCATTTAAGGATTTATTACTCTCATCCAAGTCTTTATCAAGCCAAGTCTCTCATGCATATTTTATCAAGTCTTTCAAAGATGTCATTGCATTTTATCATGGAGTGTGCACATTGATTTGATTTTTCCTTCATCCATCTAGTTCCAAGGTCTTATAATTATCCATATAGTGTCAAGGTCTTATAATAAGTGCATGTATTCATATTTTATTATCTAAGGGAGGAGGTGAAGCCTTTTCTCCCACTTGGGATAAGATCACACTCACATGTGAAAGATAACTACATTGACTCTAATACTAAATCAAGGTAAGTGCATGGAATTGGGGAGCCAAAATGAGGTCTTAAGTGGACATGTTTTTCCTAAAAAATAATAAACCTCAACTTGTAGGGATTATTTGAGACATCTAAACTCAAAATTTGAAGATGTCATAGGAACATGAATTGTAATATTTTGAGTATAGTTTTTAAAATACTATTTTTTTTAAAAATGGTTAAGAATAAGCAAGTCAAACATCATAAATTTGAAGAGATAGTAGTATTTTTTAAAAAAATCAGAATAGATAGCTTTCTGTACGACCCATCATTTTTTGAACATCGTTTATTTTTTTTAAAACCCTTTTGTGGAAGTTAGATAAGATCATCTAGTTTACAACTTATATATATTTTAAAATAATTAATTAATTTTTATTTTTTTACTAATTTCACAAGTCAATATTTTCTGAAATATGATCAATAATGTATAGCTGACCATGCGTCCATCCTCCCCGCCTCCAACTACCTTAATAAATATCAAAAATTAGATTTTTCTTTTTGAATGTGTATAGAATTATGTATAATTTGCAACCATATAGTTATTTTTTTGGTTTGAATCAATGAATCAAAAGATACATAAAAAAATATGAACATGTATAGTTTTGGCATATAATGCTATAAAAAGACATACTTAGAAATAAATATAGATAATAACCTTAAAGTAATAAAAATTATATATATATATATATATATATATATATATATATATATATATATATATATATATATATATAAAGAGGAGAGTATAGTTGTGTTGTAGTCATATTTTAAAGAAAAAGTTCTCAAAAATTCATAATGTTTAGTATGGTCGAAGTTGTATTTTATTGTTTTTAATTAAAAACATGCATTTGTTAATATGTTTGTAGGTTCATACCTCAGGCTTAGGAATCTAATCCATTCTAGATATTTGAGGCATTTGTTGCAAATGTCAAACTATAAAACTACATAAATAGATTTATCACATATACAAAATTACCATACATGCAAAATATTTTATTATTAGTTATCAAAACCACATATGCAGTTTTAGCCTTTAGAACTACATACGTGGTATTGTTCTTATAAAAGTGTGTACGCGAAATAGTTTACTATTACATTGGCATGCAAATGATATAAATAAAATAAACATTTAAGTATAAATTTACATTTAGATAAGGACATAGTTTGAATTTTATTTATATACTTTTAGAATGTTTGAGAGAGTTTTTGGACCTCTAGGAGCTATAATGCAAATTCTAAGTTTTAGAGGATCCTATCATTTTTTAGACTTAGTCAGATTTTAGGGTTTCAGACTTAATCATATTTTAGGGTTTCAAGTTTTCAAGGAGACGTCATAGGAGGTATGAAGATTGCATGAAGGGATGTAGGTATGATATAATATAGTATGAGAACATCTCTCACAAAGTGCCACAATTCGATCCTAGCCCATTCACTTTGTACCCCTTAAGGTATACACTCTAGGAGAAATGCATCAGTGAACCCCTAATGTATTTAAGAAGCATCTAATACACAAAGGCATACACAACATGATTTCTAGTTATGGGGTATATTTATAACAACAATCCCATAGAGAAAACACTTGCACCACTTCTTCCATTCTATAACTCATGGATATTTCATTTATATTTTTATAAATTTAAGCATTAGTCAATAGGGGAAATTAGTGATGTGTTTTAGGCCAAATTGAGCTCTATAAACTTAATTCTTAGTCTAAATGATGTGAATTGGGGCTCAAACAATTGGTTTAAGGTTTAGAGATTTTATGATTTAGGGTTCAGGTCTTAGGGATTATGGATTAGGGTTTAAGTTATATGGTTTAGGGTATAGTTTCCAATCACGAAGGTAATTGGGGCCAGTTTGAGGAACATTGAACCTACTTGTGATTATATAATGTGATTTTGGGCACAATTATCCCCAATGTCATCATAGATTGAGCCAATTAGTCATTGGGGCAATAAGTGATATGATTTAGGACAAATTGAGCCTTGTGAAATTAGTTATTATTTTAAAATATGCTGATTTAGGATAAATCAATTGATTTAGGGTTTAGGGTTTACGATTTTAGGATTAGGGCTTAGGGTTAGCATATAAGGTTTAGGTTTTAGGGTATAGGGTCCAATCATGAAGGTAATTAGGGCTAATTTGAGCTTGTTGAACCTATTTATAAGTACAAAAAGTGAATTTTGGGTCAATTAGCCACAATGTCATCACAGATTGAACCAATTAGTCAATTGAGGTAATCAGTGATGTGATTTGGGCTAAATTGAGCATCGTGAACCTAGTTTTTACCCTAAAAGATTTTAATTTGGGATAAATAGATTGGTTTAGGGTTTAGGATTTAGGATTTAAGTTTTAAGGTTTAGGGCTTTGGGTTTAAGGTATAGGGTCCAATTTCAAATGCAATTGGGGATAATTTAAGATTATTCAACCTATTTGTGACTACAAAATATTTTTTTGAGCTCAATTAGCCCTCATGTCATCATAAATTGAGCTAATTGGTCAATTAGGGTAATTACTGATGTGATTTTGGCCAAATTGAGCCTTATGAACCTAATTCTTAGTCTAAATAATGTTAATTGGGCTAAAATGATTGGTTTAGGGTTTAAGGAGTTTTGGGTTTAGGGCTAAGGGTTGAAGATTTAAGTTAGATGGTTTAGGGTTTAGGGAATAGGGTCTAATCACAAAAACAATTGGGGCTAACTTAAGCTCGTTGAACCTACTTATGACTATAAAATGTGATTTTGGGCATACTTAGCCCCAATATCATCACAAGTTGATCCAATTAGTCAATTGGGGTAATAATTGATGTAATTTGGACTAAATTGAGCCCTATGAAAATAATTATTACTCTAAAGGATATTAATTAGGGCTAAATCAATTGATTTAGGGTTTATATCTAGGGTTTAGGGTTTAGTGCTTAGGGTATAGGGTATACGGGTTATGTTTTAGGGTATAGGGTCTAATCATGAAAGTAATTAAGACCAATTTGAGGTTGTTGAGCCTATTTGTGACTACATAATGTGATTTTAGGTTCAATTAATCATAATGTCATCACAGATTGAGCCAATTAGTCAATTAGGGTAATCAGTGATATAATTTGGGCTAAATTGAGCCTTGTGAACCTAATTATTATTCTAAAGGATGTTAATTTGGGATAAATTGATTGGTTTAGGGTTTATGATTTAGGGTTTACTATTTAGGGAATATTTTTTAAGGTATAGGGTTTAGGATTCAGGGTATAAGGTCCAATTACAAAGGCAATTGGGGACAATTTGAGCTTATTTAACCTATTTTTGACTAAAAAATGTCATTTTGGGCTCAATTAGCCTTGATGTCATCAAAGATTAAGCCAATTAGTCAATTGGGAAAATTAGTGATGTAATTTGTGCCAAATTGAGCATTGTGAACCTAATTCTTAGTTTAAATGATGTTAATTAGGGATAAAATAGTTAGTTTATGGTTTAAAGAGTTTATAATTTAGGGCTTAAGGTTTAAGACATAGGGTATAGTTCCAATAAGAAAGGTAAATGACGTTAATTTTAACTCATTTAACTTACTAATGACTATAAAATGTGATTTTGGGCATATTTAGCCCTTATGTCATCATAGGTTAAACCAATTATTTAATTAGGGTAATAAGTGATGTGATTTAGACCAAATTGAGCCTTATGAATATAATTATTACTCTAAAGGATGTTAATTAGGGATAAATTAATTGATTTAGGGTTTAGAGTTTACAATTTAGGGTTTAGTGCTTAGGTATAGGGTACAAGGTTTAGGTTTTAGGGTATAGGGTTAAATCATGAAGGCAATTGGGGCTAATTTAAACTCGTTTAATCTATTTGTGACTGTAGAATGTGATTTTGGGCTCAATTAGTGCCAATGTCATCACAAATTGAGCCAATTAGTCAATTAGAGAAATCAATGATGTGATTTAGGCCAAAATGAGCCTTCTAAACCTAATTATTATGCTAAAAGATGTTAATTTGGGCTAAATCAATTGGATTAGTGTTTAGAATTTAAGATTTTGCGCATAAAGTTTAAGGTATAGGGTTTAGGATATGGGATCTAATCACAATGTCAAAGATATTTTTAACTGGATATTAATTGACAAGGGTGGTTGATTAATGGGGAATAACTGACAAAGTAAAAAATTACTTAAATTTATCAAAATCTGGAAAAAATATCCATGATCCATGGAATTAAAGAAGTGAGGTGTGTGTTTTCTGTATGAGATTGATATTATAAATGTATCCTAGAATTTTAAATCATGTTGTGTATGATTTTATGCATTATATGGTTCATGTATGCATTAGGGGCTCGTCAATGCATTTCTCCCAGAGTTATGCCTTAAGGAGTGCACAAGAAATGGGGTGGGATCGAATTGTGGCACTTTATGATATTCTAGGTTTTGGAGGATCCTATCATATTTTAGACTTAATCAGATTGTGGCACTTTTAGACTGTATGCATTAGGGACTCGTCGATGCATTATATTCCTTCATGTAACCTTCATACCTCCTCTGATGTCTCTTTGAAATATTAAAACCCTAAAATATGGTTAAGTCTGAAACCTTGAAACCCTAAAATTTGATTAAGTCTAAAATATGATAGGATCCTCCAAAACCTAGAATTTGAATTTTATCTCCAAGAGGTCTGAAAACACTCTCAAACATACTAAAAGTATATCAAAAAAATATAAATTAATGTATAATAAACTATATGTCCCTATCTAAATATAAAATTATACTTAAATGTTTATTTTATTTATATATATACATGCCAATGTAATACTAAACTATTCTGTATATGTGCTTTTATAACCACAATACCATGTACATTGTTCTAAAGACTAAAACCATGTACATAATTTTAAAGACTAAAACTATGTATGTGGTCCTAGCTCGGTAGTTATTGAGCCTATGTGCCAAGGCTATGTATGCATGTTTCTAAACTGCATATGCACATTTTGTAAATCACGTATGCAAAAATATTAAAATTAGTTTGAACACAAAATGTGTCTTTTTTACAGCCCCCCCCAAAAAAAATCCATGCCCTCGCCTAACATTTAGGGTATGTATTTGTAAATTATTAAAGGTTTTATGAGTTAACTAACTTTCACAGTTTATTTTTACAACATTGTTGAGGATTAGTTTAAAAATAAAAGGGTAAGCTAAATGGTTATTGTTGACTAATTTTACCCCTAGGTCAAATTAAGTAAACCACCATACATTCTCAAAGTTTCATAGGGTATTTATAAGTTTGAAATGTTCACCATGACCCTAAGTATGGTTAATTCATGTTGTGAAGGTCACTTAATGTGTTTTAAACCTTTGTCATGTTTGTCATTTGTCTTCATAACCTTTTTTACCACTTTTTGGCCATGTTAGAGAGTTATACATAAATACCATCAAATGAAAAAGTTAAAGAAGATATATAAAATATGGCATGTTAGATAATGTATAAGGAAGTGTTTCAAACTGACATGTTATAGGTTCAATGTTAAAATAAGATCACTTCGATAAAAGTTAGTTTTTGATATTATACAAACTGTATGACACATATGGCATGTGTGGAGGATTTAGGGAAGTGTCTTCAGATCCCTATAGGTCATTTTTAGGTGAAATAATCTTCAGAAAGTTCAAAATAGCCAAAAATTGGTTTCTCTCTCCTATCACTCCTTTGGGCAGGTCAAGAAGGTCAAATGATTTTCTATTGGTACGGATAGGAGGAGAGGAGTTGGACTAAATGAACTTGGTGGTTATTATGGGTCCTTGTGTACTTATTTTCCATGGCCATAATTTCAATTTTTATGGTATGCACCATATGAAAAATCAATAATATTGTTAGTGCCTCCAAATTGCTTATGCACTCCCAATGGCTTTAGTTTTCTCATCTATTTTCATTAGGCTGTGTGAACCAAATGGTGTAGGTGAAATTGTAGAGTATATTATTCCTTTTCATGTTGAATTCAACTAGTTTGTCATGTGTGGATGTGAAGGAATAGGTATAAGTATCTCTCTTGTGATAGGAGTGGGCACTAATGGTTTTCAAAATAGTGTTTCCATAATTGCAGATATCACCCTCCTATAAATGGCTTTCGGTCAAGGCTAAAATGTTGGTTTTCACTTCCCTCAAAGCATAGATTGTCCATATCCTCCATTTAAAGACCTGAAAGTTGATGGAGATGGGGTTATAATACACTAATTAAGGACTAACCAGAGTCCTAATATACACAGTCACCTGTAGGCATGTATGGATAATTAGAAGAGATATATAAACCCCAAGAGATAGGTTATGTATAGTTTTAAGACTTGAATGGAGTTCTCAATTCCTTCAGGGTTCATTAACATCGTCAAGATCATTTCATTGACACTTATGGTCAGTAAGAATTGAATAAATTCTCCTGATGAGATGACTTACCTTAAATTTTCCAAAAGTAGACTTTTCTCTAAATAATGTCATCATATGGTGCAAGAATATGAGGTATATGTAAGCCAAATGGTTTCTCTCTTGTGATATAGACCTAAAGGAAACATCTTAACATAATAATAAGGTTGTTAAGTTAAGATAAGTTGATGGTGGAGGAAGGTTTTAAGTCAATCAAGTCTTGATGGAAACATTTAGTAACTACAGTGAATTTTAAGCCAAATGAACATTGTATAAGTACAATGTTGTAACACTAGTGCGTTAATGGCAAGGTGATTATGGTATCAAGGGAAAAATTGATACATTTATTATAAAACAACCTTAGTAACCTTAGGAGGTAAAAAAAGGAGTAAAACATAGTACCCAAGCTTAAATAAACACCTACATGAACCTATTATTTTCACCTAACAAGCACCTATAGTTTGACTCATATTCAAACTAGCCCAAACATATGGAGAGTGCGGGTTTAAGAAAGTAAACAGAGGTGTAAGGTGGGTGACTAAATTTAAATCAATCTTACAATGATGATATAAAATCTATGTGAATTTTAGGGGTAGGGGAAACAAAACATAATTTGATCCAAACATGTTCAAAATGTCAACCTACATTCAATCAAAATCTTGTATAATCACAAGTTTAGAAAGCTAGTCTTAGAGTTTTAGGTGTAGAAGGCTATTGGAGAATGATAAAAAAAATATAAACTTGTTATATAAGGTACTTATGAAATAAATAAGACCTACATAGTCTCATTTCAGTCAAATTAATAGGGGAAGTGTCCTCTATTTTATCTCAGACAAAGGGCACTCCACAATCAACCCAACCGATAAACCTATAATACACGGATAGTGAAAGATGAATGGGAGAGTCTTGAAGCACTAAAGGATGATATTAAGCATTTATTAAAATTTAAAAAAGTGTGGATAAACATGTAAATCCATTTAGAACCTTCACATGTGGTCATATACCTAGATATATAGTCTAGGCCTATTAGGCCTAAAACTAGGCTTAAACCCTCATGACTTATAATGAGACTCATATGACCATATGATACTTTAATAAAATATAAGATCCTTCATGGGAGATTATAATACTTATTAGACCCATTGGTTTGTAGAGATAAACTCATGACTGGTCATTTTGGCCTAATTTGGTCTCAGAGGTGTCAAAAATGCATTGCAAGATCTCGAGAGCCATTTTATTTTGATTATGTCTGTATGGACAAGCAACATGGTGTCTCAAAAAGATAGGGATATTTTAGGGGGTTCTATACCCTAACTTAATGGAATTGGTTCAAAGGTTAAATTTCTAACCTTTATGAATCATCATTAAGAACTAAAATGTCTTAAAACCTTCCTAAAACCCTCATATGAACTTGATGAAGAAGATATAAAGGGAGATGAATCTAAAAGTGTTTAATTGATCAGGTAGATTATTTTGAATAGTTTGGCACTCTCCCAAGATCCTCACCATCTAGTCATTCTGTACTCTCACTTGTATAGATAAGCCTAATATTGTGTTTTTAGTAGGTTTTGAGTTGAATTGAAGGAGAAGAAAGGAATAGGTGAATTAAACTCATTGTATAAGGTTTTTAGATACTTATTCTAACTCCGCAAGCTCAATTATCACCTTGTTCATACATGTAAACCCCTATTCTAAGTTAGTCATTATAGGCAATCTTGGATAGAGTAGTGAGAAAGTCAGTGACTACCAAATTTAGAGATGATAAGTGTGGTTTAAAGTTTTATTAAGGCCTATTTGATATACCAGAGGATAAAGAGGTATTAAATATGTGTCTCATACCCCTATAACAAATATCCATAATCATCTATAGGTCAATTAAGTGACAAGTGTGTGAATCAAGCCTATATGGCTAGTGAGTAGTTGTAAGAGAGTGAATGACAAATGGTGCAGAGAAGTTCATCAATTGAAGAGCATTTAAGGGATTTAAAAATCTTATTTCTAACTTCCCAGTTTAGAGTATATGTGTTAAGGAATTTTATGATAGTTTTTAATAGTTAAGTGGAATCCTCATCATTAAGGAAGGCTAAATAAGGACATGGAGATCTCTACACCAACTTCAAGAAGGTGTTATTCTTCAGATAGACACTTGTCATTGAAGACCTCATGAATTGTTCCCTAATTCTCATTTCTTGCATTGTAACTAGTTTTCACATCTTGACACTTGGACTTGTGACTCTTGGACTTCACTTTTTCCCTCTCCTCTCATATGCTTTATATATTCAAGCCATTTTGGATTTTATAAAGAATCCATAACTGGTATGTTGAAGCCCTGCTAGTTTGACATCTTGATTTGTCTTTGAATAGATCTCTAAAGTTGATTTTGTCTTTTTAACTCTTGTCTAAGTATGTCAAGTAGTATATTTGGATGACAAGTGATGAATGTCTTCTCCTTATTTCCATTCTACTCTTGTATGCATTATATGAGTAGTAACATCTCTTTTAATAGGTCTCATGAAGTGTATGTGTTTGTTAAGTGTGTTTTGAAGTCTGAAAGAGACTAGTAGTGTCTAATATTAGACCTCCTTTTTACCCACCTCTAGATATGCATATAAATTTTCTTCCATGTAGAAATACTTATGGTAGAAGAATATTGAGTTGAGGTTAATTTTAGCAGTCTTATTTCTTAGTACAGATGCAAGTGTATTTTGTGCACTTATATTTGGTGTATTACCTTCATTGGTTTAGGTTTATTTATGTTTCATTTTTCCCTTTTCACCACCAATAGTGATTAGTCTAGTGTAGTGTGTGAACCTAAAAGATAGATCAATGGAGCTATCCCTCTCAAATCTAGATATATATATCTTGTAGTAGTGTGTCTAGTTGTAGAGATAGTTCCATGTTATCCCAAATTTGAGGTCTCCTTGACTTATCTAGGGTAAAAATTTGGGCTATAATAGTTCTGGCACACCCAATGGGATATGAATTCTAAGAAGGTTGTTAAGGGTGGATGCTAGATTTGACAATAAGGAGGCTATAATAGTCTACTTCCTATAGTATCTAGTGACTCCAACATTTGAATCCTGGTTGTAGACTAGTGCACTATTTCATGCCTAAGGTATACATAATATATCTTACCAAAATAATTCTTTTTTTAATTTAAACAAATTCATCATTATTCATATAACGCAAATAAATTTGCTAACACCCATACTTATCCAAAAAATTTATACCTTGCTCACAAGCCTATAAGAAAGTTTCTTATTGGACCATTCTTTTAAAGTCCTAAAGATGCCATGTCAAGGAACCTACCTTTTATTGCCTTCAATGGATATGGTCCTTTAAGACTTTCCCACAATGATGATATCCCCATAACTGCCCTCAAAAGTGCTCCCTAATACACTAGTGAGTCTATCATTACCCCTAGTGAGCATATAAAAAACATTGATAACTTATACAATATCCATCACATCATTGAGGAGAACATAGAAATCAGGTTGTTGGATGTCTCCTTCAAAGGGAAAACTCTTGACTGGTATAATACATTGACCCTTGAATCAATCCATATGGGATGAATTGGGAGATGTCTTGAGGAGAAGATTTGAAGATAAGTGTGACAACTTATCATTGATTGAGCAACTGACCAATATAAGGATAGCAACTTAAGAAGTCATTTAAGAATTCAACACAAGATTTCAGAAGACATGGGATAAGATACCAATATTGGTGAGACCCATAGCTCACCATGCTTTACTTTACTATCTTAGAGCTTTTGATATTGACATTTCAATGATGATACAATCTATGGGAGGTAACACTTTACCAAATATCTATGAAGTGGTCATTAAGGAAGATAATTATTTGATTGAAGATGGAAAGATTTTCCCAAGACCCCTCATTCCTCTATTCCCTAATTTTCAAACCCCTACACCTATTTTTACTCCCATTCCTACACCTAAGCATAAGCCTAATTCCCCTAGTCAGCTAAGTAAGTCTAATGAGACATAAAAAATGATAGCTATGGAGTAAGAGATCTTAGGTCTCAAGAGGATTATCCAAAACTAGTAAGTCAAGTATTTCTAAAGCCACTATCAACCTAATCAGTCCTACCCTAACTATCAAGACAATAGACCACCTTTCTAAGGTCATCCTCAAGGTCAAGGATAATTAGTTTAAATAAAGTCATACAATGGTTATAAGCCTAATGATACTTCCACCTCAAGGGCATTAGTGTCTACTCAAAATAAGCTTGCCTAAGAGCATGACAGTCAACCTCCATGGGATCAACCTCATGATCTATCTACCTATGGCAATGAGTCCTTCAATCAAGCCTTCATGGTAGATTTAGGAACTATGCCAGTTATGACTCAAGATGAGGTAATAAATGGAGGAGAGACCAATGGGAAGAGTGCCCAAGTGAGGTCTACATTGGTCAATTGGCAGCAAGATGACTCATGTGTTTTTAATTATCAAGGGTAGCTAAACAAAGACTCAAGTCCCATAGCTGCAAACATAAGAGGAAAAAAGAAGGTAATTGAAGAGGTTCAAGGGGATGCTAATGGTCAATAAATGAATTTTCAAACATCCCAAAGGGTAGGTATGTCTAATTTAGTTCTAAATGCACAAGTTTATCAAAGAATTCAAAAAGTTAAGAACTCTCTCACACCTCAGAATTCTCAAGGCATAGGCAGTGCTATTCCTACTAGTGGACAAACAAATGCCAATGGAAATTTCACTAAAATTATAGAGAAGATGAAGAGGTATCATGTGAATGTATCAATGTGAGATATATTATCAATACTTGGACAAGTAGACCTACTCCAAGAAGAGCTATCCAAGCTCAGTTTAAAAACCAAGCAGCCTAGTGGGAGAGAGGTAGCTTTGACAAATACTTTGAGACGTAGTGAGGGATAGTCAAACAAAGTTGAAAAGGTAGATAAACCTCCTCTTTTCTATCTATACATCATCATTTATGTTACATCTTGATCCCTCACTAGACAAACTTGCTAGATTATCCATGGATATCTGTACTTAATAAATTTAGATTTGGTTATATTTTTTACTAAGCTTGAGATTTATGTTACTAAGGGATGGTAGATTGTTGCTTAGTTAGATGATGATACATGATTGATTATTATGAGTTGGATTAATGTATGTATTTACATTTTTAAGCATATTAATGCATTAGTTTAGTTATATATTATTGATTTATGATTATCATGTGATATGATCTAATTATCTACATGATGTGAGGTGTATGTGGGAGAATTCATCTCTCAAACATATTAGAGAGAGAGAATCATCAGAGAGGATGATGTAGATAGAGGCATCACAGGTCAATAGAGAATTAGCAAAATCTTGCACACACCATGATAATTATTTATGGTAGAAAATGCATTTAAAAATGATTACTTTTGGTGTTTGTTTGAATTATTATTTTTTGTGATTGCCCAAGTAGTTTAAATTATATAAATAAATTCTTTTGTGTGCTTAACCTAATATGTCATTAATACATGTAGAGGCAAATTAAATAAAGAAATTTTTTAATATAGGTTATTATTTATGATCTTATCATTAATTTGCTACAATATAATTAAATGTTAAATTAAGTTTAATATGAAATTAGGATTTCATATTAAAATATAAAAAAGAGATTTTTTTTTTTTAAATGACAAAAAAAATTGAAATTAGAAAATAAAGAGAAAAGAATTAAATGTCTTAAAATTAGTATAAAAAAAGATAAAACAGAAAGAAAGCTAAAACAAAAATCTTGGAAAAAATAATTAGCATCTATTTTCTATTTGAGAAAAAGAATGAAAGATAATTGGCATAGTTTTTATGCATTTACACAAAGGAGGAAAAAGGATACAGGGAGAAAAGAAGAAGAATGATAAGCAATCCAATAGAGGAATATCAGAAAATTCTAGGTAGTTAATGTAATTTTATTCTGTGTATTTAAGTTTTGTGACTTTAATATTATAAGTGATCTGGTATGATATTATAGTGACCTAGTATTATATGTTGAGTGGCATATATGTTTTAAAACCTTATAAACTCAACGATCTGTATACAAAGTATGGTGACTTGCAAAAGGGTATACAACAAATTTACTAGATGGCCCTATTCTTGTTTTATTATTTTCCTGTTGTAGGTTATCAACAACAAATAAACTAGAACATAAGCTTACAAGTAATAGAGATATCATAAATACATAGTTAATAAGTTTATGTAAAATGATATCTCTACCGTATATCTCCTGATTATCAGTAATTTTTATTCATTTTCATCATCCCAATAGAGAATTGATAGAAAATTACGTGTCATTGTTTCAATAGAAAATGTTTAACTAAGTAGGTTATTTGGTGACTTCCATTTTAAAAAAGAGTTAAACTTTCATTTGAAAATGAATTGATTATCTATTTACAATGAAAAGTATCAAAATGTAATGGTTCTTACATCAAGCGGTATAATAATAAAACAGCGATCATACATACCGTATGAAACCTTAGCTTGGATATATTCAGTGACATAATACTGAATGATGATTATGTTAGTGATCATGTTTGATAATAGTAGTTATCCATTGGCTCAGATTGATACAAAATACAAGAAGTAAGATAAATATAAATAAATATAATGATGGCTATTAAGATTATTTGCAATAGTGTCGTATCTATAACGAATTCAAAAAAAATAATTAGTTTATCACAAGAGCCACGTACATGTATTATAGCGACAACTTAATTATTATCACCATTTTAATCTAGTAGTGACTTAATATTATATTTGTTTTGATATGGTATTGGACCATTGGCACCAAAATAAAAAAGAAGAGGAGCTCCCTCCATAGAAAATCTGCACAACAATGTGTGTGTGTGTGTATTGATATTGATATTATAAGCCTAATGACATTTTAAAGATTGCAAGTTCCAAGCCATAAATTAAGTCATTGTTGGAGGACTCTTAAAGCTACTTACAAAATTTTTTGGGGATTATAGAACATAGAGTAAGTGTGGAAGTCTACGATGGGATCGAACTAGAGGTAAATTTGAAAAATAGTGTAGAATATATAATAGTAAACCAGATTTATATGTTCACAATATTATTGGCATAAACAATATTTTTTATTAAATTATTGTGCCTATATTTCAATGAAAGAATTATTGAGTCGATTTAGATTTATGATATAAGCATGGTGACAATATCTCTCAAAGACGTTAACATTACTATTCACTAATATGTGTCGTGACATTGATATATCTCACCATAGATATAATGATAGCATGGTGATTAGTATATTGCTAATAATACCATTTTATAATTATGGTTAGTATCTGAATATATTGAGTAAAGTAAACCATTAAGATTATATAAGTGAATTTATTTACTTATGTAATATTGTATACTTATTATATCAGATACTTGTGTAACATTTAGACCCACATGGTTAGTGAAGTGGTAAGTATAATGATGTCATTGACTATATGTTCATAATTTATCCACTATTTAATTGGGGACATTTACTAGGGAATGCCTATACCTTAAAAGCAATGGGATTTAACTTGATAAGTTTATGGAGTCTGATGTCATGACATATCTAGAAGAATTGATAGAGAATAATTGCATCTTAATGCTTATTAAGTAATGACATAATTTTATGTATACTGTTGGATCGTAGTATAGGTGTAAAAGAACATAACAACTTGTGCTTATGCTTGAGTGAAAGAGTGCATTGTTTTAACTATAGTTACACGGATGAGTGTAAACTATAGAGTTATGTTTAAAAGAGGTTTATGTTTTATGTGCATAATAACACCATTGAGGAGGATCTTGATCATGTGTTTGACTTAGGTGGTTAATCGGATAATATCCATTTAATCCATAATAGAAATTATGAGATAATTTTCACTCTTGAACCATAATTGTATGTGTTTATATTTTCATTCAACATGGCCTCTTGAGGGATCTTTGGGTATTGGGAGATTATAACTCATAAAATTTGGTCACAAAAACCAAGAGTTGTAAAACTGCACTGACTAAATCCTAGGCTCCTAACCTAGAATTTAATGATAGATGCATATTTATAATGATTCTTCATTTTCAAGGAATAGATATGTGATTTGAGATCTTCAATTAGAGTTATTAACGCCATTAGGGAAATCTTGTTTTAAAGCATAAGTGAACATTGGTTTAATGTTTGCTTATTTTTTGCATGCTTATATATGGAATATATATACAAGTGTTCATTTATAGTGATTATACTAATAACTAAATGTATGGTTGAAGTAAGTTTGGATTGTGTGTTTTTATGAAAACCTATGATAGTATGGGATAACATAGAGAACTACAATATAAATGCATATTGTGTCCAGATGATACATATTATGAATGTTATAGACTTACATCTATATTTAACTAATTTACTATATACATGCTGGGAGAGTTTAACAAATGCTATGTTGGTATGTTATTGTGTTCTGTGAGAATAAAAATTTGTTTTATTATATATAGTTACTTGTATAAACACTTATGTTTTCATGTATAATATCGATTGTAGAAATTTGGTAGTAAAGTCTTAGAATATGGACTATATTAATATGGGTTATCATAGAGAGTAGTATGTTTGAAAAATAATTATGATAGTGAAAATCTATAACTACGTGTGAATTATCGAGTGGTATATTTGTAATCATTATTTCAAGTATGGGATAGATTATAATGAAAGATTCATTAATATGTTTGATGGATTAAATATATGTTGTTATTCTTTTGCATAACGTGTCATATGATGCATTCACTAGTGGGATGTAAGTTGATGAATCTTGTAGTTAAATTATATTTGATTAATCTGCATTGTTAATGTGAAATAAAGAGTGAGATGAACTTCACTAGCTTACTGCATTTCAATGTTAGATGAAAACAGTCTGATCAAGTGGTGTGTATGGAATTGATAGATTTATAGATCATTTTTATCTTATTATTCATAAAGCTTTGACCAAAGTATGTTTAGTGAGACATTATCATTTCATGAGTATAATTTATATGTATATACAATATTTTGCAATAGATTGAGTTTTTTATGATACACTACATGTTTACTTAGTTAGAAATTATACAACACACGGGTACTTGTGAGTCTCTCTGGATTCTCATGCCATCACTATCTACTCATCTGTGAAGGGAGGACCATTCTCTGATGGGATTAGTGTGAGGGATCGTTGGTCCATAGTTGGTGTGAAAAAGTGTTTAGATGATGCTCTCCCTCCCCACAACAGTATTATTTATTGAGATGACACTTGAGATTACCACATATACTTAAAGTTTGAGAACTATGCTCTAGGGTAGCTAAATATCTTATTTGTACATTGTATTATATTGTAATTTAGTCAAGAAGAGTTGTTATTATACATTGATGCACATTGACAGTGGTGATTGTGTAATCACATAAGTTGAGTTTAAAATGTTATAATTACTTTCTATATTGAGTTGTCATTCTCTCATGATATTAGAAATCCATATTTTATGTTGTAATATGAATTGTTGTCATGATTGGACAAGGTGGTGTAGGGAGGCAATGCCCCCACTAGGGTCACCATGGGGGCCTAGGGGGGTAGTGACCTATTGTTAAGGGGAAACACCCTTGAAGCAAAATTTTGTGAAAAATGCATTATAAAAATATTGTAATTTTGTAGGTAATTTGGATAGTTTACTATTAGGTTTTAGATCTAATGGTAGAAATTAAGTTAGTGCATTTTGGACCTAATTTTAAACCCTCTTTTGATATGAGGGCATTGTAATCAAGCAAAAAAGAGTGAGAGTGAAGAGGATATTGTAGTGGATATATTGCAAGTTTTTCCTTCATTTATTGGACTGAATAATAAGGACTGGTAGTTTCTGTGTGGAGGTAGCCCATATTGGGTAAACCACATTAAATTTGTGTCTCTATTTTGTTATATTTTTAATTTTGAATTCTATCTTTATTTCATTATTATTTCTCTACATTCTATATTATTAACAACTAGTATCAGATCCAAAGGTTTATTTAGTAGATAAGCTCATAGGAAAAGAGGTTTCCTAGTTTGAGTGGGAACAATGGTGAAAGAAGGAAAGTTTAAGGTCGAGAAGTTTAATGGCCAGAACTACTAGCTATGGAAGATAAAAATGGAAGAGTATCTATATCATAAGGATTTTTTCCTACCATTGGGTGGAATAACAATAAAGATGATGACTATAAAGGATGAAGACTAAGAGGTTCTTGACAGAAAGACACTAAGAACAATACAGTTATACCTGGTAACATCGGTGGCCTTCAATAATTCAAAATAAAATACAACAAAGGATGTGATAAAGGCATTAGATAGAGTGTATGAAAAACCCTTAGCCTCTAACAAGGTATTTCTTATGAATCATTTATTTAATCTAGAAATATCAGAAGCTGGGTCTATTACTGACCATTTAAATGAATTTAACATGGTCACAAATTAGCTAAGCTCTACAGGAGTAAATTTTGATGATGAGGTTAGGGATATTTTGATTCTATGATCATTATTAGAAGGTTGGAATGGCTTGGTCATGGATATGAGCAATTCTATCTCTGGCTCAAACACTTTAAAGTTTGATGATGTTATTAGTGTTATCTTTAGTGAGGAAATGCGATAGAAAAGCACAGGTGAGACATCAGGTAATGATTTGAATATGGAAAATAGGGGAAGATAAAATGATAGAGGAAATGGACCAGGGAATTGTGGGAAGTCTAAGAAGGGTAGATCTAAATCTAGAGGAACATTGGTGTGCTAGATTTGTGGGAAGAAAGGACACCTAAAGAAATATTGTTGGTTTCAAAAAGGAAAATAAGGAGATGGACAACAAGATAAAAACCAGGAAGCAAATGTAGTAGATGATGTGTTACAGATGATTTAATATTTTTTTAAATAATATTAATGATTCTTGGGTGTTAGATTCATGGGCTTCATTTCATGTTACACCCCATAATAAACATTTTCAAGACTATGTTCAAGGTGATTTTGGGGAAGTTTATTTGGGTGATAGTGAACCCTATAAAATTGTAAGAAAGGGTAAGATATAGATAAAATTACAAAATGAAAACAAATGGTTGCTAAAAGAGATGATGCATGTTCTTGATTTAAGAAAAAATATAATTTTAGCAAGGCAGCTAGGAAGTGAGGGTTACATAGTTACATTCACAAAAAATTCATGGAAGCTCATTAAAGGATCACTGATAATAACAAAAAGAGAGAAGGTAGGTACATTGCATTTATCTAATGGTGATGTTGACTCTTCTATTTCTCTAGTTTATACATAAGTGTATACAAAATTATGGTACCACAAACTTGGGCACATGAGTGAGAAGGGGATGCAATTTCTCCACTCAAAGAATTTGTTGCCAGATTTGAAGAAGGTGGATTTGGATTTCTATGAGCACTGTGTGTATGGAAAATAGAAGAGAGTCAAATTTCTCAAAGTTGGCAGGACAAAGAAAGATGTAAAGTTAGAGCTTGTGCATACAAATTTATGGGTACTAACTTAAGTATCATCCCTTCATGGCTCTTCTTATTATGTTACTTTTATTGATGATGCAACTAAAATAACTTGGGTTTATTGCATATGAAATAAATTTGATATTTTTGATACTTTTAAGAAATAGAAAGCTTTGGTTGAGAATGAGATAAGAAATAAGTTGAAGTGTGTCAGATCAGATAATGGAGGTGAAAATTGCATCAAGGAGTTTGATAATTACTATTCATCCCATGAGATTCATAGAGAGAAGATGGTTCCAAAAACACCATAACAAAATGGTGTGTTAAAAAGGATGAACATGAAAATCATGGAGCATGCAAGGAGCATGAGATTGCATGTAGGTTTTTCCTTATAGTTTTGGGTAGATGCTATGGATATTGTTGTTTACTTAATAAATAGAGGGCCTTCAAGTCATTTGGATGGTGGCATTCAAGAGGTAAAAAGGTAGATAATTCCTTTTTAAAGAATTTCAATTGTGAAGCATTTGTCCATATTGATAAATAAAATAGAACCAAGCTTGAGTAAAATATAAGAAATGTACTTTTATTAGATATGGAGTTAATGATTTTAGTTACCATTTATGGGATATTGAAAATCACAAAATCATTAGGAGTAGAGATGTGATCTTCAATGAAAAGGTCATGTATAGAGATCAATTATAAGAAAAAAAATAGGAAAAGTCAAATATAAAATCTATAGTACTTGATGAAATTACTAGAAATGAAATTCCAAAAGTGCTAGAAAATCAAAATGTGCAACAACTACAACAAGTACCTCAAACTCCTAAAAGTGTAGTTAAAAGGTCTACTAGAGTAAGTAGACTCCCTAAATGTTACTCTCCTTCACTTTATTATTTATTATTGACTGATGGTGGTGAGCCATAAAGCTATAAAGAAGCAATGAAGGTAGAAACTAGAAAAAAAATTGGGAGCAAGGCATGAAAGAGGAGTTGGAATCCTTAGTACACAACCAAACTTGGGATTTGGTTCCATTGCCTATAGGTAAAAGAGCATTACAAAATAAATGGGTTTATAGGTTGAAGGAAGAAGATGGAGGCAAATGGAGGTATAAGGCCAGACTTGTTGTAAAGGGGTTTGCACAAAAGAAAGGTATTAACTTTGATGAAATATTTTCTCCAGTAGTTAAAATGACTTATATAAGAAATATTTTAAGTTTGGTAGCAGTAGAAGATTTGCACCTTGAATAATTAGATGTGAAGACTGCATTCTTCCATGGTGATTTGGAGAAAAAAATATAAATGGAGCAGCCACAAGGATATGAAGTCAAAGGTAAGGAGAAAATGGTGTGCAAATTGAAGAAGAGTTTTTATGGCCTAAAACAAACTCCAAGATAGTGGTATTTAAAATTTTACATGTTTATAATAGAACAAGGTTATATTAGATGTCATTCTGACCATTGTGTTTACTTTAAGAGATTAAATAATGGCAACTATATTATATTATTATTGTATGTAGATGACATGATTGTTTCAAGGTCTAACATGCATGATATAAATGATTTGAAACGAAAACTACAAGATTCATTTACAATGAAGGATTTGGGTGCATCAAAACAAATCCTTGGTATGAGAATAACAAGAGATAGAAAAAATAAGGAATTGACATTGTCTCAAGAAGAATACATCAATAGGTCTTCAAGGATAAAAACAAGATGAGAAACATGCCAGGATCAAAGTTTAAAGAAAAGTCTAAGTAAGATTTGTAGCAGTGGAGTTGCAACAATCAGTCTCCAAGTGGGAGATTGTTAGATGGTGGACCTTAATCTTATTTTAATGCCCAGTTCCTAACAAAGGGTGTGGAGGAGCAACACCCCCACACTAAGGTCTCTATGGGGGTCTAGGGGGAGAGACGACCTATTTTAGAGCCCCCTAGGTGGGGGTTTGTGGGCAACACCCTTGAAACAATTTTTTTTGAAAAATGCATTATAAAATATTGTAATTTTGTAGTTAATCTGGACTATTTACTATTAGGTTTTAGATCTAATGGTAGAAATTAAGTTAGTATATTTTTCCCCTAATTTTTAACCCTCTTTTGATATGAAGTCATTTTAATTAGGTGTAAAAGGGTGAGAATGAAGAGGATATTATAGTGGATGTATTACAGGTTTTTCCCTTCATTTGTTGGATTGAATAATAAGGACTGACAATTTTTGTGTGGATGTAGCCCATATTGGGTAAACCATGTTAAATTTGTGTCTCTATTTTGTGTTTTTTGAATTTTAATTCTATCTTTATTTCATTATTATTGCTCTACATTCTATATTCCTAATATATTGGAGTTTTGTGACATTCATAAAATGTGTGTGGAACATTGAGTGCAAACCCTTAAGATCACTTGTACCCTTTTGAGTTGTTTAAGGAATTGGTTTTTAGACTGCTCCTATGGTGATGGTTGTATTCAAGGCTTGGGTAGATAGGTATATAACATAGTTCATGAATTATGAACAAAATCTTTATGTGTAGATGTATCATGTCCATAAATCAATCTTGGATTGGATGGGATAGAGCACACCTACATTTTCGATTGGAGGCATACAAATTTTAAGATAAAAAATGACCAATGTGAAGATACACTAGACCTAATTACATGATCACTAGTCATAATACACCATGTGAGGTAGGGTTCCAAAGCCTACAGTCTAACACAATCACACAACAACCCTAAAAGAGTCTTATGCTTTAATATTTCACTAATCTAATAAGAAGAAAAGTAAATATAATCTAATTCACACCAAATCTTATGAAACAAAGTGTGTGAGTTGGGGGGGGGGGGCGTTAGTAAAGAAAAACAATCAAACATGTATAGTTAACCTCAAATAAAGTAAGTATGAGTCACAACCTAATATATGGAATATGAAGAGTAATATTATTTGAGCCAACACTTATGCTACTTTTATCTACTAAAAAGGAGGAGAACAAAGTTAGAATATACTTACTTGAATGTGAACCCGTCGAGACTCAATCTCTCCCTTTGCCAATGTGGCTTTTCAAGAGGTTATTTTGGTTCATAAGGATCATTTTATTATGACAAAATATCCAATACCTATTCACAAGACTAGATTCTCCAAAATAAGAAAGTTAAGCTAAGTCTCCTCAAGTAGAATTGTGGAAGAGCAAATTATGAAGAAGCATGAGTGAATAATAACTCTTGATTACATATATGAATAATATGTTAGCTAGTTGAGGAGACTTAGCATAAGTGGAACTTACCCTAAAATCATTCGGATATGTTGGCTATGCTAGGTCAACCCAGTTGACCTAGCATGTTCTCAAGATAACTCACTAGGTTTGTGTTAGGTCAGTTGGGAGGTCAACGAACCAAAAGACCTAAAATGTCCTTAAACTATACTAGGTTGACCTGGTTGACCTAGTACAATTGACAAGTCAAAAGGGTTATAAGTAAGAAAATGAAGGATGGAAAGAGAAAAAAGACTAGAAGACTGTGCAAGGGAAGAGAAACAACTCAGGGAAAGGTTTTAGGAACTAGTTAAATTGGTAATAATGTGGTAAAAGGGGATAATAATCTTGTGAAGCACCAAATATTTTCCCACCCCTTTTTCGATGCACCCTTTAGGGCTTGCACTTTGAGAGATTGAGTCTCGATGGGTTCTTGCAAGATGTAAAGTGTCAATAATCAATAAAATTTAAAAATAATGTGTGTATACATATGCCCCACTTGAAGCTCATCACATGTCACTAAGGTGAAACAAGATATGTTGCTTTGAGAGAAAACATAAGGACACACACAGCATTAATTCTAAAAAAGGTTGAAATATTTTAAAGTAAAAAATAAGTTAAAGTAAATGACTTAAATGGATACTAATATAAAACATAAATGAAAAGTAAATGTGATGTGTACCTTGAATTACCTTTATCATGGGATGGTTGTCTACTATTTTGTTAGTTTTGATTGTGAAGGGTGCAGAGACTACTTTTAAAAAACCCAAGAATACAAAACAAAAGAGCAAAAACAAACAAAAACAAGAAAAGCCAAGATAGATGGTGCCATGAGGATGAGACATAATTGGGAAATTTTTAAAAGTTAGGGTGATAAGTGATATGTTAGACCAAATAACCAAGTCAAAAATAATAAGAGTAAATCTGATAACCAAAAAGCCAAGGCTACTAAAGACTGAAAAGCTTAGATAAGATATGTTTATGTAAGAAAGGCAAACTTGCCAAGTCAAACTAAGGATACATGTCAAATAGGATGGTAAAACAAAATGAAAACAAATAAATGGTAAAAAGACAAAAACAAAAAGGTAAAACGACATTGATGAGTGAGTAGTAATAATCCACATCTCACTCATCAATGGAAAAAGGAATGCATAAAAGGGAAAATAACATTGTCGAGTGAGAAGTAATAAGCCAACCACACTCAACAATGGGAAAAAAGGGTACAAACTCAGGTGTCCGTAAAATCAAGATAGAAAAATCATGATAAATGGTAAAGAGAAGGTAGAGTAGGTCTAGGAAATTTAAATCATGGTATAAAGAAAGAAATCCATAGTTGTTCAAACATGTTATTTCACTTTAAGGATAGATAAAATTGAAACAAAGTAGTGTTAGCATGTTTTTAAGAGGTGAAGAAGGAATTTCAAGAAGGGAAAATGGATTTGGAATCACAATTTGTCTATCAAGGGGGAAAATGAAATCACATAATATTTTTAACTTTTATTGATTACTGACACTTTAAATCTTGCAGGAACCCATCGAGACTGCATCTCTCTGAGTGCACACCCTAAAGGGTGCATCGAGAAAGGGGTGGGTAGACCTTTGGTGATTTTTAGGATTGTTTTTCCTTTTTGCCACATTATTACCAATCTAACTAGTTCCTAAAACCTTTCCCTAAGCTATTTCTCCTCCCTTGCACAGTCTTCTAGTCTTTTTCCTCTTTCCATCCTTCATTTCCTTACTTAGCACCCTTTTGACCTATCGATTATAATAGGTCAACCAGGTCAACCTAGTATAGTTTAGGGACATTTTAGCTCTTTTAGTTTGTTGACCTCTTGACCAACTTAACACAAACCTAATGAGTTATCCCAAAAACATGCTAGGTCAATTGGGTCGACCTAACACAACTGACATATCTAAATGATTTTAGGGTAAGCTCTACCTATAAATACAAGGTCATTTCGATCATTATTCATAAATACAATCAAGAGTTATTATTCACTTGTGCTTTGTCATAATTTTCTCTTTCTCCATTCTACTTGAGGAGACTTAAGTTAGGTTTCTTATTTCAAAGAATCTAGTCTTGTGGATAGGTCTTAGATGATTTGGCCTAGCAAAGTGATCTTTACAAACCACAACAACCTCTTCCAAAGCCACATTGGCCAAGGGAGAGATTGAGTCTCAATGGGTTCACATTTAGGTAAGTATATTCTAACTTTGTTCTCCTCTCTTTTAGTAAATATAAGTAGCATAAGTGTTGGCTCGAATAATATTACTCTTCATATTCCATATATTAGGGTATTACTCATACTTACTTTATTTGAGGTTACCTATACATGTTAAGATTGATTTTATTTACTAACCTCCCCCCCCCCCAACTTTGTGCCACAAGATTTGGTACTCACTAGTTTAGATTTAGTTTTCTTGTTATTAGATTAGTGAAATATAAAATCATAGGACTCTTTTACGATTGTTGTATAATTTTGTTAGATTTTAGGCTTTTGAACCCTACCTTACATGTTTTTTTGTTATGAGTGATCCCCTAATCAGGTCTAGTGGATCTTCACATTGGTCATGCTTATACTTAACAATTAAATGCCCCTAATCAGAAGTGTAGGTGTGTTCTATCCCATCCAATCCAGGATTGATTTATGGACATGATGCATTTCTAATTGCATACATTTTGGTGAACCCAATGTGAATCAAACCCTTGTAGGATTTCTTTCAATTATTTCATTTCTATTCATCATTATTTTTATCATATCTTTACTGTGTTGTATCAACCCTCTCAACTCAGTTATTTATCTATGTGTGTAAGTTTGCAAGAATAGGTAATTGGATCAACCAACTCAACTCAGTACAGGTTTTCATACCTTTAGAATTTTGTTCAACCAATTGTATCAACCAACATGACCTAGTATAAGTTTTTTTATGTTTTTAGACTTCTAGTTTAGCCTACTTGGTCAATCAAGTCGACCTATGCATTTTCAGCACTCTTCAATAAGTTCTTATATAGCTTGATTGACTATCTTAACCCATCTTGTAGTTTACTACCAGTTTTATCTAAGGTCTCAAATCGACAATATTCTCCTTTTCATCTCTAAATCATTCAAGTTAGTTTATATTTCCTCAATATCTTTCTTTTTTTTCACTTTCCTTTCAAGTGTATAGCCTTTAAAACTACCTCTAAATAGTTAACTAGGTCAACCTGACTGACCTAATTCACTTTCAAACTTTGTTTTTACAGTACATATTTGACCCTATCGACCTTGTTTTGTATGATTGTTCATATAGTTTCTCAACTATACCTTGTTTAAAAGTTTGAATTAACCATATATGTTAATCACATCTTTCTCTTAAGTTTCTTTCATGCTTATAGAATAGTTCACATATTCTAATTAGGGGATTTTTAATCAATCACTTAGTTGCACTATTTTTATTCTTTTGCACACACAGCCAAACTACATAAACATCAACAAACATTTAAATATTTTACTACCCAAGTCTACCTACTTAGATTTCATCACTAAGGGGGAAGTTGACTTGATGCTTTGGTCAAGTATAAAGCATAGTTAATGGTATATTTTGGCTAAGAACTTGACACCCTTATTACTATGATATGTGAAGTGAGTGGGTAGGCCCTAATATGAAGCTTATATCATTACCACCATGGTCCCTTTCATCCTAAACTTTCTTGGAACTATCCATAGGTTTTTATCTAGTACCTTGATTATAGCCAATCTCCCTTTCACATTTAAAATCATTCTTAATAATCTAATCAAAATTCTAGATTAACTAAGTAATTAGCTTTACTTTCAAGTTGTTTGCTTGCTTTTTGATCAATTATGTGTGCAAAATCTTGCATTAGCCAGTGTTAGTGCAAGATTTTGCTTTGTGTGCATTAATTAGATTGGCTAATGTTAATTTAGTTGATTTTGTGTTTCCTTTTTGTACTTACTTTGCTAAATTATTTACAAATTATTTTGTCTCATTTCCAAGCTTGTCATCAATCTTTTCCTCTTCCTTGTTTACTATACTAGGCTGACCTAGTTGACTTTGTACTTTTTTGGTTTTTGTGCACTACACTGGATCAACCTAGTTGACTCTATATACTTTACAGGCCCTATTTATTGTACTAGATCAACTTGGTCGACCCTGTACAGTCTACCAACCCTATTTCCTATACTCAATCGACCTAGTTAACCCAATATTATTTCCTATTTTTCATATTTTTTAATATAGTTTCCCATTTCTCTAATTTTGCATCTTGTTCATCTCTCTTTAGTCAAAATGAAGTCTCCTATTAGAATCTCTTTGGATACCCTAAATCCATTTAGATACTATATGGGATGTTTATTCCTTCCTCTTTTTTCCTCCCAAGAGAACCATCACTCTTGGGGCACTTCTCCTCCTTCATCTATGAACTATAATATGGTGCAAATAACACCTCAAGATGAAGTTGATGGATCTAATCCTTTCCATACTTATCAAGACACTTCTCAAAATATCTAAACCAATGTGGGAATGATTGATACAAATCTATTTAACAATCCAACTAATAACCCACCTTCTAATAATCTTCCCCCTAACACTAATTCGGGGAGTGGTCCAACCAACACTAACTCATCTCCCAATACAACCCAACTCTTAGCTCAAGTCATTCAACAAATGAACATCTTGCAAAATTCTAATATTAACCAAATGATGAAACTTCAATATAATATAATCAACATGGGCTAATCAAACTCCAAATATTAATTCTCAAGCTAATCCTAAATATATTCCTCCACCTCTTAGGGATGCCTTGGGTAATTTTATTCCTCAACCCATAATGAATAACAAGATGCTTCATACTATTCAAAATGAGCCTTTAATTCCCTTCATTATTTCCATTGATATTGCTAACATATCTCCAACTATCAAATATGATGGAATTAAAGACCCTACTTTATTCCTAAAAGCCTTTGGAAACCTTTACAAAGAGTAGATCTAAACTAATACATTTGCCACAACTAAACTATTAGTTAAATTCAATTTCACTAAGTGATGCAGATATTCAAAATCAATTTATAATAATGATATATTTGAAAAGATATATGGAATTATTACTTAACCTCTTAAATTATATTAATTAGCTTAAGTAAGTTTAATCAATTTTAGTGAAATTCTTTAGAAATTGGTGCACAATTAATCAAAATGGTCAGAAAGTTATATTACTAGGTCATAATTTGACTAAAGAGGAACTAAATGGCAATATTAGATGCATTGGAGACGTATTCCCATTTAGGATGTTTCTAATGCCAAAGAACAAAGGTACATGACATGTACAAATGAATTATAAGAAAAGAGTGATTCAGAGCACTAAATTGCGAAATGGTCATTTTGACTCGAAATGATCTGATCAAAGTTAGTTGGCCTATAAAATACATTGCTCTATTTGGGGATACTTTGATCTAAACTAGTACTTGTAAGTGACAAGTTTGAATCATTTAGGACATTTTATAGATTTTGACCTAAAATGTGCATTCGATTACAATTCAAGTAAGATTGACAATTTCAACACAAATGGTGTTAGGAATTAGATGTCTACATTTTACCCCTATTTGAGAAGGTGTAGCAAGACATTTAGGTGAAGCAACATATTTTCAAAGAAAAGAGTTGTCAAGAAGAAATTAGAACAGACCCATGATACCCCCTCAAGAAGACATACTAGGATGGAAGAGAAGGATGGACTCTTGAAAAGAGAGATAAAGTGAGAGGTTAACCCATGGAATAGATCACATTTAAATGAGTTAATACTTGCACACGTGATTACTATCAATGATCAAAATATAATTATAAGTATAATAGGCCTTAGAGATAGGGGGAATGTGAAAGATATAATCCATAAATGTAAGGGACATACTATAAACGTACCCAATTTGAGAGTACAAGCTGCACACTTACGACATTGATCAATCCTGAGACAAGTTGCACACTAAATATATCCATCATGGGACTTAATGTGGAGAGCTTGGAATTAGAGGAAAAGAGAGAAATTTCTACTTTAGGAAGGGAAGCACCACTGAAATGGGGTCTCTAAAGAGAATATAATAAGAATTACTCTAATAGAGTTGATTTGATCGTGATAAGATAGTTTTTCTCTAGTAGGGCAAATTTTGATAGTTGATAAAGAATAAATACTGGTTTTTCCCCTGTAGAGCTGATTTGATTCGGATGTGGTTTAGATGTTGGTCCCCAGCATGGGAAATTGGTAAGCAAACTAGCTCAAGGATATAACCTCAAAGATAGGTTAAAGCTACTGAGCACAAATGTACATATGATGGTGTAATATGAGGCCATATAAAACTAAGCATATGAGAATGCACAAAGTGGTGAGAGAGATGAAAAGAAGAATAGAGATAGCTGAGTTGACCTCAATAGAAATTGAGCGCTACCTACATAGTTCCATGGACTCATGTTCCAACATGAACTTTAAGCCAATGTAGTTCACCCAAGTTTGGGAGAGAATGGAATGAGGAATGATGAAAAATTACCAATAATTGATTAGATTTAAAATTTTATGCAAAGAGATGCACATCTAAGCATAGACAAAGAATCTTGAAATGCATGTTACCTAGAAGCCTAATTCCATATCATGAGCCTAAGTATTGCAAAGTGTTCTTGACAATCATTCATTGAAGTTGATTTGACATTTAAGACTTTGAGACCTGAGCACAAAGTGCTTACTATAGAAAAAGAAATTAGGTATCATAAATATGAATAAATTATAATGACATAAGATTAAATGTGAATACCTATAACTAAGGATAATGGTAAAATAATGACCAAAACTAGAGTTCCAACAATTTACATTTAAACAAAAAAGAAAAGACAAAAAAAAAAATATACATAAATGAACCTCTCTTGAAATCAAGAAATGATCTTAAGTAGGAATAAAATGTTTAAAAACAAAAGGCAAGAATTTTTTAATGACATGAGACCAAGATATGAATAATCAAGATCCATGTGGACCATCAAGGCATTCTTGAACACAAAAGAGAAAAACAAAATCAAACAGAAAAATAAGACACCAACAACAATCAAATAAACAAAATGGCTTAAGAATAATGTAATAACATAGGATCAAGATATAAATAATCGAGATCCATGTGAATCATCAAGATGTTCTGAAACATAAAAGTGGTAATTAAAAAACAATCAAGGAAACACAAGACCAAGATGAGACAAGAAGTAATAACAAGAGAGAAGGAGAAGAAATAAAAGGAGAGGTGTGAAAGCAAAATCAAAACACCAAGAAAACACAAAAAAACACACACAAACAAAAACCAAATATGAATTTTAAAGATAAATGTTCATGCATATGCGGTAGAGGCATTACTTTCTACCACATCATAACAAAGAATAATGACACGACAATTATTCCCTAATTAAATAGGAACAATGATAAAAGAAATGGGGGAAGAGAAGAAAAAGAAGGGTTTAGCTAAGCTAAATCCAGATGTATAAGACAAGTGGACGCTACCTACATAGTTCTATGGATGCATGTTCCAACATGAAATTCAAGCCAAATTTAGTTCTCACAAGAAATGGGATAGAAGAAAAATGTTGATCAGACTAGCATGATTAATGTTGTAGAAGAAATGGAAGATATGAAAAACAAATGAGAATGGTCTAGATAACAAAAATTTGATGAGATGAGAAATAATGACCTTGTAAAATATAAAGCATATGGGATAAGATGAAATGAATTGGTGTTTCTATGCTTGCAAAATGACAAGAGCTTTTAAACTTAATAATTACTCACAAAATGGTGAGAGCGAGGGATGGTAGAATGGGAATGTATAAATGTATAGAAATGTGAGATAATTTTTTTTTTATTTTTTGGATCATGTTCTGATGTTTTTGGTATTTTCAAACTATTTATAATGTTTTTGGTGTTTTTGGGATAAAATATGCACAAGGGGGGACCATTTAGTCGAGGATATGCATGTCTTAAGAGTAGAGGTTCCAATAAAATAGTTAAGCCAACTGCAATGACCCATGCTCACAAATCGGTGAGGGTGAGGTTATTGATAAAATAAAAAAGATCAACAAATACTTAAACTGAGAAGATGTAGCTATTCACTTGTCTAAAACTATACAAGACTGTCCTGATTGAACTACTTTATAGAACTATTGTTTAAGATGTTCATAATGTTCACGAGACATAGTCAAGATCATAATTAGTGAAGGGAGAAAAAGTGTTTAAGCTTATAACATGTCCTAGACAAAAAAAAGAATATGCTTCTTGAAGAGAGAAATCCATAATGGGATGAAGAATGTGTTTAGAGTGCCAAGGGCTCAAAGCCTTTACTATCAAGAATTATGAAAAGTGGACCAGGGTAGTATAAAATGTGATCAAGGTAAGATAAAAGGGTGGGATAAATTTATGATAGCACAAGTTGCCCCCAAGTTAGGGGTATTATAGACAATGATTCAAATATTTTTATGCATAGAACCTCTTAAGGTATATGATTTTCATGGGCTATAAAATTTCTTCACCATTAGGTTTAGCCAATCGATATGCTCCTGATCCATAGTTTGATGTGACAATATATGGTCTTAACCAATTAGGCTGAAACTTGCCTTTCTTTTTGGGTTCAATATCCATGTTCTTTTGGTTCTATTTGAAAACTAAGTCACCAATAACAAATTATCAAGGGAAAATGCATTTGTTATAGCTTCTCTACAATATATTTTGATAGGCCTGCAAGTTTTCTAGGGTAGCCAAATGCTTACCATCAAGAAGTTCTAGTTCTTACAGCCATGAGGCTCTATAGTCTTCATCATCTTCAATGTGCTCTAGTGATATTCTTAATGATGTGATCTCAATCTCAAATGGGATGATATCTTTAGTGCCAAAAATAAGGGAGTATGGAGTAGCCCCAATCGGGGTATGATGATTGGTTTTATAAGCCAAGAGGGTAGGAAAGAGTTATAAGTGTCAATTATAACTATCATCATTGACAATTTTTTTAAGATGGATAGAATCATTTTATTTGATGCCTCAAATTATCTATTACCTTGCAGGTTATAAAGAGTGCATTTATTATGTTTGATCTTGAATTTTGCACAAAGATATTTCACATCTTGGTTCATAAAGGATTCACCATTATCAGATATAATACGGGCTAGGATACCATTACGATAGATGATATGGTAATGAGTGAATTTGGATATTTGTTTCTCAATAATATAAGTGAGAGGAATGGCCTCAATCCACTTGGTAAAGTACTCAGTTGTAGTCAAAATGTGCTTATGGCCATCTAAAGATGTTGGGTTAAGTTTTCCAATGACATCAAGACCCATGTTGAGAACAACCGTGGTGTTTTAAACAGTTGCAATAGTAAGGAAGGTACATGTATCAAGTTACCATGCTACTGATAAGGAACATACTTATTTACATAACTACAAGAATCTATCTCCATTTTAGGCCAATAATAGCATGATAGGAGAAGTTTCTTTACTAGGAATACACCATTGGTATGGCCCCACACATTCCTTCATGAACCTCCTTTAGTACTAGCTTGGATTCTCCCAAAGATAAACAATGAAGAAGCATTCCATCATATCCTTTTCAATAAAGCATGTTCCCAAGGAGGATATAATGTGTTAAGTGATAAAGAAAAAGTTTTTGTTGGTTTTTGGATACGTTGGTGGGAAATACATGACTATGGAAATAGTTATAAAAATCCTGGTACCATGGTAACTCAGGTGAGGGATTATGATTAGCAATGGTGCATATCCTCTCTAAATCTGATAAAATATGTGCTAGCTAAAGAATATTTTCAATTAGGAACTAATAATATATAACACTGTCATGCATTTAAATCATGGAACTAATTATTTACATGGCATCGGTAGATATGTTGTTGACTCATAGAACTTGCTCAAACTACAAAGATTTAAAATGTGTTTTGAGGTCATTGATAATTTGCTTGTAAGGAAAAAGCTTATCATCTATTGTTTGATACTGATCAATTTTTTGATTTATGATTAGCTATGAATCTCCATAAACCTTTAAGCTTTGAATGTCCCATTATATGGCAAGATAGAGCCCTATAACCAATGCTTCATATTCAGCCATATTATTTGTACACTAAAATTGTATATGGAATGCTTTGGGGATCAAATCCCCCTATGGTGAGATCAATAATATGCTAGCTCTAGATCTTTAGGATGTGAAGGATCCATTAAAATAGATCATCCATTATTCTAGTTCTTGTGATGCTTGTTCTATCATCATGATAGAATCATCTGGAAGGTCAAAGTTGAGAGGTTGAGTAGCTGTAATAAGAGCTTCTACAAGTTGGCCTACAAGAAATTGTCCTTTTATTACCTTTTGATTATAGTACTCAATATCAAACTCACTAAGGAGCATAATCCATTTAACCATGCATCTTTGAATATTTTCTATAGATAAGAGGAACTTGAGAGGATCTACCTTGGAAATAATGATAATTTTTTATTTAACATATAATGTCATAATTTTTGAGTGGTGAACACCATAGGTAAACATGCCTTCTCAATAAGCATATAATTATGTTCATATGCTACCAATGTGTGGCTTAAATAATAAACCACATGCTCCTTACCATGATCATTATGCTAAGTCAAAAGTGCCCCTCATGCATGTTTTATGGTTGATATAAAAAGAAGTGGTGGCTTTCCTTATGTTAGAGGTCATAAGACTGGTGGATTGGCCAAGTATGTTTTAAGCTTTATAAATTCTATCTGACAATCTTCATCCCACTAAAACATTACCCCTTTCTCTAAGAGATGGGTAAATAGGTGGCACTTATATGCCAATTGAGAAATGATTATGTGTATAGACTGGACCTTTCCTTGTAGACTTCATAATTATATAATATTATTTGGTGAAGGCATTTCCATAATAGCATTGACCTTTATAGGGATGAATTTTATTCCTTATTGTGATATAATCAATCCTAGCAATTTTCCTAGTGTGACTCCAAAGACACATTTCTTAGGATTCAAGTGGACTTTATATGCATGAAGCCTCTCAAATATTCTTCATAGAATGTTAGGGTATCCAGCTCTTATTCTTGGAATTGATAGTATATCATTTACGTAGTCCTCGATAATGTCATGCATCATGTCATGAAAGATGACAATCATTGCATATTGAAATGTGGCTCCATCATTCTTCAAACCAAATGGCATGACTTGGTAACAAAATGTCCCCATAGAGTGGTGAATGTAGTCTTATGCTGATCTTTAGGGGCTATCTTGATCTGATTATAACTGAAAACTCCATCCATCAAGGATAGCATCCTGTACCTAGCAGTTGAGTCGATAATCATGTCAATGTTGGGAAGAGGAAAGTCATATTTGGGGCATGCTTTGTTAATATCATGAAAATCAATGCAAACATGTATGCCTAGGGTCTTTTTACTTACTGACACTATGTTAAAAATCTATTTAGAGTATTCCAATGGTCTGATAAAATTGGCTCCTAACAACTTTTCCAACACGGCCTTAACCAAAAAGGGCAATGCATGGATGCATCTTTCTCAATTTTTACTTGACTGGTTTAGCATTAGAGTGAAAAACAAAATGATGCACAACTAAATTTGGGTCCAAGCCTGGCATGTCAGAGTATACCCATGCAAATATGTCTATATAATCCTTAAGAATGGATATAATATGTTCACATTCTACTTTAGTAAGGGAAGTTCTAAGATAAACAATTTTAGGATCCTCATGGGTTCCCAAATTCACTTATGTTGTGCTCTCCATAAGGAGTGTGGTTATATCTTCTAGAATTATAGGTAATGTATGGTCATGATCCTCTGCTTCATCTTCTTTTTATTCTTCCCAAAGATCTAGATAATATGAATAATTATAATCTACCTTCTCAGGTAAAGGCCAATTGGCAAAAACCTCTGGAAACTCAAGAGCAAGATGCTCAAATATTTGATGTTCTAAAGAGATGTTTGTACTAGCTATGGAACTTGGGTTAGATGGACTTTCTACGTCCTAAGGGGATGAGAAAACTTTCCCACCTGGGAGTGCCTGAAAGAGGTTTTCACTCAAAGGCTTGTCTTTTTTTTTTTTTTTAACTTTTTCCATGATCAACAAGTGCCTCAAAGAGGTTTTCACCTGAAGATATCGATGTTTGTTCTTTATTATGACCAAAAACATTTACATGCTTTCCAAAGTAGGCATAAAAATTCAATGAAAAATCAAAACTCTACTGATGATCACCAATGGGGGAATGCATCTTGTAGGCCCATGTATTCTATAATTGACTCTTCATTTTTAAACTCATTGAGGCATATAACCAATTTTTTAATCCCAATTTATGATTTTAGGATGGCAAAGGCATAGGTTATAGTGAGGGTTTTATTCAAGATGGGAAGCACCAATGGTAAAGATATAATGTCCTGCTTTAGGAAGGGAAGCACCATGAGGACAAGTTTTTGCTTCAGGATAGGAAGCTCCAATAAGTGTTATGGTCAATATGGAATTTGAATCAAATAAATCTGAATCAACAAGCTCATTGAAAAGGCTATAATGGGATGTTGTGTCGCTGCTAGGAGTTTTGTTACTAGTCACTCCAGAAGAGTCACTACCAAATGTTATGAGGTCATCCTTTGGTGGTTTAAATCTGAGACCATGATTCCAATTGAGAACTCTAGCTAATAAGGGTTCTAAAATTCCTTGTGCCTCTGGGTAAGGGCCTTTCCTTGTATAGTCAAGATGATCCATTATCTTATTAGGGATAGGATACTTTGGATTCTAAAAATAATTAGTGAGGCCTTTAGAATATAACCAATCTCCCTCAGTAAAATCATCTTGATCTTTCTTTAGTGCAATTATAGGTACAAAAACCACATGAGATTTTGGTTATTTCTTCTTTGGTTACCAAATTTGATCAGGTTTGTTAGGAGTCTAAGAAGTTTTAGGATTACCAAATGTTTTACAAGAATTTGGTAATTTTGAAATATGTAGGGCATCCTTTAGATGGTACATAGAAATACCTCTGTATTTAATAATAACCTATTTGGCTAGAGCTATAGGAAATGGATCAACCAGAGTGGAGGTTAGGTCACTAGGGTCTATCTAATTAGATGGATATGGATGAGAAATGATGGCTTTGTTCTTCTTTATAATGAATTCAAAACTTGGGAAATAGTTATAATTACAAAACTCTGCTTCTAAAATTTTGCAGTATTGGTATGACTACTGATCAGTGGGAATAGTAACCTTGATCCCATCATGGGGAAAATTAAGGCATTGGTGAAGAGTGAATGGAACTGCCTAGACTTCATGGATCTAAGGATGACCAAGTAGTATGTTATAAGGAAGCTTAATATCCACTATATGGAATAATGTGTGATGAGAAATTGGCCCAACCATGACTGACAACCAAATTGTAGCAGATGACTCCCTCTCAACATTGTTGTAAGCCTTGATTGTAATAGTTTCTAGCTGAATATCTTTATCCATGTAACCCATTTGTCACACCAATTTAAGAGATATGATGTTTAGCCATGAACCATTATCTATAAGAACAAGCTTGATCTTGTGATCTGTAATGATTGTCTCAATGTATAGTGGGTTATTGTGGTTCAGGTCAAGGGTAGACATGTCCTTTTGATCAAATATGATTTGCGAAAATGAAGACAAATGTCCAACTAGGTTCTAGAACTGATCAAGGTTTATATCATTAGCATAATAGACTCTTGTAAAAGTTTGTTAAAAATGGTACCATGAACATTAGATGTCTGCAAGAGTTCTAATATGGAAATTTGTGTAGGGGTTTTATCTAATTGATTTGTTAGACTATAAGATCTTCGAATTATGGATTGAACTAGTTTAGTCTTTGTTGGGATAATGTTTGGCTTTGGAACCATTGGCATAATATTCTCATTGGGTTTATGGAAAGAAGTGGGTGAAGTGCCCTAAATGGTAATTCATAGGTGTCTAGATATGAATACACAACCTAGAGGTGGCAAAGAGTTATTATAATTGGATGAGGGAGGCAAAGGGCTTTGGATGGTTATTCATGGGTGATTAACTATATTGTGACAATTTTGGGTCAGTGAGGAGCCTTTATAAAAAAGGTACTATTGTTCAGGATTAGTAACCCATGCAAATAGAGTAGAAACATGATGATGCAAACCCAACATGGTATTACTAAGGGGAGATGGTGCTAACCCTATAATGATGGGTCTCATGTTACGAGGAACACGAGATTAGCCACACAGCTTCATAGTAATAGTGGTAATGTGGGTTGCATAAATGCATCCCATAGTGTTATTATAGTCATAAGATAAATTATTATAATCCAAATTATTAGTGTGGGCATTATGATCTTGATTATGCTCATTATGATTTTGACTTTGTTGTTGGTTTGATTCTACCTCTATCTTTGATTGCGACCATTTTGATTGTTTCTTGGTGGTGGTGGAATCATGTCAAAGAAAAGGGTCTTTGTAGATTCCCATATCCTGATTTGTGTCCTGATTAGGGATAACTTAATTTCTATTTCACCACTTTCAATAAATTTGTAATTGAATATAATGATATGCACTGTGACTAGCAACACGATGAAAGTTACACCATTTGTTCTCTTTATACTCGTCTAGTTTTGGTTGATCTTGAGGAAATGGCCTTGATATTGGTCATATAATTAAATTAGCTGCAATGAGCTTATATAACACTATTTCAACTTATTCTCCTAACTTGCTAAAGACTCAAAAATTGTTATGAAATGTCCTTCATGGAGGTTGTCTCTATAAAGTAGGTAGTGGATTAAGGGAGCTAATTATACATTTGGAGGAGGCATATCCAGTACCATTTGTACATGTCTTGTTTCTATCACCCCATTTCCAACCATGTTCTTATTTTTTCTAAATCCCTTAGGTTTATCCTACATAGCTATAGGGGCTGATGATTTAGTCTGATTAGATGCTTGACCTTGCACAAAGATCTTAACAAGTCCCTTAGAAATAAGACCCTTCTCAATCTACACTCTTTTGTTAATAAATTATTCAAATGAGTTAGCACAAGCTAACCATAGATTATTTGCAAATTCAGTGCAAATGTTTGTCTAAAAAATTATGTTGAAAGTGACCTACCAATGCTCTGCACCTTTACAAATATGCAACAAAACTTTCACCATCATGTTACTTAGCTTTGCATAAGTCAACAATGATTAATTCATATTCTATGTTATATGATAAACGGTTAGAATTTTTTTTTGATAAGTCATTCCAATCTGCAACTGATCCTTTGGGTAGTTTAAGTAGCCAATCAAGAGCTTGTCCTTCTAAACTTCACAGAGATAGTCATAGTAAGTACTCACTACTATAAGCAACCTATTAACACAAGATGAAGAATGATTTTATGTATTCACGTGAATATCCTTTCCTTTTATATTTATCAAATTTAGGTGCCTCAAAATTAGGTGGAAAGGGGTTTTAGAGAATAGATAAGTCAAATGGATATGGGCATATCTCATTAAATTTATACTTTTTGACTATATTATTCATCTCCAATCTTTGGATAATTTCCTTCATAGAATTCCATTCTTTCATGTTTGGTTCATTTGTGGATTGGATAAGATGTTGTTGGGGTGGAATGTGCCCTTGGTTTTGTTTCTATTGGGGTGGAATGTGCCCCTAGTTTTGTTGTTGTTGGGGTGGAATATGCCCTTAGTTTTGTTGCTATTGGGGTGGAATGTGCCCATGGTTTTGTTTGGATCTATAGGGAGTGTATATATTTTGATCAATGATTTGGTTCTAATTTGTTGCTTGAGTTGAGAACATAGGTTGTTGATTCTTGGATTGTAAAACATTCACTGAATTTGGTTGTTTCACACTTTGTTGATTTTTGAAATTTTTATGTTTATTTACCAATCTTTGGGTTGGTTGAAAAGAACTAGCCAAATTTTCCTGAGATATTTCCTCAATTTGAAATGAATGTTTGGGTTTCTAAGTTTGTAAAGTAATAAGAGGTTCTTGATGATTGAAGAATGTATGTTTCGTATCAAATGGAACAATTAGTAAGGTCTCTTGTGACTTTAACTCTTTGTTTAGATTACCTTCATCTACTATGGTAATATCCTCATCCAATATTTGTTGCATACTTTCAACCATATTTCCTTGGTTTTTCAAAGCATTATTGTGAATTAAAGTGGCAATTAGGGAGTCAGTTAAGTATCTCAACAAGTTGATCTGCATATGATTGACTTATTATCTTGATCTTAGCTAGAAGATCCAAATTTGTGGGTTTTGACTCTATTTTTATTTTCTTTCCTTTGTTAGAGGAAGAAGTTATGTTCATTTATGCAAAATATTACTCTTGCCATCATTTTTCTCCTTCTCTAACTAAGGTATACAACTATTCTATAGGAAATTCAGAAGGTAGTCTAACACCTAATTCTATCAATCTAAGAAGGGCTTCAACTTGCTCTTCTTGAGGTTGATATCCATTTTAATCATCTTCAAATCCTATTGTTATGGGGATATCATCAAAAACAATGGGGTTATCTTGACCATCATATAATTACTCATCTTCATAACTAAGACCATAAGAGGCCCCACTATAAGTGAACCTTTGAGTCATGTCTAAAAAGAGTTGTTATGTGTGTTTGAATAACTTTGGACCAATGCTTAAGCCACCAATCAAAGTATGCTTTGGCTCTCTCTTAAAAAAATAACCAAGGTACCAATGAGAATATAAAGGAGGGTGGTTTCAAACCACACACAATTTAGAATATTTAGTTCATGAGTTTACTCAACCTTTGGTAAGGTTGAAATTGTATAGATCGATAGAGAGTAAGGTAACTCAAAGACCTAAGGTGAAAAATAATACACCAAAGCCTAGATCTTTGTGATACACCCACACTATAAAATCTAGCTTCAGCTTTGACAAGTTGACCCTAGAAGTTTAGAGGAAAGCTCTTCAAATTACGAAGAAGACAAAATGAACTAAGCAATTCAAGATGTAAAAACATATGTGAATCACTAAGTATAAAGATAGGACCAAATAGGTGGCACAATGTTGCCACATGATTCTAGTAGGATAAAATATTTTCTAAGACTCAAAACATGAGCAATACGAAAGATGACTTGAGTCCACCAAGATGATAATGTGATTTTGATTCTTAATAAATGACGTTCAATTCAAATGGAAAATTGAACCCAAGTTAAAACAAGCTTAGTGCACAAATGGCAAACCCACTTTGACACACCAACCCTTAGAACTCAAAAAGGAAAAATTTAAAATGTAGATTATAAATGAAGGATTTAAACAAATTGGGTAAAAGATCTAGACTCAATTAGGCAGCATGACTATGCCAAAGTGGATGACATGACACAAAGCTTTTGATAACAATTTGAATAAGGGAAAGGTAAATTTTCCATTTGGACAACATAACGCCTCCCTTGCTCAAGAAAATTGAGGATAATGTGATTTAGTTAAGTTATTTTGAATTAACAAGCAGTTTTAGACACAAATCAAGACCAATTAAGCTAATGACAAAAAACAAATATCTTAAGTCTAAACTAACAAGGTATGGAAAAGTGGGGTCTACTAAACTAGCAAGGTTTCAATAATTCTAGGGAATCAATTACAAAATGACTTTCACATCAAATTATGCAAAAGACAAGCACAAAAATTAGGTGACCATAATATTGGCTAGTTATAAAAAGGTCTAGTCCTTTTTATAACCACTACATCATGTTGTTTGCTTAGTGTAGTGCAATGTCCAAATGTAGATACGTCCCATGTGCAACTCTAAAGGAGTCAAATGAATTCAATGTTGGGAGGTGAAACCTTAGGTTAAAGCTTCCCTAAATAGTTTGTAAGAGGTAATGACGTCCTCCTCAAAAGTTAAGTTTGCATGAAAATAAAGAAAGCATAAAATAGAAAGACTTTAGGGTCATTTTCAAGATCACCCTAACTTTGGCAAGTTTTTGGGGAGTGATTTAGATGATATTATTTCTCACCATTGGACTAGGTTATTTGCAATAGGAATGGCTCTTTTGATTTCAAGGGTTCCCTAAAGGAGACAAATGGAAAATCATACACACAACATTCCTCTTTTTGTCAAACAAAACCTAAGTAAATAACTATAGCAAACAAGAACTGACAAGTGTGTTCAATTTTAAACCCAAATGTAATATATGGTGGTGTTCATTTGACACCTTGGTCTTAGTTACAAACTTTGAAAACATTCTCCAAAACATCTAAATTCTTTGTTAAACACCAAAACAAAGTTCCTAATTGATTTTTAAGCATGCAAAAGGTGATTTAAACATGTTTTGAACAAATATCAAGTTTGGTCCTATAGCAAAATTATTAGAATGCCCTTTATCTTTGAAGATATTTTGAGCTTGAAACAATGGACTTTGGAAAAATAGCTCGAGTCTATGTTTTAAGAAAAACATAGTGATCGATGCCAGTTATTACAATCAGCAATGGTTACTTTGGCTAACCAAGATCTAATTGATGTTAGTTTTACTAATCGATGTTGGTTAAGAAAGTAATCAATGTCAATATTACTTGCCAATGTCAGTTACTGTGTAAAACTATGGCAAACAAAAACAACAAAATAAAGTTAGAAAATTGATTTGAAAGAGTTTTAAGCATCCAAATGGATATTTTAGAGTTGTAAAGTGATCTTCTTTAGGTGTGAGATGCATCTTGTCCCACCGAGCATGCCAAGATGTAGAGAGGATTAAAAAGCAAGTTAGTCAAACATTAGTCGATAAATAATGAAATATGCATAAAGAACTAACTAACCAAGCCTATCTATTCCTATGGGAATTACAAAGGATAACAAGAAACAAATGAAAGAAAGCAACACCATATTACCTTTCCAAATGGATTCACCATACCGATGTGGCTCAAAAAAATGTTCTCCCTTGATCAAGCATCCTTGTCTTTGTCAACAATGGTGGTAAGCTCCTCCAATGCCTCCATAACACTCCATAAAACCTAGGCTCATGATTCCAAATCACTAAACTAGCCTATCAATGAAGCTTGCAAGCAAAATCTATGATCAAATTCAAAAACTTTTGAAGATATTTAAGCATAATAAATTTGCACCAAAATAGCTTTTTGAATATATTTGGGCATAATAACTTTTCACCAAAATAGCTTAAAATTCATATCCATGACCTCTCTATTTATAGATTTTTTAGATTGGTTAGGGTCAACCATGATTGTCCATCTCAAGATTGAGATGTGTGGCTATGGATAATCCTAATATTTGGAATTAAATCCATAATTATCTTCATCATGAATAAGCATTAAAGAGGCATGGGAGGCATTAACTAGGCATGGGTGACCCATAATCCTGATATTTTATGCACTTATGACTTGATGGATCCCACCCCATAGATGATGTCATTAGGTGATGTAGATATTCAAAATTAAATTCCAATAATGAGATATTCAAAAATATCTATGGAATTATTACTTAAGCTCTTAAATTGGATTAATTAGCTTAAGTAAGTTTAATCAAGTTTAGTGCAATTCTTTATAAATTGGTGCACAATTAATCAAAAAGGTCAGAAAGTCATATTACTATGTCATAATTTGAATGGAGAGGAATTGGAAGGTGATGTTAGATGCATTAGAGTTGTATTACCATTTATGATTTTTCCAACACCAAATAATAAAGGTATGTGACGTGTACCAATGAATTATAAGAAAAGAGTGATCTAGAGAACTAAATGGTGAAATGGTCATTTTTACTCGAAATGATCTGATCAAAGTTAGTTGTCCCATAAAATTTATTCTCCTATTTAGGGATACTTTGACCTAAACTAGCACTTGTAAGTGACAAGTTTGAACCATTTAATATGTTTTATAGATTTTGACCTAAAATGTCCATTTGAGTGTAATTCAAGTAAGATTGACAATTTCAACACAAATGGTGTTAAAAATGGGATGTATACACTATTTGGAAAATTGAATATTTGATTTATCCTTTGGTTAAATAATTTCAACACAATGATCTTCTCAAAAATTGTCTTAGTCACTTCATCAATGCTAAACAATATCCTAATGAATCAGCTTGTGACTTTATTAAAAGATGGAAATCTTTAGCTCATAAATTTGATCATAATATGACTGATGATAATTTATTCAAACTCTTTATTACCACTTTGACTCCCACTCTTCAATACAAGGTTCTAACCTTTTCTCCTCAAAATCTTAATGAAGCTCTTGACCAAGCTAAGCATCAATACTTTCTCATGAAGAAATTTAAACCCAATCATAAACTTCTTAAAAGATATTTTCAAACATCTAATGATATCACTAGTAATACTCCCTAAACTAAACCTGGATTTGCCAAATCTGATTTTCCTTTACCATCTCACACACCTCTTTCAATTCATAAAATGAAACAACTTTTACCACCCTCTAAAACTTTCATTTATCCCAATGCTCTTCCTAAGTGGTATGATCCCAATCTATTATGTTGGTACCATGCCAATATTAGGCATTCTCATGAATCTTGTAGAGGGATCAATAAGTGTGTTATTTCTTATATGCTTGGTGACTCATTCAACCATGAGGCTATGATCAAAATTCATCATCAAAAGTATACTATCGCATCTCAAAATTGACAAACCTTTAAAGCGTCTAATTCTAATAATCAAAAATCTTCTTCAATCATTAATCAATCAAATGTCAAATATGTTTATGCCATCAATGCTAATTATGACCTATATTATAACAAATCTCAATATGTCAACACTGCTAATGTTAATTATCATCGTAAACTGGCTCACAAAGATCCTATGATCAAACCTAAGAAACCATATTTAGAAGAATAATTGCTTAAAAATACTACTACCACTCATGATGATTTGGAAGCACCTGAGGAACAACTTCCTCCTTCCCATCCTCCCACCACATGTTTACCTCCTAAATCTAATTTGCCTTATAAACCTCATGCTGGTTCTTCTAAATTATATTGGAATTTTCTTGAAGAACTCAACTCTATTACTTGTAAGATTTCTTATGGAGTTGGTTCACACTTCACCCTATCATCATAAATTTATTATGCAACAACTTCAAGAAATTGAATATCCATCTTTCATAGATGAAAAACCACCTTCTATCAATTCTAAACCAACTAATGTCAATATCATTGAGACTATGTGTCTTTCTTCTAAGCCTTCCATTGAATTTCTTAAAGAGGACATGATCAATGATGAAATTCTTTTTCACACTGATGATCCACCTCTCTTTATCAAATTAGCCATTAATACCACCCTTATCTAAAAATTTCTAGTTGATGAAGGTTCTGGTATTAATTTCACATCCTTATGTCTCATTTAACAACTTGGTTATAACAAAGATCATCTTAAATAAACCCATCTTACTTATCATGGCTTTGACAAGACTAATCAAAAGCCACTTGGTTATATTCAGCTTCCATTAACCATAGGACCTAAGACTATTAGAACTAAGCTTATAGTCCCTGATCTTCCTTTATCTTATAACATTCTTCTTGGTCATTCATGGACTCATCAGATGAGGGCCATCACCTCTTCTAGTAGTCAGTGTATTAAATTATTACATAATGGAAAATGTTATAAAAATGAAGTTGATCCCAACCCATGGAGCGTTTAGCTTATGAATCCTAATCCTTAATATCAAATTCCTACAATTCTTAAAATTAATAGTGCTCCTTTACCTAAGTTCATCAACATGAATCATGATCTTCAAGTTATTTTTGTAGATTCTGATGATGATTGGCTCAATGAGTTGCAACACACTTGCAATACTAAGAAGCTACCTACATATATTTTGGATTGGATTCCTCCTCTCTTACCTAGAGATAATACTATTCCTATCATGGATGAGATTACCACTTTTACCCCTCCATGCATTGCTTGGGAGCCATATTTACTTGAATATGCTTTCACTTGCAATGATTTTAGAGTGAATAAATTATTCTAAGATCCTCTCACCATGTCCCCTCATACATTTAACAACATTATGATTTCAAATTTTAAAACTCCCCCTGATTCTTAAGCATGTATGATTTATCCCACATATGATGACAATTATGTCATGGCCCAAGCTCACTCTAGAGACTTGGATGTCTACACATCATGACTTAGATCGTGGGGGTCACGTACCTCCTGCTAATTCCCCACTTATTGATACTCCTTGGGTGGTAGAACAAATTACACCTTCAAAACCTACAGATGCTCCTACATATTCTCTACCTCCTTTGAATCCTACCATTTCTTCATATTCTTCTCCCATCATTAAATTTATCAATACTCTCATCTCTTTAGATCCATCCTTTTCATCTACTTCCAAAATTATGCTTGAGGCCAAGCCAACCGATGTTCGTTAGATTCATTCTGAGTATGATAACTATGGAAATCAAATTCTAGACCTTGAAGTAGATGTCAAATATTATGGTCCTCTTCTTACCTTGACTAATGACAAAGCTATTCTTGAGTTACTTCATGCCTGGGAACCTCACTTTCCTAGGCAACATCATAAACTTGGAAATTTCAAAAATCAAACTCCTTGCTTCAACAACTTCGTCACTAGCATTGATCCTCAAATAAATCCAATTTCAGCATTACCCAATGCACCTTACCATTTTCAAGATGGAAATGCCATGCTTATTGATGAAACAACTCGTATTGAATATGGTAGCCCATCTTCTCCTTGACCAATCATGGTTTCTTAAGAACTCTCACCCTTTGAGCATGAAAACTTTAGCTTATTCTTTACTAAATATCAAGAGGCATTTGCTTGGTCCTCCTAAGACATGCTTGGCATTGATCCTATTATAGTCATGCATAACATCATCACTTATCATGATGCCAAGCCTATACATCAAAAACAATGTAAATTCCCACCTGAAGTCACTAATCTATGTCATAAATAAATCATTAAGCTACTAGATGCTAAATTCATTAAACTAGTAGATGCTAAATTCATTAAACTAGTGGATTATTTTGAATGGGTTTCTAACATTATTTCTATTCAGAAGGTCACTATAGTCATCTGTATTTGTACTGATTTCTACAACCTTAATCTTGCTTATCCTAATGATAACTTCCCCTTACCTTTAATATATTCCATCATCAATTCCATGGTTGGTTATGAAATGTTGTCTCTTATGGATGGATTCTCGAGATACAATTAGATTCACATCACTCCTGAGGACCAACATAAGACTACTTTCACCATGGAATGGGGCACATATTGTTATGTCAAAATGCCCTTCAAACTTAAAAAATGTTGGAGCTACCTATCAATGTGCTATGACTCACATCTTTCATGATCTCATCCATGAAATTATTAAAACTTATGTGGATGATCTTATTGCTAAATCAAAACATCATAATAACCATCTTTATGATCTTACTATTATCTTTGATCATCTCCTTAAATACAAAGTCAGACTCAATCCTTTCAAATATGTTTTTGGAGTCATATCTATAAAATTGTTAGGATTCTTAGTCTCTCCTCATGACATTGACTTTGATCTTGCCAAAAATAGTGCTATCATTAACATGCCCATTCCTCAATCTATTCCTATATTCATACTTATTTAAGAAAACTTGGGGCAATTAGATGATTCATCCCTAAAATGGCTTATCAAATTCAATTTGTCAATTCCCTTTTCAATAAAAATACTACTTTAGAATGGATGGATCCATGTCAAAAAGCCTTTGATAATATGAAAGAGTCATTACTTCATCCACCTTCCAATGATAAACCATTAATTATATATAATTATTCCACACCTATTTTAATTGGGGTAATGATTTCCCAACAAGATGATATGGGAAGAGAGTATGCTATTTACTACATTATTCGAGGCCTCATTGATTATGAGACATGTTATACTAAAATTGAGTGTGATTGCCTCACTATCTATTTTGTGGGTGAAAATCTTCATCATTATATGTTATACCAAACTACTTATGTCATCATTCATTTTGACCCCCTTAGTTATTTCTTCTCCAAAGCCTTTCTTCTTAGAGATAGAATTTGCAAATGGGTGTTCTTACTTATGAAATTCGATCTCCACATCATCACACAAAAAGTTATCAAGGGGTAAGTCATAGCTAACTAACTTGTTACCGCTCCCATTCTAGCCACTTCTTCCCTTCAAGATGATATTTTAGATGATAATATTCTTTACATTGAAGGTATCAATAAAGTTATCTCTCTTAAAGACTATTTTCATAGTTTTACTACCAATCTTGAAGCCAATAATCTTGAAGAATCTTCCTTTACCTCTGGTATTATTAAACTAAGGGTAGTTATTGAGGAACTCCTTGAAATTAATATTGATTTACATGAGGATACTTGGACCCTCCACTTTGATTGTGCTACATGCCTTCAAGGAGTTGGGGCAGGTTGCATTCTCACTAGTCTACTCAATAAGATCATTCTTTTAGCTTTTCATTTCACCTTTGATGTCACCAACAATATGGTCAAATACAAAGCTCTTATCTTAGGCATGAGAGTTTCTCTTGATCTTAACATCTAGTATCTTCATGCTTTAGGAGATTCTCAGCTCACTGGTCATCAATTTAAAGGTGATTATCAATGTAAAAGTGAGAACCTTATCACATATCATCAAATTACAACCACTCTTGCTAAGGACTCTATCTCTTTCACTATCAAGCCTCTTCCTCAAGACCAAAATTCCATTGTTGATTCTCTTGCCTCTTCAACTTCTCTCTTTCATCCTCATCAAGTTTTCTCTCATCCTTATTTTATTATACAAATCAAAAAATCTCCATCATCTACCTAACCACCTGATTCACTTATCGATCACATCAAGGTTGTGACCATTCGATAAAGCCTATGGTACCAAAATATCATCCAATATTTAGAACATCAAACTTATCCTTTTGATATATATTTTCATGAAAATACACACATTCATAAACAAGTTTTCAAGTATGTATTTCAACATAACATCCTTTATTATCACAATGCTAAAGGTATTTTGCTCTATTGTGTTATGAAAAATGAGGTTCCTCCTCTACTCAAACATGCACATGGGGGCATTTGCAGTGGTCACTATAGCAGACATGCTACAACATGTAAATGCCTATGTATGGGTTACTTTTGGCCTAATCTTGAAAAAGATATAATTGAATATGCTAAAAAATGTACTCCTTGTCAGCTTCACAATGTTCTTATCCATTCACCTCCTATCAAGCTTCAAAATATCAAATATCCTTGGCCATTTTCCTTATGGGGATTTGATCTCATTGGGAAACTTCCTCATTCCCAAGATGGGCATGTCTTTTTCATCATTGCTATAAAGTACTTTACCAAGTGGGTAGAAGCCATGCCCCTTGTTAATGCTACTGATCCTACCATATCCAAGTTCATTCTTAACCAAATTATTTATCACTTTGGTGTTCTCCAAACCATTATTTTAGATAATGGTGGTAATTTCAAAAATAAACATGTTAAATAACTTTGTACCAAATTTAAAATCAATCACAATTTTGTCATGCCTTATCATCTGTAATGTAATGGTCAAGTTGAGGCAATCAAAAAAATTCTTAACAAAATTCTTCAAAATATAATTCATGAAACTTGCATGGATTGGCATATTCATCTTTACCCTACACTTTGGGCCTATCAGACTAACATATGTACTATTACTGGGGTAACTCCATTTTCGCTAGTCTATGGCTCTAAGTCAATTCTTCTATTATAAGTTAAATTTCCCTCTCTTCATATATCTATTCATGGTATTATTCCTAATGAATAATAATGTGAAGTTTATCTTCATGCCCTTAATATTCTCAATAAACATCGTCTTTTCACATTACAACATAACCACCAATACAAGGCTCACGTTACCAAACAACATAACAAAAATGTTAAAATCTTCACCTTTAATTTGATGATCTTATCCTTAAATTAGACTACACCCATGATAAAGAAGGTAAATATGCCTAAAAATAGTGGGGCCCATATTTAGTTAAAGATATTCTTGATCCAAGCACTTACCGTCTTCAAACTAATGAAGGCCATGTTTTTAAAGAGCCCACCAACACTCAATTCCTTAAAAAGTACTTTGCCTAAATCATTTCCTTCTTGTCATGTTTTCTATTTAAAACTTTTTATAGGTTACTTAAGCATGGGTCTTTCCCTCTGGAGCAAGTTCTTTTCTTTCACAAACCTTTAGTCCTCTTTTTTGGTCTTTTGGTTTCTTGATGTACCATAGTCTTCCTTGTCTTCATGAATTGCTTTATAAAAAGGCTCCCTCACTTTTCTTTTCTCTTGTTTATCAACACCTTCTTGGGTTTCTCTTTTATGATTTTATTTTTAAGACTATGGATAGGACCCAACCCTCCTCATAAAATTACCATCTTTTCATGTCATTGATCCTTACTCTCAACTTTAGCTTTTACTTCTTTTGCTAGATGAAATCTACATAATAATCTATGTTAACATGTTTTCCTTCATTTCCCTCACTCTTATGATAAGGAATCACACTTTACTATTATTATATCCCTCTTTTCCTTTTGTCACATTTTTTTCAATTTTAAGTAATTCAAATTGTTCCATGTGTATTCCTCTTGATTTCCCCTTTATTTCATCTTTGCATTGGATAAAAAAAGGTCAAAGTCAAGATAGCACATTTATTTCACCTTGATTTACGAGACTCTTAGACCCCATGCTCTTTGAATTTCTCTCTCCTAGAAACTTTATCCCAATTTTTTAAATTAAAGTCATCTTTAGCACCCATGTTTGGTTTTCCAAATCCATATGGAGGAGGAATCTAGAAAAAGACACCAAGAAAGTTAAAATCCAAATCATTTGAAACAAAAAGAAATGATATCTAAAAGAAAACATACAAATCTCAAAAGTAATATTAAAACCAAAAGATGTGATTACAAGCACATCTCCTATCTCCAATCAAAGTTCAAACTCCACAATTAGCTTCACATAGAGTCGAAGTCCTTTGGGGTGGGTAGGCTAGTAGATTGGAATAGGGGATTTCAAAAAAATCTTTGGTACTACTTAATTTCTCATGCAAGTACCCAATCTTTGTAGTAGACCGATGGCTCTGTAAGGGGTCCTGAAGAATGGGGAACACGTCATGGGGAGGTAGGTCTATTTTAATTTTCGTGCATATAGTCTTCATGGGATGATCTATGTATTCCATTTATTTACCCAAGACTTGTGTGGCTAAGATAAGTTCTTAATAGTCCTTAAGGTCAAAATTCCTCTTATTTTGAAAAACCCAATATGAGTGTCTTGACTTCAATAAAGAGTTCTCTTTACCTTGGTTTTTCCTTCATTATCCCCTCCACCCATTTCATTTTCCACCCTTGATAGAAAAATTGTGATTCCAAATCTATTTTCTCTTCTTCTTGAAATTCCTTCTTCTTTACCTCTTAAAAACATGCTAGCACTACTTTGTTTCAGTTTTATCTATCCTTAGAGTGAAACAACATGTTTGAGCAACTATGGATTTCTTTATTTATACCATAATTTACATTTCCTAGACCTACTCTACCTTCCCTTTACCATTTATCATGATTTTGTTGTCTTGCAGTTATGGACACCTAAGTTCATACCCTTTTTTCTATTGTTGAGTGGTGTTGGCTAGTTACTTCTCACTCAATAATGTCATTTTTCCTTTTATGCATTCCTTTTTCCATTGGTGAGTGAGATGTAGATTTTTACTGCTCACTCATCAATATTATTCTACCTTTTTATTTTTATCTTTTTACCATTGATTTGTTTTCATTTTGTTTTACCATCTTATTTGACATGTATCCTTAGTTTGACTTGGTGTGTTTGCCTTTATTACTTAAGGATAAATTGTCTAGGTTTTTTTATCTTTAGTAGCCTTAGATTTTTGGTTACCTGATTTACTCTTATTATTTTTGACTTGGTTATTTGGTCCAACATATCACTTGTTACCCAGTTTGCTAAATTTCCCAAGTACATCTCATCCTCATGGCACCAACTATCTTGGCTTTTCTTGCATTTGTTTGTTTTTGCTCTTTAGTTTTGTATTATTGGGTTTGTCAAAAGCAGTCTCTATGCCCTCCATAATCAAAACTAATAACACAATAGACAACCATCTTATGACAAAAGGTAAGTCAAGGTATGCATTGCTATTAATTTTCATTTACTTTTTAGATTAGTTTCCCTTTCAGTTATTTACTTTCAATTATTTTTTAGTTTAAAATATTATAAATTTTTTTAGCATCAGTGTTGTGTGTGTCCTTATGTTTTATTTTGAAGCACCATCCCCTGTTTCACCTTAGTAACACATGATGAGCTTCAAGTGGGGCATATGTATACACATAATATTTTTAACTTTTATTGATTATTAATGCTTTACATTTTGTAGGAACCCATCAAGACTCAATATCTCTGAGTGCTTGCCTTAAGCGGTACATCAGGAAAGGGGTGGGAAAATATTTTGTTCTTCACAAGATTATTGTCCCTTTTTTCCATATTATTAATAATCAAACTAGTTCCTAAAACCTTTCTCTAATTTGTTTCTCCTCCCTTGCACAAACTTCTAGTCTTTTTCCTCTTTCCATCTTTTATTTCCTTACTTAGTACCCTTTTGACCTATCGATTTTACTAGGTTGACCATGTTGACCTAGTACAATTTAGGGATATTTTAGTTCTTTTGGTTTGTTGACCTCTTGGTTTACCTAGTACAAACCTAGTGAGTTAGCTCAAAAATGTGTTAGGTCAATGGGGTTGACCTAGCACAACCGACATATCCAAATGATTTTAGGGTAAGTTCCACCTATGAATACAAGGTCATTTTGGTCATTATTCATATATGCAATCAATATTTATTATTCACTCACACTTAGTCACAATATTCTCTTCCACCATTTTACTTGAGGAGACTTAGCTTAGGTTTCTTATTTTGGAGAATCTAGTCTTGTGGATAGGTCTTGGATGCTTTGGCATAAGAAAGTGATTCTTACAAATCATAAAAACCTCTTGTGAAGCCCCATTATCCAAGGGAGATATTGAGTCTTGATAGATTCACATTCAAGTAATTATATTCTAACTTTGTTCTCCTCTCTTTTAGTAGATAGAAGTAGCATATGTGTTAGCTCAAATAATATTCCTCTTCATATTCCATGTATTAAGGTGTTACTCATACTTACTTTATTTGATGTTTCCTATACATTTTTTGATTGCTTTGATTTACTAAGTTATTATATTAGTGAAATATTAAATCATAAGAATCTTTTAGGGTTGTTATGCAATTTTGTTAGATTGTAGGCTTTCGAACCCTACCTCACACGATGTGTTGTGATAAGTGATGCCCTAATCAGGTCTAGTAGATCCTCACATTGGTCATGCTCATGTTTAACAATTTTATGCCCCCAATCAAAAGTGTATACGTGTTTTATTCCATCCAATCCAAGATTGATTTATGAACATAATGCATTTCTGATTTCATACACTTTCTACCATAGTTTGATCACTTAAATTAAATAGCTTGAATATGATTACGTCCTTCTTGATTATCAAGTCATCTCTATCATTAAGTTTATGAGTATTTTAATAATCTCAAGATACTTCTCATTAAAATTTATGTGCTTTAGTTTTGTGTCTATATTCATAAATCCTAGGAGTGGAAAATCTCGTAAGACCTTTTTTCTTTTAGTACCACCTAGGACGGTGGAAATCTTCTTAGTAGAGTGTTGGGTTTCTTGATAATTCCTTTTTGTTAGGAGTTTGTTTATAGAATTTTTACTCTTATTATATGCAGTGTCATCTCTTTTATTTAACATAGAGGTGAATTTTTATTATTCTCTCTTGACATTATTATGATGATGCTAGAAGGAGTCTTATATGTATGATGTTGATTTAATGTTCTCTTAAATAAGAATTATTTTTGAATGTTGTTTGATTATACTTGAGGGAGAATATGTTCTACTCGTGGTGAGAGATGAATTTTAAGATTGAAATCATGAACACATCTTTGTGGTTGGCATATCTCTCTCTTAGTTGAGAAAATATATTGACATAATGTCACATCCTATTTTTCTATGCTGGGATTTAGGGCACTTATCAGTGATACCCTATTGATGAGATATTACTCCTTTGTTGACAATGGTATACATGTCATTCATGATGCATTGGTTGTGGTACATGTGATGCATTTTCATCAAAATACCTTATTGGTGTTAATGTGGTATAATAAGGTCAAAGGACTATTGTTTAGAGTCATTGTTCACCTTGAGCTCATGCTCATATATCAACTTAAGCCTTATATATTTGTAGATGTTGATACAAATATTTTATGATAATATATTGTTTTCTCTTTTTACCCAGTAATCAAAGGATTAAAAGTAAATTCTAAAAAGAATTCATCTGGGTGGTAATACCTTCAATATTATTATATCTATAGCACCAATGTAAATATTTTACATACCTATTCATTTATTCCCATGAATGTTAAATGTAGTAAGGTCAAGTTACTTAAATGAAATATAAATCAACTCTTCATTTACTTAATTTTTTTAACATAAATAATTGTAATTGGAGGAATGTAGTGTGGTAATAATCAACATGATTGAGATGTAGGGATAGACAATTAAATGACTCATCTACTGCACCACCCTTGGGGGATAAAAATAAAATTTATATTAAATTTAACATTGACTAAAATGAATATTTTATCCTACTGCAATCCCTGCCACTAATTTCACCACATGGGGTAATAGTGAATTAGATGGAGTAAATAGTGAAGTTGGTGGAAAAAATTCAATGCACTATTCTGTTTATTGGCCTTTTAAACACCAAAGGAGGGGCTCAATAGAGGAGAAGAGTTGGGTGAATGGAGGAGGAGACATTCATTTTTGGAGGAGGAAATTTGGTGAATGCACAAATAAGGAGGAGGAATTTTAATATATAAATAATGAGATTTTCTTATAAGAAAGGGAAATTATTTTATGGGGAATCAGTTGATGAATTTTTGGGGTTGACAAAAGATAAGAGGATATTGTTTTTGGATAAGAGGATTTTTATTTGAGGGATTTGTTTAAATGGAATATGAAGAAGAGAGATGTAGGGTATAGAGAGGGGACGAAAAGGAGTCTTGGAGCTAGCAAGGAGGAAGTAGACCTGATCGTCTATCCAGGCAAGAAACTTTAATCAATGAAATTCATAACTTATATTCTTGAAATAAATAAAATCTAGTAAAAGGATAATTAAATTAATTACACAAAAAATGGATTAATCTCTGACATGCATACAACTTAATTTTGTTCATAATGTATAGTTGAGAGATAAATAAAATGTGGTATTGTGCTCCCTGTCAAATATGATATGAGCATACAAGTTATTCAATTTGGAAGGGTTTGAAGTTGTTGCCTTCTATTTCAATATTTTAATTTCTAACTTATCTAATAGATGTACAAATCTCTAAATTGACCGTGCATTATATTTTTGAGACATAAATTAATAAGAATGTTTTGATCATTATAAGATTAAATAAATTAACTAAATAAATAAAATTTCAAGTCATTGAATTTTTGAGTCAATCACCTTTATTTCCTAACTGTGTTAGCACCATCTTCAGAGAATAACTACGTAGAAAATGGTGAATTAATTTCATAATTATAAGGTGTCAATTTGAATGTTTTAACTTGAATATTCTTGAAAGTATTATCCAGCTGCATAATTATTCTCTTATTTTTTAGATCATATATAGTCCTTTGACCATCTATTTAAATAATTGTAGTACAGAGATTAATTTTTGCATAACTAGTTATTTATCAATATTAGGGCATTATTAAATGGATTAGGGAGATTGAAATAAAATGAATAATTATACTATTGATGTCATAGTTTTGATTGGAAACTAAAAAAGTAAATATAAATAAAACTATGTGCTTTAGGACCAGTAAAGCTGGTCATACATTTAGTCAGTCAATCTTGTTTTTTCTTTTTCAGTTAAACTCGATAAAAGCATAATTTTTGCTCCCAATCAAGATAGAATTAGATTAAACTATTTTTGGGTTTAATGTACCTCAAAATGATATTTTTATAACATTTTGAATCATTAAATTTAATTAAGAAGTGATAAATTTCTATTAATTTTAGTGCTCATGGTTTCTATATTTCACCCTGCATAAATAGACAACTATCCACAAATATAACTATTATTCTTTTGATAATCTACCTCAACTAATGGAAATATTTACACTATAGGATGAGGGTAGTTGTTTTCTTATTAGCTTGTATAGAAATAGAAACTAGGAATGGAGAATTCTAGGAAATAGTGCATGCTTATGGCAAATCTGTAACAATCTTCTTAGCTATGTATGTAAGTGTTGGAGGCACCATACTAGATCAAAAAACAAACCATTAAATAAATAAATAAATTCTTTGGCAGTTTGTTATTGCCAAATGTCAACGAATCCATTTTGATTTACGTTATTCTCTTGTGTGGCTATAAATATATTTACACTTTTGATGCAAAATAAGCTCATGGGTCATGGTTAAAGTAGGCACCCAACTCAGATTTGATCAACTTTATTTCTCCGTGGTAGGCTATTGTTAAAATATTACAACACTTTCCTTTTGTATATTGTTCTTAGTGTATTAGTGTGGGAGATATAATAGTAAGATAATATAAAAATTAAAGTTTACCAATGAGTAAATATACATATCGTATTATGGCATAATATTAAAGTGTCAAATTCCAAGTTTTATGGGAAATAAGAGATTAAGTATCAATGAATTGTGGGGTATAATAACTTGGTCAAGGTTTGGCATACGATTGAAATATATATAAATTAATATAAATGAGGTAGAAAGAAATTGAGATACAATTCTTTATAATAAAATTTTATTTTATATTTTAATAGTTACAAATTTATACTCAGAATATAATACGTATATATTGCTTTTACTCTATGTATCTTGGACCATATGTGTAAGCAAAGTTCTAATATTTTGAAGTAGTGGAATATAATTATTACTTTATGAAGTTACAAGATATTTAGAGATATGTTAAATTTGATTGAGTATTCATAAATCTTGTATTGATTGTATCCAATCAATAAAATATTGTCTTAATGCATGGTCATTAAATATTCTATAGATATATAATCCATTTAATTATGGGATCATTTTTAATGGTTAAAGAAATAAATAAAAAGAGAGGATATATATCATGACACTAGGTAAATTACTATCAATTGGAACTATGACTGCCATTAATATTTCCACACCCTATCTTATTAAGAAGATTTATGCTATGATAAATTATCCTCTTTGTGAGATGTGGTAAGGTAAAATTTTAATATTGAATATTGAGATCAACTTTGTTCTCAATAAAATAATTAAGGATTGATGAGAAAGTGAATTTTTAATATTACACCCTTCAATTATCATTTCATAGTAATTTCAATAAATCTAGTATTAAAAAAATATCAGAGTCAAACTTAACAGTGGAAGCCTTTCAGAACTATAAGAGAAATCCTTGATATTATGTCAAACCAAAATAGGCCTCATATTGGTTTTGAACTATGTTATATTTGATAATAATCATAGATCATAAGAAAGGAAGCCCTATGCTTTTGTTTGTGCATTAATGAAATTTTAACTTCCTTCCATAATCCCATTATAGAATATTACAAGAAAAAAAATTAGTTTATGATTTATTTATTAAGAGTACGCGATTATCACAATGTTATTGTTTGCTTAATGGTTACTTAATTTAAGATGCATTTGATCCATTTATAGAGGTTTCAACAAGTGAAAATAAAAAAGAAAGTAATATAATCTTCTACACCTAGTTATTCTCATATATGTGAACATTATAGATAACTTAATACCCTTAATAAGAGGACAAGTGAACTCAAAAATATACTTTTGTAAATAGAACACCTTTCATGGTATTACTTGAGAAAAAGTATTTCGACCTCTTACATTACTCTGAAATGATTTGGCTACCTAATGATACTCTAATATGCTCATGTCTAATTATCATTTTATGTATATTCTTTATAAACCTTGGTAATGTCTTATTGGGGTAAGATGAGGTATTATAGCATAAAGACTCTCAAGTCATATAATTTCAAGAGCAAAAGCATATTTACTCTATGGATGATAATCCATCTATATGTAGATATTATACCTTTGAAGATGGTAATATGGTTTGGAATTACTAAGTGGTGTTCTTGAAATATATTGATCTAAGTGACAAACTATTTGATACACTTTTTGTATGTGCTTAAAGTCCACAGTATGGCAGTATATGAGGATACAAAAGTGATGCTAGACATCACTAGTCCTAGCTTATACATATTTTGATGTGAGTGATATGGTTACAAAGACTATTGAGTCTTCTCTCTGTAACTAAGGAATGTAATTATACTTACCTCCTTGTATGCACTCGTATGAGAATACTTTTGAGTAATCATTTATACATTTAGTATTTTTTGAAGAACTATATCTGGCCTTGATTCTATGCATATAGGCATCATCATAAATGTGTATGGCATCTCAGGGAGTGAGTTTGAGCATAGAAAACTAACCCTAATATGTTTTCCTTGGTGTGGCATTTATGATTATCTAAGTGAATTATTGGATCATGTGTATAATCATTTTATTATTGTAAAACTTATCCATAGTGTGAATGTTTGGTGTTTTATCCATGTATTGATAATTGTGAAATATTATTAAGGTGAGACTCTGTGGATCAAGGAATGTGGGTTCCTTCATCATTGCTATTATTTGAGTTATTATCTATCAAGGTAAGCACAAAATCCTTGATTAGTAAGGTGTTATGTTATAAGTGACTTGAGTGTGTCATATAGATGTGAAATTGATGATCAGACCTTTTGAAGCTTGAATATATTATTTCCTATTGGATTAGAGTGCCAACCTCTTAGGTGATGATGTCTCGTGGAGGAGACCATCACAAGTGAAAGGAGAACTACATTAGAACCTATTTTGAGGAGCGAATATGTAGGTTGCCCAAGTTGAGGTGGGGGCATTAGGTCTAGGTCCTTAAGCTAGGTTATAATTGGCTTGATTTCATAGTAATCCATGTGACCATTTGAATTGATTCTAGTGTTTGACATACGATTTATGTATTGTGCTAATGTCACTACTTAGATAGTGGACATTTAGTGTCACGCGTTATTTTAAGGTTTGTTATTGTGCTCTATGTAAATCCTAACTTAGTGAATCATGATGATTCATACTTTGTTGAATTAAGGAAGGATAAGTAAGAATACCTTTCTAGGTAAATTATATTAAAAATAAAATCTAGTACATTTTTGGTACCTAATCGAAGGGGTTCTTAAAGATACCATACTTACAAGATTTGGTAAGTAGCTGGTGTTTGGGCAACATTGATTTGTGGTATTTCCTTTTTACCTTGAGAGGGTAAGCAGGAGTTTTTGCAATGATAGATTTATTTTTTTCAATTTTGATTCTTTAAAAACACTACTTTATCTAACTTGAGATTTTAAACCATGTAAGGTGGAAAATCTTGATAGATATATTAAATTTTATATAAAATGATTATAATTACTATGTTATTATTAAACCTTGACTAGAATGATATTGTTCTCTTTTGCTTTATGCATGTTGTTTTGAAGAGATATTTTTATACCTTTCACTAGAAGCAAGTAGGGTATAGGAGGTGCAAAACATTTTGGCAATCTAGGGGTTGGAATAAACTTTTAACTTGTTTTGTGTTAGTTGAGAAAGAAAGGAGATATTATTTCATTTATTCCCTCATAAGATTGAAACAATGGTGTGATTCTTGGCCTATATATGTTATGTTAATTATAACATTATTTCTTCTTAATCATGAGCATAATAGAATAAGTTAACCTGTAAAATATGATATTAGTATGTCTAACTAGTAGTAACTTAATACAAATACAAATTGATTGTATGATATATTTTGTATGTATGATGATATTTATAGAAATATTTAACATGTAAAAATGTTTTATGTAATTTATTAGTATGAATTTGTGGTCCATTGGACCTTGTGCACATTTTAAGATCATGAGGTCATAAAGACTTAAGGGAAGAGTGGTGAATTAAGAACGTGAGTTCTAAGCAATAGGATGGTAGCCAACTTAGCCTCACATTGACTTGGTTGTTAATGAGTTAGAATTTGATAGATGGACTTGTCGAATTCAAGATTTAACAGATAGACTTATCAAATTCAGTCATATGGCTATATGCATGTATATTATGGATAGGTATTCCATGATTTTTTATACATTAGAAATGTAGTATTTATAGTTCTTATTCATCATCATACTTGTCAGGGGTTCTATTGAGGAGTGATAGTATTGAGATGTTATACTTATCAAGAATTACATGGGTAGCGATAGTATTAACATATACACATCATTCTTTTCAGGTTCTAGAATTATTTTTTTATGAAATGAGAAAAACACTCTCGAGGATAGAGAAATACGTGTAGGGATAGAAACTTTTTTGGAACTCTCCATGGTCATTTACTTTGACTTTTATGATGATCTTATGTGTTTTGAGAAGTCAGTAAACTTTCATTAAGATATGTGAGACCCTTAAAGGTAATAGAAGTGGTCAGTACTTTAGTATATAGGCTTGTCTTGATGGTTCTAGACCTCAAAGTGGTCATGATAGAATTAATCAGATTAAGTAATACTTATAACCATGTTTTTTTGATAAAAAGATGTCATTGAGTAGGGTTTTGTGGGACCAGTACTCTAGAAATAGTATAACTCAAAGGAACTATGGTGAGTTTTGTAGGTAATATTCTATTTATTATTTAATTTGGTATTCTATATCATGTTTTTGCCTTACTAAATAATGTTTTAATTTAGACCTTATGTTTGAATAAGAGTCATTTGAGATGATGACCAACTTTAGGGGGGAAAGATGTTACATCCCGATTCCTCACTAGAAAAACTTGCTAGATTATCCATGGATATCTGCAGTTAACAAATTCAAATTTGGTTATATTTTCTACTAAGCTTGACATTTATGATATTATGGGATGGTAGAATGTTGTTTAGTTAGATGATGATACATGATTTCTAATTACGAGCTGGATTAATGTATGTTTTTACATTTTTAATCATATTAATATATTATTTCATTTATATATTATTGTTTTATGATTATCATGTGATATGATCTAATTACATATGTATTATGAGATGGACGTAGAAGAATTCATCCCTCAAACTTATCAAAGGAGAACATCATCGGAGAGGATGATCTAGATGGAGGCATTGCAAGTCGATAAAGAGCTAGTAAAATCTTACACACACCATGATAATTAATCATGGTAGAAAATGCATTTAAAAATGATTGCTTTTGGTGTTTATTTAAATTGTTGTTTTTTGTGATTTTCTAAGTAGGTAAATTTACAGAAATAAATTCCCTTGTGTGCTTAACCTAATATGTCATTAATACACGTAGAAGCAAATTTAATAAAGAAAAAATTTAATATGGATTATTATTTATGATTTTATCATTAATTTGTTGAAGTATAATTAAATGTTAAATTAATTTTAATATGAAATTGGGATTTTATATTAAAATATAAAAAAAGGATTGTTTTTTAAAAGAAAACACATTAAAATTAGAAAAAAAAAAAAGATAAATAAAAAATCTAGAAAATAATGAAATGTCTTAAAATTAGTAAAAACAAAAAGATAAAATAAAAAGAAAGACAAAAATAAAAATCTTGGAAAAAAAAATTAGCATCTATTTTCTATTTAAAAGAAAGAATGAAAGAGAATTGGTATATTTTTTATGCATTTACACAAAGGAGAAGTAGGAAAAAGGATGCAGAGAAAAAAGAAAAAGAAAGAAACAATACAACAAAGGAATAACAAGAAATTCAAGGTAGAAAATGTAATTTTATTCCATGTATTTATTTTGTGACTTTAATATTATAAATGATCTGGTATTATATTATAGTGACCTAGTATTATATAATGAGTGGTGTATATGTTTTAAAACCTTATAAATTCAGTGATTTGTATACAAAGTCTGATGACTTACAAAAGGACATACAGTGAATTTACTATATGGCCCTATTCTTGTTTTGTTATTTTGTTGTTGTAGGTTATCAATAATAAATAAACCAAAACATAAACTTACAAGTAATAAAGATATCATAAATACATAGTTAATAAGTTTGTGTAAAATGGTACCTATACCGTATATCCCCTGATTATCAGTAATTTGTGCTCATCATCATCATTTCAATAGAGAACTACGTAAATGTCATTGTTTCAATAGAGAATGTTTAACTAAGTAAGTTATTTGGTGACTTCCATTTAAAACCAGAATTAAACTTCCATTTGAAAATGAATTGATTTAGTATCAATTTACTATGAAAAGTATCAAAATGTAATGGTTCTTACATCAAGTGGTATAATAAGAAAATAATGATCATACATATTGTATGAAACCTTGGCTTGGATATATTCAGCCACATAATACTAAATAATGATCATGTTAGTGATTATGTTAGCTAATAGCAATTATCCCTTGGCTTAAATCGATACAAAATATAGGAAGTAAGCTAAATATAAATAAATATAATGATGGCTATTAAGAATATTTGTAATAGCATTGTATATATGATGACTTCCTAAAAAACATCGATTGGTTTATCATAGGAACCATGTGCATTTATTATATTAGTGACTTAATTATTAACACCATTTTAATCTAGTGGCAAATTAATAGTGTATTTGTTTTGATGTGGTATTGGACCATTGGGCACTAAGGAGAAATAAAAAAGAGGAGTTCCCTCCATAGAAAATATGCACAATAATATATATAATAATCTCGATGACGTTTTAAAGATTTTAAGTTCGAAGGCATAAATTAAGTCGTTGGAGGAGGAGGACTATTAAAACTAATTATATAATTTTTTTGGTATTCCAGAGCACAGAGTAAGTGTGGAAGTTTGCAGTGGGATTGAACTAGTGGTAAAATTGAAAAATAGTGTAGTGTATATAATAGTCAATTGGATTTATAAGTTCACAATATTATTGGCATAAACAATAGTTTTTATTAAATTATTGTGCCTATATTTCAATGAGAGAATTATTGATTTGATTTAGATTTATGATATAAGCATGGTGACAATCTCTCAAGGACATTAACATTACTATTCACTAATATGTGTCATGACATTGATATAGGTCACCATATATGTAATTATAACATGGTGATTAGTATATTGCTAATAATACCATTTTATAATTACAGTTAATATTCAAATATATCGAGTAAAGTAAACCATTAATATTATATAAGTGAATTTTTTTACTTGTGTAATATTGTATAGTTATTATATCAGATACTTGTGTAACATTTAGACCCACATAGTTAGTGAAGTGTTGATTATAAAGATGTCATCGATTATATGTTCATAATTTCTCCACCTTTTGATTGGGGACATTTACTAGAGAATGCCTATACCTTAAAATAAATGGGATATAACTTGACAAGTTTATGGAGTCTGATGTCGTAACATGTACAAGAGAATTAATAGATAATAATTGCATCTTAATGCTTGTTGAGTAACAACAAAATTTTATTTATAATGCTTGACCGTAGTATAGGTGTAAAATAACATACATAACTTGTGCTTATACTTGAGTCAAAGAGTGTGTTGTTTTAACTATAGTTCCACAGATGAGTGTAAACTATAGAGTTATGTTTAAAATAGACTTATGTTTTATGTGCATAATAACACCATTGAGGAGGATCTTGATCATGTGTTTGACTTAGATTGTTAATGGGATCATATCCATTTAATCCATAATAGAGATTATGGGATAATTTTCACTCTTGAACTGTAGTTGCATGTGTTTATATTTTCATTCCACATGGCCTCCTGAGGGATATTTGGGTATTGGGAGATTATAACTCATAAGATTTGGTCATAAAAACTAAGGGTTGTAAAACTACACCGATTAAATCGTAGGCTCATAACCTAGCATTTAATGATAGATGCATATTCATAATGATTCTTCATTATTTAGGAATAGATGTGTGATTTGAGATCTTCAATTAATGTTATTAAAGCCATTAGGGAATACTTGTTTTAAAGCATAAGTGAATAGTGGGTTAATGTTTGATTATTATTTGCATGCTTATATATGGGATATATATACAAGTGTTCGTTTATAGGGATTATACTAATAACTAAATGTTTGGTTGAAATAAGTCTTAAAGAGATCGTGGAACCAAAATTATAACCATACTAAAATAGTCTTTTAGTTAACAAAGCAAGATGTTTAAGGATTGAAATAACGAGTTTATAAAATTCTTTGTTTCTTTGTAAATGATTGATTAACTGTAAGTTTATTTGTATTCCATATCAAATACTTGTATGTAACACATATTAGGTAGATATTAATATATTTTAATGGTTAGTCATATTTAGCATGTGATAATGCATCGTGATGTGTGCTTATATGTTATATCACCGTGAATGCTAGTATGCAGTCTAGACTTAGAAGTATATCTATGTGGTATAGTTTTGTACTTGCTTAATTCATATTATGTATGTGTGTAGGTTGATTGTTTAAATCGTATGTTTGGATTGTGTGTTTTTATGGGAAACTATGATAGTATGGCATATCATAGAGAACTATGGTATAAATGTATATTATATCTAGATGATACATACTATGAATGTTATAGACTTCTACATTTAATTGATTTACTATATACATGTTGTTATTGTTATGGATAGTGTGTGTTGTTATAGTTGGTAAGACTTGTGTATGCGTGCATGCAAACTTTGAGAGTTTATCAAATGTTGTTTTGGTATTTTATTGTGTTCCATGAGAGTGATGACTTGATTTTTTAAATAGTTACTTGTATAATATTTATGTTTTCATGTATTTAAGACTAGTTTATATTATTGATTATGGAAAACTGATAGTTAAGTCTTAGAATACTAGACTATGGTAATATGGGTTATCATAGAGAGTAGTATGTCTAAAAAATAATTATGGTACTAAAAATCTACAGTTAAATCTATATTTATTTGGGTGGTATATTTGTAATCATTATTTCTAGTATAGGATAGAATAAAATGAAAGATTCATGTAGGATTAAATATATGTTGTTATTACTCCTTTATATAGTGTGTCAAATGATGCATTTGCTAGTAGGATTTAAGTTGATGAATCTTGTGGTTGAATTTCATTTGACCATCTACATTACTAATGTAGAGTAAGGAGTGAGATGGACTTCACTAGCTTATTGGCATTATATTGTTAGATGAAGGATGTCTGATCAAGTGGTGTACATGAAATTTATAAATCTATAGATCACTTTTATATTACTATTCATAAATCTTTAGCCAAAGTATGTTTAGTGAGACATTATCATTTCATGAGTATGATTTACATGTATGTGCAATATCTTGTAATAGATTGAGTTTCTATGATACACTGCATGTTTACTTAGGTAGAAATCATACAGCACACAGGTACTTGCTTGTCTCAATAGATTTCCACACCATCATTATCTACCCATACATGAAGGGAGGGCCATTCCTAGATGAGATTAGTGTAATGGATTGTTGGTCTATGGTTGGTGTGAAAAATCACTCGAATGATGCTTTCCCTCCCCACAACAATACTACTTATCGGGATGACACTTGAGATTGCCATAGATACTTGAAGTTCGAGAGCTTTGCTCTAGGGTAGCCAAGTATCTTATTTGTACATTGTATTGTATAGTATTGTATTGTATTGTACTTATTATTGTAAAATTGTCATGAAGAGTTATAATTATACATTAATGCATATTGATAGTGGTTTTTGTGTATTTAGATGAGTTGAGTTTAAAATGTTATAATTACTTTCTATATTGAGTTGTGATTCTCTCATGATATTAGAGATCCATATTTATGTAATATGAAATATTGTTATGATTTCACATAAATACTTTTATTATCTTTTTCAGGATCTCGGGATGTAGTCTAATTTTACATATGTGTTTATTTCAAAAAACAAATTACGTATTTATGGTTAAATCAAGTAGGGATGTTACAATTGGAGATGCTTTAGTACATAACTATCTTATCGATAGTGGAGCAAGTACTTATGTCATGCCCAAACAAGTAGCTGATAAATTTAACATGAAGTATCAACCTCATACCAAAGGAGTATTACAATTAGATGGGTCAGCTGCCAAGACCATTGGCATAATCAAAGGTTTGTAACTTGTTCTCCATGTTTTTCTTACTTAACCATTTCTCAATATGTTGTGGTGGTGGATGTGCCACCTCATTTTGTAATTTATTTTTAAAGAGAGTTCACTACTAAAATTAGAGCTTATTTAACTTTAGACTGGTCTTGTATGACATTTAGGACTAGGTATGGTGCTAAGGTGTCAATCAAAGATGAACCTCTCTCTAGTTTTCATGTAAAACCATATGTGTCTTATACATCTAATATAAATTGAAATGTTAATGAGGAAGATCACCCTAGTGATCAAGAATCTCTAACACTTCTTGATGACATATCTAACTTGTACCTTAATGAATGGGGAGATGAGCAATATGGAATTAAATAAATATGACTTGGTACTTGCATACTCCATGAATATTATGATGGAACTTTTGAGGTAGATTCTGATGTCACTCTAGAGCAAGTTGTATGGGAAACTATCTTTTGCACATGAATGAAGACATTTGTAACCTAGTTGTTGTAAAGTATGACAATCATAGTGAGTAGCTAGTTTTACTTACCAAATAAGAGAGCACTCGTGATCATGAACCTCATGGAGAGGTGGATGATATGTGGCAATAGTTCAATGCCATAATGTAGGAATTTGAGGAGATAATCAAGTTTTTAACTTTTCAAAATAAGTATAGACTTGATGATGAGTTAAACCATGCTCCCAATGAGCATAAGGAAGAGGTTGAGGTCTTTACTAAGCAATAAACAAGCTTGGTAGACCAAGAAGTGTTTGATGAACACAAAGAAGACTGCCTTGATGAATCTTAGTAACAAACATATCATGGCTCAGATGCGTTTGAAGTTGAAGAGTATTTTGTGAGTCTAAATGATGAGATTGAAGAGTCTCAAGTGAATATGATATAGTTCAAATAAGATGCAAAGATAAATAATACTATAGAAGGGCTACATGGAGTGTTAATGAGATCTCTAAGTGGCATACTTCTAGTCAACAGAAGATCCAACAATGGTAAGTCATTTGACTATCTCCATAAGCAAGTGTTCATTGACAAGTATGTATCACATGAGAGATTATTTTGTTGGAGCTGAAGTGATGCATGAAGCATTATATTTGACCTTGGTTGAATTAATGAGGAGTTATTTTCACCTCAAGTTTTTTGAGATCTTGTACACATTAAGATAGTTGTGTGTTTTCCTTTGAGTTGTTTGTGTGTTTTCCCTAAGTGTTCATATGAGCACAAGTGTGTGTTTTGTGCCTTGCTTTGTGTGTTTGTTTTATATTGTGTTTGGCATGGTTTAGTGTCTATTAAAATATTTTTTAATGTCAATTATATTTTATGGGTGACTCCATTTCCCAAGGATAGGAGAAATCAATTGGTCCTTAGCATAGCAAGCATGCTACCCCTAGGAAATCACTAAAATGTTGACTAATTTTACCCTTAGGTCAAGTTAAGTCAACCCCCCTATATTTTGAAACTTTAATAGGTTATTTATAAGTTTTAAATGTCCACCATGGCCCTAAGTGGGGTTAAGTCATGTTTTGAAGGTCACTTAATGTGTTTTAAACCTTTATCACATTTTTTGTTTATCTTCGTAACCTTTTTTGCCACCTTTTGGCCATGTTAGATAGTTGTACATAAATCCAATCAAAGAATAAATGTTCAAGAATATATCTAATGTATGTAACATCAAATAATGTCATAGGAAGATTAACAAACTGACATGTTGTAGGTTCAATGTTAAAATAAGATCACATGGAAACATGGAAGTTTCTGATGTTGTACAAATTGTGTGACAGATATGGCACATGTGAAGGATTTAGGGAAATGTCTTAAGATCACCAAAACTCAGTTTTAGGTTTAAGAAGATTCAATAGGTTCAAAATTTATAAATACTAGTTTCTCTCTCCTATTGCTCCTTTGGATAGGTCAAGAAGGTCATATGGTTTTCTATTGGTACAGATAGGAGGAGAGGAGTTGGATTGAATGCACTTGGTGGCTGTTAGGAGTTCCTTTATTATTCATTTCTATGGCCATAGTTTCAATTTTGATGTTTTTTACTATATGAATAATCACTTAGATTGTTAGTGCCTTTAAACTACCTATATATTCCTAATGGCTTTGGTTTTCTCATTTATTTACATTGGTATGCATGAACCAAATGGTGTAGGTGAATCTACAAAGTATATTCTTCCTTTTCATGTTGAATTCAATTAGTTTGGCATGTGCAGATATGAAGGAATAGGTGTAAGTATCTCTCTTGTGCTAGAAATGAGTACCAATGGTTTGCAGAACAATGTTTCTACAATTGTAGAGTTCACCCTCATGTAAATGGATTTAGGTCAAGGCTAACATGTTAGTTTTCACCTCCCTTAGAGCATGGAGTATCCATCTATTCCATTTAAATAATTAGAAGTTTATAGATATGGGGTTCTAATACACTAAGTAATGACTACCTAAAGTCCTAATGTACACAATCACCTACAGTAACCTATAAGATTTTATAGAGAATTGGAAGAGCTATCCAAAATGCAAGAGATAGGTTGTGTATAGTTTTAAGACTTGAATGGATTTCTCAAGTCATTCAGGATTCATTAGCATAATAAAGATCATTTTATTGACACTTATGGTCAATCAGAATTGAAGAAAGTTTCTTGATGAGATGACTTACCTTAAATTCTCCAAAAGAAGACTTTGCTTTGAACAATGTTATCTTATGGTGAAAAAATATGAGGTCTATGTAAGCCAAATGGTTTCTCTCTTGTGATCTAGACCTAAAGGCAACATCTTGACATAAGAAGGGTTTTGTTAAGTTAAAATAATTTAAAGGTGGAGGAAGGTTTCAAGTCAATCATGTCTTGATGGAAACATTCAGTAACTATAGTGCCTTTTAATCCAAATGAACATGTAAAAATACAATGTTGCAAGTAACACTAGTGTATTGATGGCAAGGTGATTACATGGTTTCAAGGCATAAATGGATAAATTTAAGACAGAATTACCTCAATAACCTCAAGAGGGACCAAAAAGAGTTAAAAATAGTACCCAAGAATAAATCAACACCTACAAGAACCTATTATTTTCACCTAACAAACACCTACAATTTGACTCATATTCAAACTAGCCCAAGCAAATAGAGAGTGCATTTTTAATAAAGTAAGAAGAGGTGTAAGGTGGGTGACTATATTTAAATCACTCTTATAGTGATGATATTAAATATTTTAAACTTTTAGGGGTAAGGGAAATAAAACATAAGTTGATCCAAACATATTTAAAACCTCAACCTACAATCAGTCAAAATCCTGCATAGTCATAACTCTAGAAATCGAGTCTTGAGATTTTGAGGTGTAGAGGGTTATTAGAGCATGATCAAGTTTTGAAACTTGATACATAAGGTCCTCATTACCAAAAAAATACTTACATAGTCACCTTTTATTCAAATGAATAGGGTAAGTGTCCACTATTTTTTCTCAGATAGAGGGCATTCCATAGTCAACCCAACCTACAGACCTATAGTACATGGATAGTGCAAGATGAATAAGAGAGTTTTGAAGCACTAAAAAATTATATATAAGGTTTATTTGGATATAAAAAAAGTGTGGATAAACACTTACATCCATTTATAACCTTCACAAGTGGTCATATACCCAAATATACAGTCTAGGCCTATTAGGCCTAGAACTAGGCATAAACCCTCATGACTTATAATGAGACTCATATGACCATATGATCCTTAAAGACAATATAAGAGCCTTTATGGGAGAGTAGAAGACGGAATAGACCCATTGGTTTATAGAGATAAACTCAAGACTGGTCATTTTGGCCTAATATGGTCTTAAAGGTGTTGAGAATGCATTATAAGAGCTCAAGATCCATTTTATTTTGCTTATATATGTATGGATGAGATGAATGATGTCTCAAATAGCTATGGATAGGTGATGTGGGTCCTATAGTCTAACTAAGTGGAATTGATTTGAATATTAAACATCTAAACTTTATGAATCATCATTAAGAAATAGAATTTCCTAAAACCCTCATATGAACTTGATAAATAAGATATAAAGGTAGATACATCCAAAAGTGGTCAATTAGATAAGAAGATTATTTAGACTATTTTATCACTCTCCCAAGCTCCTCACCATCCAATAATTTTATAATGTCACTTGTACGCATGCCTAATATTGTGTTTTCTATAGGTTTTGAGATGAATTAAAGGAGAAGAAAGGAATAGGTGAATGAAATTCATTTTATAAGGTGTTTAGAGGCTTTCTCTAACTCTTCAAACTCAATTCTCACCTTGGTCATACATGTAAACCCCTCTACTAAGTTAGTCATTGTAGGCAATCTTGGATAAAGTAGTGATAAAGTGAGCGACTACCAAAATTAGAGGTGATAAGTGTGGTTTGGAGTTTCATTGAGGTCTATTTGATAGACCAAAGGACAAATATGTAATTATTAGGTGTCTCATAATATTAAAATTAATATCTATGAGCATTTACATGTCAATTAAGTGAAAAATGTGTGAATCAAGCTTAGAAGGCTAGTGAGCAGTTGCAAGAGAGTGAATGACAAGTAGTGCAGAGAAGTTCATCAATCGAGGAACATATAAGGGATTTAAAATCTTGTTTAAAACTTCCCAATTTAGAGTATATGTGTCAAGGACTTATATTATAGTTTTGAATAGTTAAGTGGACTCCTCATCATTAAGGAAATTTCAAAAAGGATATGGAGATCTCTATGCCAACTTCAAGAAGGTGTCATTCTTCAAATAGACACTTGTCAATGAGGACCTCATGAATTTTTCCCTAATTCTATTTTATTGCATTTTAACTAGTTTTCACATCTTGACACTTGGCCTTGTGACTCTTGAACTTCACTTCTTCCCTCTCCTATTCTATGTTCTATATATTCAAGCCATTTTGGCTTTTGTAAAGAATACACAATTGATATGGTGAAGCCTTGTTAGTTTTACATCTTGATTATTATTTAAATAAATATATAAAGTTTATTTTGTCTCTACAACTCTTACCTAAGTATTTCAAGTAGTGTATTTGGATGATAAGTGATGAATGTCTTCTCCTTGCTTCCATTATACTCTTGTATGCATTATGTCAGTAGTAGCATCTCTTCTAACATGTCTCATGAAGTGTATATGTTTGTTAAGTGTGTTTTGAAGTGTGAGAAAGACTAACAATATATAATATAATACCTCTTTTTCACTCACCTCTGGATATTCATAGCAACCTGTCTTCATGTAAAAATACTAATGCTAGAAGAACATTGAGTTGAGGTCAGTTTTAAAAGTCTTCTTTCTTAGTGTAGATGCAAGTGTGTTTTGTGTACTTATCTTTGGTGTATCACCTTCATTATTTTATTTTAATTTATGTTTCCTTATTAACTTTTCACACCCAATAGTTATTATTCTAGTGTAGTGTGTGAACCTAAAAAATAGATCAAGGGAGCTAGCCCTTTTAAATCTAGAGATCTATCTCTTGTAGTAACCAGTCTAGTTGCAGAGATGGCTATGTTATCCCAAATTTGAGAAGGTATCTTTGACTTATCTAGGGTGAAAATTTATGCTATAATAGTTTTTGGATGCCCGATGGGACATGAATTCCAAGAAGGTTGTTTAAGGTAGATGCTAGCTTTTACAAGGAGGCTATAACAGTCCACTTCTTGCAGTATCTAGCGACTCGAACATTTGAATCTTGGTTGCAGACTAGTGCACTATTTCATACCTAATTTAAACACAAGATATGTTACCAAAGGCATTCATTTTGAGTTCCAAGAGCCTCCTCATTATTCATTCAAAGTAAATAAATTTTATAACACCCATCCTTATCCAAAGAAGTCATACCTTGCTCACAAGCCTATAAGAAAGTTTTTGCTTAGCCCATTCTTGCAAAGTCCTAAAGCTACCATGGAAAGGAACTGACATTTTATTTCCTTAAATGGATATGGTCCTGTAAGACTTGCCCACTATGATGATATCCATGTATCTACCATTAAAAGTGTTCCCTAATATATCAGTGAGTTTGTCATTATCCCTATTGAGCATATAAGAAATAATGATAACTTATGCAATATCCATCACATCATTGAGGAGAACATAGTAATTATATTGTTATATGTCTCTTTAAAATGTAAATTTATTGAATGGTATGTTACATTATCCCCTTAATCAATCAACACATGGGATGAATTGGGCGATGCCTTGAGGAGAAGATTTGAAGACAAGAGTGACAACTTGTCATTGACTAAGCAACTGACTTGTATAAGGATAACACCTTAAGAAGTTATTCAAGACTTCAACACAAGATTTAAAAATACATGGGATAGGATCACAATCATGGTAAGACCCAAAACTCACCATGCTTTACTTTACTATCTTAAAGCTTTTGATAGTGACATTTTAATGATGATACAATCTATGAGAGGTAACACTTTGCCCAATGCCTATGAAGTGGCCATTAGGGAAGATAATTTTTTTATTCAAGATGGAAATATTTCCTGACTCTATTCCCTAATTTTTAAATCCCTACACCTATCTTGCTCCCATTCCTACAACTAAACATAAGCTTGTTGCCCCTAGTCAACCAAGTAAGTGTAATGAGACATAAAAAATGAGAGATATGAAATAAGAGATATTAGGTATCAAGAGGATTATCCAAAATTAGTAATTTTGGCCTTTCTAAAGCCACTATCAACCTAATCAATCCTACACTAACTATCAAGGCAATAGACCACCTTTTCAAGATCATCCTCGAGGGCAAGGACAACTAGTTCAAATAAAGTCATACAATGGTTATATTCCTAATTATCCTTCCACCTCAAGAGCATTATTTCCTACTCAATAAAACCTTTCCAAAAATCATGACAATAAAACTCCATGGGATCAACCTCATGATCCATCTAGCAATGTCAATGAGTCCTTTAATTAAGCTTTCATGGAAAATTTGGGAACTATGCTAGTTATAACTCAATATGAGTACCAAATAGAGGAGAGACCAATAGGAAGAGTGCTCAAGTGGGGTATACATTGGTCAATTGGTATCAAGATGACTCATGTGTTATGAATTATCAAGGGAATCCAAGCAAAGACTCAATTCCCATATCTAAAAACACAAGATTAAAGAGGAAGGCAACTGAAGAGGTTCAAGGGGATGCTAATGGTCAATCAATGAATGTTCAAACATCCCAAAGGGAAGGTATGTCTAATGTACCTCCAAATGCACAAGTTGATCAAATAATTTAGAAATTTAGGAACTTTCTCACACCTCATGATTCTTAAGGTATAGGCAATACTATTCCTACTAGTGGACAAGCAAAGGTCAGTGGCTCTTTCACTAACATTCTAGAGAAGATGAAGAGGTCTCATGTGAATGTATCAATGTGGGATACATTAGCAATACTTGGACAAGTAGACCTACTCCAAGAAGACCTATCCAAGCTTGGTTTCAAAACTAAGCATCCTAGTGGGAGAAAGGTAGCTTTGACAAATACTTTGAGACCTAATGAGGGACAATCAAACATAGTTGAAAAGGTAGACAACCCTCCTTATTTATGTTTATACATCATCAATGGAGATGCTTTAGTACACACCTATCTTATTGATAGTGGAACAAGTAATTGTGTCATACCCAAGTAAGTAGTTGATAAATTAAACTTGAAGTACAAGACTCATGCCAAAAGAGTGCTACAATCAAATGGGTCAGTTGTGAAGACCATTAACATAATCAAAGGTTTGAAACTTATTGTCCATGATTTTCCTAGTTTCACCATTTCTCAATATTTTATGGTGGTGGATGTGCCACCTCATTTTACAATTTATTTTTTAAGAGATTTTACTACTAAAATTAGAGGTTATTTAACTTCAAACTAGTCATGTATGACATTTAGGACTAGGTATAGTGTTAAGGTGTCAATCAAATATAAAAAACTATCTAGTTTTCATGTATAAACATATGTTCCTTACACATCTAATATGAATTTCAATGTCATTGAGGAAGAATATTACCCTAGTGATCAAGAACCTCTAAAACTTTTTGATGCAATATCTGACTTGTACCTTGATGAATGGGGAGATGAGAAATATGGACTTGAAGAAATAGGACTTGGTACTTACATACTCTATGAAGATAGTGATATAACTCTTGAGGTAGATTCAAATGATGCTCTAGAGAAAGTTTCATGGGACAATTATCTTTTTCACATGGATGAGGACATTTATACCCCTATTGTGGCAAAGTAAGATGAACCTCCTACAACAGATTACCTCCTACAACAAATTTAATCAAAATATGCAAAAATAAAATAACTCTTACGAATAACAGAAACACAAAAAGCTTATATTGATTGCAAGCCACTTCGAGGGGGAAACCTCCTTTAAACAATCTCAATACAATAAATTCATGGATGCCTTCATTGGGCCTCAACATTTACTTATATACTAAATCTATTCTAATAACTACTACTTCCCTTGTATGTGGGATAATTCAAATATGCTTGGAGGGACGACTTACAAAGCATATGCATCCATAGCAATTATTACACTAATACTGCAAAGAGAAGGGTAAGGCACAGGTTCCTAACATCCCCTCCCCCTTAGAAAAAGCTTTGCCCTCAAAGCTTCAGATGTGGGAATTGTTGTTGAATCTGGAAGAGTGGTTCCCATGTTGTATCTTCTGGTTGCATGCCGTGCTATTGGATTAAGACCTCTATGATGGAGTGGGATCAAATTTGGTGGGTACGCCTGTCTAAGATTGCTTCCATCTTGAGAAGGATGGAGCCTTCATTATCAAGTGCTAGTAAAACTATTTGCACTCAGATGTTGGATCTTAGAACTTGCTTCAAACAGGAGACATGAAAGATGGGATGAATTTGGGAGGAAGGTGGAAGCTCTAACTTGTAAACAACTGACCCAATCTTTTGGAGAACCTTATATGGCCCATAAAACTTTGGAGCAAGATTTTGGAGCCCTTTTAGTTTCAGTGATAATTGCTTATATGGCTACAAATGAAGAAAGACCATATCACTAGGTTGAAAGGTATGCTCAGAGTGGTGCTAATCAGCCTGCTGCTTCATTGAGTTCTATGCCATGTGGAGATTGTCCCACAAGGTGCAAGGAATCTAATCCCAGTTTCAGAGAGTAGTGTCAACTGCCTAAATTAGTGAGTTTTCAAGATTATATGGAAGAAGTGGTGACAGTGCTTGACCATAAACTGCTTCATAGGGAGTTATTTTGGTGGAAGTGTGGTATGAGGTATTGTACCACCATTTAGCTAGGGGAAGCCACATGGCCCATTGATGTTGTTGTTTTAAATCAAAGAAATGAAGGAAGGTCTCCAAGCATTTTTTGACTATTTCTATCTAGTCGTCTATTTGTGGGTGGCACCCAAAGCTCATTCTCAACTATGTGCCTATGTGACAAAATAGTTCCATCCAGAAATGGCTGGTGAAAGTGGCATCATGATCTGAGATAATTGAAGAAGGAATGCCATGAAGATGGAAGATCTGATCCAAGAAAACTTGTGTGACTATGGAGGTTTTGTATGGGTGGCTGAGTGCACAAAAATGACTATATTTGGAGAGGCGGTCGACTACGACTAGGATCACTATCTTTCCCCCAGATTTAGGGAGGCCCTCAATGAAATCCATGGAAATAACTTTCCAGATCCTAGTAAGAATGGGAAAAGGCTTGAGAAAATTGGGAGTCAATGTGGTTTCACATTTGTTTCATTGGCAAGTATCACATTCATCCACCATCTATTTAATTTTGGCTTTCATGCCTTTCCAAAGGAAGTGTCGACATGCCCACTCATAGGTTTTGAGAAATCTTGAGTGCCCTACTAAGGGAGAAGCATGGATTTCATAGAAGATAGCCTGATGCAAGTTTGTACTTTGGAAAAACACCAAATGACCCTTATATCATAGAGAAGCACCGTCCCATGAATAATGTGGTACTACAGAGGAGTTATTGGCCAATTGATGAATGAGGTGGCATAATGAGGGATCATTTGCATACCCTTGTTGGATAGATTCCAACTAGTTTAGAATGGGCATGAAGATGGCAGAGAGGTAAGGTTGGTCCTTGAAGGTTCTTGAGAGAGCATCAGCCACAACATTGTCTTTTCCCTTCTTATAAGTGATCTCATAATCATAGCCCATGAGTTTGTTGACCCACTTCTGTTGAGCTAGGGATGAGACCTATTATTCCAAGAAATATTTCAAACTCTGATGATTAGTTTTGATGCAAAAATTATTTCTTAGTAAGTAGGGTCTCCATTTTTGTACTGCATGTAAAATAGCCATCATTTCCTTTTCATATGTAGACAAAGCTCAATTGTGGCTAGAAAGGGCTTTGCTAGTGAAGGCAATTAGTCGGCCCTCTTGGAGAAGAATAGCACCCAAGCTAATGCCACTGGCTTCACTTTCGATGGTGAAAGTTTTGGTGAAGTCTGGCAGTGCTAATATTGTTGTGCTACACATAGCCTATTTGAGTTTGACAAATGCCTGATCAATTGTTACACCCTAGGTGAAAGCATCCTTCATCAATAAAGAAGTCAAAGGAGCCATGATCTTTCTATAATCTTTCACGAACTTGTGATAGTATCCTGTCAGGCCTAAGAAACCATGAAGGCTCTTGAGGGTGGTTATTCGAGGCTAATTCTGCATAGCACTAATTTTTCTAGGTCCATGCAAACCCCATTAACTGAAACAATGTGCCCCAGATAGTCGATTTCATCTTGACCGAATGAACACTTGGATTGCTTGGCACATAAGTGATTGTCTACTAACAGTTGTAATGCCCTGTCTATATGTTGTAGATGCTTGGCCCATGTGCGGCTATAGATCAAAATGTCATCAAAGAAAACTAAAATAAATTGATAGAGAAAAGGCTAAAAGATTTTATTCATGAGTGCTTGAAAAGTGGAAGGGGCATTTGTAAGGCCAAATGGCATGACAAGGAAGTCATAGTAACCTTCATACGTATGGAAGGCTATCTTGGGAATGTCATCAGGATGCACTTGGATTTGATGATAGCCAGAATGTAGATCCAACTTGGAGAATAATTTGGCCCCATCGAGCTCATCAAGAAGCTCATCGATGACAGGAATTGGGAATTTATCCTTGATAATGAGTGGTTAAGGGCTCAAAATTCAATGTAAAGGTGCCATGACCCATATTTTTTGTGTACAAGAAGCACTATGGAGGAATATGGGTTGGTGCTAGGGTGAATAACTCCAGACTTGAGGAGTTCCCAAACTAAGTTCTCAATTTAAGTCTTTTACAGATGGGGGTAACGGTATGGCTAGATGTTGGTTGGGATGCTTCCTGGAAGGAGAGGAATGTAGTGATCTTTAGGGTGTGAAGGGGGCAAACCTAATGGTTCTAAAAAATGGTTACATTCTTATGAAGTATGGCTTGTAAATCTATAGGGTGGTTAGTAGCAGTAGGGGGCTGGAGTTGAATGAAATGCAGCTGTGTAATGACCCCATGTGAGCCTTTCTTTAAAAACAATTTCCATGCAATGAGAGCTGATGATGCTAGCAGATCCTAGCAATAACCCTTTTAAGGTGTGCTTCTTACCATTACCTATGAACTATATCCAAAGCTTAGAGAAGTCCCATAAAATAGGTCCTAATGTGTGAAGCCAATGTGCCCCTAAAACCACATCACACCCTCCTAAAGGTAGGGAAAACATATCAGAGCAAAAATTATAATCACCCATTGCAATACATACATTTCGACACTTCCCTTTACATGGAAATGTGCCTCCATTATCAATCATGACTTCAAAGCTAGAACAAGGGTATACAAAGTAGTATGCCACCTTATCAATGCGAGGATCAATGAAATTGTGAGTACTGCTCGAGTTAATGAGGATTGTGAGAGGGATATTTTTAAGCACCCTTTAACCTTCATGGTTTGGGGAGTGGTGACACCTACTAGTGCATGCACTAAGATCTCAGGTTGAGTCTCTTAAACTATTGGGTCCTCTTCAGTGCTGGGTTCTTCTTGAACATCTTGAAATTCTAGAATATCAAGCTCACTGTCTTGCTCTAATGGTGACTCCACATCTAGAAAGTAAAGTTTTTGATGGATGCACTGATGACCCCTAACCCATTTGTCATCATAGTTGTAACATAACCCATTCTCTTTTTGAGCCCACATCTCTATCTCAATTAGGTGCTTGATTGGTGTGGTTATGGTTGTCTGTTGATTCACTATGTTTTTTGCTGGTGAAAAGGTGGGAGGTCGACACTGTGTGGAGAGTTTATCTTCTACTAACTTAGCCAGACCCAAAGCATCCATCATATTTTTAGGTTGAAATATTTTACCTCTGAGCGGATTGGCTCTTTAAGGCCACTAACAAAGCAACTTTTGAAGAAGTCATCTGACAACCCTTTAGTGTGATTAACGAGTTTTTCAAATTCAATCTGATATTCATGAACAATACCTATTTGACAAAGTTTGGTGAGAGCTCTTGTGAAATCCTCAAATGTTGAGGGACCAAACCTACCCAAAATTAAGGATGAAAATTTTGACCAATCAGGTTCATCATTTGACTTGAGATACCAATGGTACCATTGAAGTGCTTCTTGTTCCAGATGAAAGGAAGCAATTGAGACTTTGTTTGTAGAATAAGTATTGTGGAGGTTGAAGAATTATTTAGCTCAATATATCCATCCTATAGGATATATACCATTTAACTATGGAAAGTCTAGCTTAGGTCCACGTGAGAAGTTAGAAGCAAAGGAGCAATGATCTGAAGAAGACTCCTTCTACACTCTATTGTGCAAGATGTTATTCTATTGATTTAAGCCACGCATCATATTGGTTAACTCTGTAACTTGAGATTTCAATGTGGCAATTTCTTCCCCCATGATTTTTATGCCTACATGAGTGGTGACCATAACTAGTTGTCAATAGCTGGGGATCCTTCAAGTTCCTTGTTGTGATGCAGGAGTGCCCCAAATTTTTATTTTTTTTGAGGCTCTATTTTTTTAATTATTGCTTCAAAAATGGATTGTCTACAACTATGTGGTTGGAAATATCCTCAACTATGGATACGTTGTTGTTTACTCTTTGAAACTGATAAGTTAGATATGGACCCAAGTTTATTTGGCTACCTAAATGCTTTTTTACAATTCTCTCTAGCCACCAAAGCTGTTTGATAAAGTACCGCTCTCTAGAAATCTCTAGCCATGGGTTTACCCCTTAATAATAGCTTTTGGTTTACCTCACAGGTGGGAACTACTCAATTGGGATGGGGCCGTTTCCCTTTTCACTGGCAAGTCCTCTCAATGGGCCAGCTACTTCGGGGTTCCTGTGGTACTCCTCATAATGAGTTTTAGGGCTTATGCCCAAACACTTCCCATAGTTAAGCAGATGGGTATTTACCCAATCTGAAATGATGGAACCTGTAATGAAAAAAAATTCTTGCCATAAATGGATCAGCTCCTAGAAAGCCTTGCTTTGAAAAAAAATTGCTCCAAATCTACCCACAAAGCCAAGAAAGCACTCTGATACTAGATGAGATGAACCTCCTGTAGTAGATTACCTCCTACAATAGATTTAATTGAAATATGCAAAAGTAAAATAACTCTTATGAATAACAGAAACATAAAAAGCTTATATTGATCGTAGGCCACTTTGAGGGGCCAACCTCCTTTGAGCAAGCTCAATACAATGAATTCATGGATGCCTTCATTGCACCTCAACACTTACTTATATACTAACTCTATTCTAACAACTACTATGTCCCTTGTATGTGGGATAATTCAAATATGCTCTAAGGGACGACTTATATATCATATGCGTCCATAGAAATTATTACACTAATACTGAAAAGAGAAGGGTAAGGCATGGGTTCCTAACACAAAGTATGACAGTCCTAGTGAGCAGTCAGTTTTGACTGCCAAAGAAGAGAACACTCATGAATATCAACCTCATGGATGTTAGGTTGTGGAGCTAAAAGCTTCAACTATTGCAGACATGGAGAGGTTGCTGAGTTCCAGAAGTACCGGTGTCGGTAGTGTAACCGACATCAGTCACATACAGTGCAAAAGGAAACTGGCATCGATAGGGAGTTGGCCAATGTCGGTCAACACCAGTTAGACAGGGACTGACGTCGGTCACCTGTGGTGGTTCCAGAACTATTCATTGCACAGACAGTTAGTTCATTGAACTGAGTGTTTGCATGTTAAGGGCTAATTATAGTCTCGAGCTGCGTGTCTAATTATTGTAATTAGAGGTCTATTTTTGTATATGGGATCCTATTTAAAGACCCATGAGGCATGTATTGTAATCAAGAAGGCAAGTAAAGCATTGAAGCAAGGAAGCAAGGTCAAGGAGATCTACAAGGTGTAAGGTCGAGGAGATCAGCTGAAGCATTCAAGGAGGGGATAACAACTCAGGTTGTTGAGTTGGTTATGGTTGAGCAAGAGAGAGAGGGAAGAAGTCCTTGAGGTGTGGCAAGCCTTTGAGGTGGAAGAAGAAGTGGCATCTTCTTTATTATATTTTCTTCTAATAGTGTTTAATACAATATTGTGTATTGTCTCTCAAATTCTTTGTTGTTTCAAGTTTCTAATTAATTAATCATTCTGGTATAATTTTGTGTTTAATTGCTTATAAGAAAAGTAATCAATTGTGTTTCCTTGGAGGGGTTCCTAATAGTTGGTATCAGAGCTTAGGTTGTAGGGAGCAGGTTATTGTTTGATAACAGGTCATTCACAGGGGTTTCTGTTTGAGTGGGAGTATAGCAATGGCAAAAAAAAGTAAGCTACGAATGGAGAAGTTTAACGGCAAGAATTATCAACATTAGAAGATGCAGATAGAAGATTATTTGTATCAAAAGGATTTGTACTTACCATTGGGTGGGGTTGCATGCAAGCCCATAGATATGAAGGATGAAGAATGGAATGTTCTTGATAGGAAGGCTCTGGGATCCATAAGGTTGAGACTTGCATCGTCTGTGATTTCCAACTTATCACAGTGTAAGACAACGGAAGAGTTGATAAAATCTTTGGCAAATTTATATGAAAAGCACTCGGCTTCAAATAAGGTATTTCTTATGAAGCAGTTATTTACTTTGCAAATGCAGGAAGGTGGATCAGTACATACTCATCTTAGTGATTTCCATGGTTTGGTAAGCCAGTTAGCTTTAGTCAATATTGTTTTTGATGAAGTAAAGGCTCTCTTAATTTTATGCTCTTTACCTGAAAGTTGGGATAGTTTGGTTATGGAAATAAGTAATTCTACGTCTGCTTCTAAAATCTTAAAAGTTGATGATGTTGTGAGTGTAATCTTGAATGAAGAAATACGCAGGAAAAGCACAGGTGAATCATCAGGGAATCCTCTAAGTGCAGAAAGCAGGGGAAGGCAAAGAGAGAAGGTCGAGCAAGGGAAATCAAGGTTGAAGATGGGAAGGAGATCTGAATCTAGAGGTGTCACCTGCTGGTTTTGTGGAAAGAGGGGACACACAAAGAAAGAGTGTTGGTTGAGGGATAAAGAAAATCAACATGAAGGTAATGAAGAAGCAAAGGATGCAGGTATTGTGGCACAAGATGCTCTCATACTTTCTTTGGATAGTCAGATAGAATCATGGGTTTTAGATTCTAGTTCTTCTTTTCATGCATCCCCAAACAGAGATTTTTTCCATGAGTATGTCTAGGGAGACTTTGGAGTGCTTTATTTAGGGGATGGTATGCCTTGTCAAATAGTTGGCAAAGGGAAAGTGCAGCTGAAATTGTAGATGGACAACACATGGGTGTTGAAGGAGGTTATGCATGTCCCAGTTCTGAAGTAGAGTTTGGTTTCTATAGGAAGGTTGGGTGATGAGGGATACACAGTAACCCTCACAGTGGATTCTTGGAAGGTTACCAAGGGTGCACTTGTTTTAGCAAGAGGTAAGAAAGTAGGTACTCTTTATCTATCTACTTGTATTACTGATTCTACTTATGGTTTATCTACTTCAGCTGTAGATTTGAAGATGTGGCTTAATAGGCTTGGTCACATGAATAAGAAGGGAGTAGACATTCTTGATTCAAAAGGTATGAGTTTAGATTTAGAAGGCATAGATCGAGTTCATTGTAGGAAAAGGAAATTTGATGCTTTTGACAAGAACAGGGAAGCCTTGGTGTTTATGGAGGAGATGAGGGACAGAGATCAGTCATAGGGGCTGAATAATTTTGAGTAGGGCAGTATGGATAGGGTTATGATCCAAAATGAGCTCGCAGATGAAGATTCATCACTTACAAAAATACATAGTCACCGACATCAGTCAGGCAGATATCGACATCAGTCATGTGTAGACTAGCAGGGTCGGTAGAGTCGAGCAAGAGAAGTCTGACATCGGTTAGACAGGAATTGACATTGACAGAGGGGACACTGGCATTGGCTAGGGAAATGATGTCGGTAGTTAGGGTCAGTGCAGGGAACTAACATCGGTTAGATGCAGATTGGGAGAGGGCCGAGATCGGTCACTGAAACGGATGTTGGGCAGACAGCAAGCTGTTAAGGAGTCTCAAACGCCCATATAGAGGTCAGAAAGGGTATGTGAACCTCATATTCATTGTTCACCTTCTTTATTTTATTTTTTGCTTACTGATGGTCAAGAACCAGGAAGATATGAAGAGGCAATGCAGGTAGAATCTAGAAACAGTGGGAGCTTGGCATGGATGAGGAGTGTGAGTCCTTAGAGAAGAACCAAACAGGTATTTGTTGGTGGAGTTGTCAGTTGGAAGAAAGCACTGGATGAGGGATGGATTCCCATGTTAGAGAAGAGAGTGGATGGACACGTGAGATAGAAGGCTAGGGTATATGGTCTTGAGTAGGCTGCAGGACAATGGAGGTTTGACCATTGTATTTTTCTTTACCAGGTTGGATAATATTAGCTACATTATCCTGTTACTGTATTGTGTTGCTTGTTGCAGGGTTACATATACAAGGAGTTTATGAGCTAAGGGTAAAGTTAGTTCAGAGGTATGTCATGAAGAATTTGGGAGTAGCAAAATTATTTTGGCATAAGAGACATGGAAGATCACAGGTTGATTTTGTCTCCAGTGGGAGTTGTCAGAAAGTTCAGATGTGGCAGGAGACTTGGATGATAGGTATAGCATCATAGGTCTTGTGGTGGTTGGTCCTCAAGAGTGATCTTGAAGAGGGATACAGAGCCAAGGGAACAAACTAGATGATGTACAAGTACAGGTACAATTACAGCTATTTATCTCCAAGTGGGAGATTGTTAGGTTGTGGAGCTAAAAGCTTCAACTGTTGTAGACATGGAGAGGTTGTTGAGTTCTAGAAGTACTAGCATTGGCAGTGTAACTGACATTGGTCACATAAAGTGCAGAAGGAAATTGGCATCGACAGGGAGTCAGCCGACGTCAGTTAGCACCAGTTAGACAGGGACCGACGTCAGTCGCCTGTGGCGGTTCTAGAACTGTTCGTTGCACAGACAGTTAGTTTGTTGAGCCGAGTGTTTGCATGTTAAGGGCTAATTATAGTCTCGAGCTGCATGTCTAATTATTTTAATTAGAGGTCTATTTTTGTATGCAGGAGATCCTATTTAAAGACCCATGAGGCATGTATTGTAATCAAGAAGGCAAGTAAAGCATTGAAGCAAGGAAGCAAGGTCAAGGAGATCTACAAGGTGTAAGGTCAAGGAGATCAACTGAAGCATTCAAGGAGGGGATAACAACTCAGGTTGTTGAGTTGGTTGTGGTTGAGCAAGAGAGAGAGGGAAGAAGTCCTTGAGGTGTGGCAAGCCTTTGAGATCGAAGAAGAAGTGGCATCTTCTTTATTGTATTTTCTTCTAATAGTATTTAATACAAGATTGTGTATTGTCTCTCAAATTCTTTTTTGTTTCAAGTTTCTAGTTACTTAATCATTCTAGTATAATTATGTGTTTAATTGCTTATAAGAAAAGTAATCAATTGTGCTTCCTTGGAGGGGTTCCTAACAATGGAGAGGTGGATGATATGTGGCAATAGTTCAATGCTATAGTTCAAGAATTTGAGGAGGTAATACAGTTTTAAAATTTTCAAAAGAAGTATAGGCCTGATGATGAGTTCAACCATGTCCTAATGAGCATAAGGAAGAGATTGAGGTCTCTATTGATTAAGAAATAACCTTGGCAGACCAAGAAGTGTTTGATGAACACAAATAAGACTGACTTGATGAATCTCAACAACAAACATATCATGGGTTAGATGAATTTAAAGTTGAGGATTATTTCATGACTCCAAGAAAACAAACTCTCATGTGATACATACTTGTTAATGAACACTTGATTATAGAGATAGTTAAATGACTTGCCATTGTTGGATCTTCTATTGACTACAAGTGTGTCACTTGGAGCTCTTATGAACACTCCATGTATCCCTCCTAGTCTTTTTTGACTTTTCATCTTGTTTTAACTCTATCATATTCACTTGATACTCATGTGTTGTGAATTATCAAGGGAATCCAAGAAAAGACTCAATTCCCATATCTAAAAACACAAGAGCAAAGAGGAAGGCAATTGAAGAGGTTCAAGGGGATGCTAATGGTCAATCAATGAATGTTCAAACATCCCAAAGGGAAGGTATGTCTAATGTAGCTCCAAATGCACAAGTTGATCAAAGAATTTAGAAATTTAATAACTCTCTCACACCTCATGATTCTTAAGGTATAGGCAATACTATTCCTACTAGTGGACAAGCAAAGGTCAGTGGCTCTTTCACTAACATTGTAGAGAAGATGAAGAGGTCTCATGTGAATGTATCAATGTGGGATACATCAGCAATACTTGGACAAGTATACCTACTCCAAGAAGAACTATCCAAGATTAGTTCAAAACCAATCATCCTAGTGGGAGAAAGGTACCTTTGAGAAATACTTTGAGACCTAGTGAGGGACAATCAAACAAAGTTGAAAAGGTAGACAACCCTCCTTTATTTCTATACATCATCATTGGATACAATTTAGTACACAACTATCTTATTGAAAGTGGATCAAGTACTTGTGTCATACCCAAGTAAGTAGTTGATAAATTAAACTTGAAGTATGAGACTCATGCCAAACGAGTGCTACAATTAGATGGGTCAACTGTGAAGACCATTAGAATAATCAAAGGTTTGAAACTTATTGTCCATGATTTTCCTAGTTTCACCATTTCTTAATATTTTAATGGAATGGATGAGCCACCTCATTTTACAATTTATTTTTTAAGAGAGTTTACTGCTAAAATTAGAGGTTATTTAACTTCAGACTGGTCATGTATGACATTTAGGACTAGGTATAGTGTTAAGGTGTCAATCAAATATGAAAAACTCTTTAGTTTTCATGTATAACCATATGTTCCTTATACATATAAGATAAATTTCAATGTCATTGAGGAAGAATATCACCCTAGTGATCAAGAACCTCTAACAATTTTTGATTCCATATCTGACTTGTACCTTGATGAATGGGGAGATAAGAACTATGGACTTGAAGAAATAGGACTAGGTACTTACATACTCCATGACTATTATGATGGAACTCTTGAGGTATATTCAAATGACACTCTAGAGCAAGTTTCATGGGGTAATTATCTTTTGCACATGGATGATGACATTTATATCCCAGTTGTGGCAAAGTATGATAGTCCTAGTGAGCAGTTAGTTTTGATTGCCAAAGAAGAGAACACTCATGAACATGAACCTCATGGAGAGGTGGATGATATTTGGTAATACTTTAATTTCATAATACAATGATTTGAGGAGGTGCGCAAGTTTGAAACTTTTCAAAATAAGTATAGACCTGATGATGAGTTCAACCATGTCCTAATGAGCAAAAAGAAGATATTGAGGCCTTTATTTTGGAAGAAATAACCTTGGTAGACTAAGAAGTGTTTAATGAACACAAATAAGACTGATTTGATGAATATTAATAATAAACATATCATGGCTCAGATGAATTTAAAGTTGAGGAGTATTTCATGACTCCAAATGATCAGATTCAAGAGTGTCAAGTGAATATGATAGAGTTCAAACAAGATGAAAAATCAAACAAGACTCTAGGAGGGATACATGGAGTGTTCATGAGAGCTTCGAGTGACACACTTGTAGTCAACAGAAGATCCAATAATGGTAAGTCATTTGACTATCTCCATAATCAAGTGTTTATTAACAAGTATGTATCACATGAGAGTTTGTTTTCTTAGAGTAGCAGTGACGCAAGAATAATTGTATATGACTATGGTAGAATCAATGAGAATTTGTTCTTCACCTCAAGTGTTTTGAAGTTTTGTACATATTAAGATAGGTGTGTGTTTTCCTTTGAGTTGTTTGTGTATTTTCCCTAAGTGTTCATATGAGCACAAGTGTGTGTTTTGTGTATTGATTTGTGTCTTGATTTTTGTGTTTGTTTTCCATTATGTTTGGTGTGATTTAGTGTATATTTAAAGGATTTTTAATGTCAATTGTAGTGTATAGGTGACTCTATTTCCCAAGGATAGGAGAAGATAATTGGTCCTTAGCATAACAAGCATGCTACCCTTAGGAAATCATCAAAATGTTGACTAATTTTACCTCTAGATCAAATTAAGTCAACCCCCCTACATTTTGAAACTTTCATAGGGTCTTTCTAAGTTTGAAATGTTCACCATGGCCCAAATTGGGATTAAGTCATGTTTTTAAAGTCACTTAATGTGTTTTAAACCTTTGTCATGTTTGTAATTTATCTTCATAACCTTTTTTCCCACCTTTTGGCCATGTTAGGAGTTGTACACAAATCCCATCAAAGGAAAAAATTTCAAGAATCTATCTAACATATGTCATGTTAGATAATTTTAGAGGAAGACTACCAAATTGACATGTTGTAGGTTCAATGTTAAAATAAGATGACCTAGAAAAAGGGTAGTTTATAATTTTGTACAAACTATGTGACATATATGGCACATGTGAAGGCTTTAAGGAAGTGTCTTCAGATCACCATAGGTCATTTTTAGGTGCAAGATGCTTCAACAAGTTCAAAATTACCAAAAACTAGTTTCTCTCTCCTATCATTCCCTTAGACAGGTCAAGAAGGTTAGATGATTTTCAATTAGTATGGATAAGAGGATAAGAGTTGGACAAAATGCACATGGTGGTTGTTAAGGGTCCCTACGTAATTCCTTTCCATGGACATAGTTTAAAGTTTGATGGTTTGTATTGTATGAACAATCACTAAGACTATTAGTACCTCTAAACTACCTATGCATTCCTAATGGCTTCGGTTTTCTCATCTATTTGCATTGATCTATATGAACCAAATGGTGTATGTTAACTTCTAGAGTATATTCTTCCTTTTCATGTTGAATTCAATCAATATAGCACATGTGGATATGAAGGAATAGGTGGAAGTATCTCTCTTGTGTAGGAGTGAGCATCAATGGTCTATAGAGAAATGTTTCCATAATTGTAGAGTTCACCCTCATATAAATGGCTTTAGGTCAAGGCTAACATGTTCATTTTTGCCTCCCTTAGAGAATGGATTATCCATATCTTCCATTGAAATACCTAGAAGTTGATGGAAATGGGGTTATATTACACTAAGGACTAACCAAAGTCCTAATATACATAGTCACCTACCTTTACCTTTAGGTATGTACAGATAATTGGAAGAGCTATCCAAAACCCAAGAGATAGGTTGTGTACACTTTCAAGACTTGAATGGAGTTTTCAAGTCATTCAGGGTTTATTAGCATAGTCAATATCATTTCATTGAAACTTATGTTCAATCAAAATAGAATAAAGTTGCTTGATGAGATGACTTAACTTCTCTAAAAGAAGACTTTGCTCTAAACAATGCCATCTTATGGTGAAATAATATGAGGTCTATGTAAGCCAAATGGTTTCTCTCTTGTGATCTAGACCTAAAGGCAACATCTTGATATAAGAAGGAGGTTGTTAAGTCAAGACAATTTGATGGTGGAGGAATGTTTCAAGTCAATCAAGTCCTGATGGAAACATTCAGTAACTACAGTGCCTTTTAATCCAAATAATCTTGTAGAAATACAACATTGCAAGTAACACTAGTGCATTAATGGTAAGGCGATTACATGGTCTCAAGGCATAAATGGATGTATTTAAGATGGAATTACCTTAGTAACCTCAATAAGGACCAAAAAAAGTGAAACACAGTACCCAAGCATAAATCAACACCTACATGAACCTATTATTTTCACCTAACAAGCACCTATAATTTGGCTCATATTCAAACTAGCCCAAACAAATGGAGAGTGCAAGTTTAAGAAAGTAAGAAAAGGTATAAGGTGGGTGACTACATTGAAATCACTCCTATAGTGATGATATTAAATCTTTATGGATTTTAGGGGTAAGGGAGACAAAACATAAATTGATCCAAACTTGTTCAAAACCTCAACCTACAGTTAGTCAAAATCTTACATAGTCACAGATTTAGAAAGCTAGTCTTGAGAGTTTGAGGTGTATAGAGATATTAAAGTATGATAAAGTTTTAATACTTGATACAGAATGTACTCATGACCTAAATAAGACCTACATAGTTTCCTTTAGGTCAAATGAATAAGGGAAGTTCCTTTATTTTATCTCAGACAAGGGGCACTCCATAGTTAACCTAATGTGCAGACCTATAGTACATGGATAGTGCAAGATGAATATGAGAGTATTGAAGCACTAAGGGATGATATAAAAGGTTTATTTGTATGTAAAAAAAATTGGATAAACACTTACATCCATTTATAACCTTCATAGGTGGTCATATACCTAGATGTACAGTCTAGGCCTAGTAGACCTAGAACTAGGCTTGAACCATAATGACTTCTAATGAGACTCATATGATCATATAATCCTTTAAGATAATATAAGAGCCTTCAGGGGAGAGTATAAGACTGATTAGACCCATTGGTTGGAGAGAGAAACTTAGGATTGGTCATTTTGGCCTAATTTGGTCTTAGAGGTATCAAGAATGCATTACAAGAGTTCAAGAGCCATTTTCTTTTGCTTATATCTGTATGAACAAACTAGATGGTGTCTCAAATAGTTAGGGATAGTTTAGGTGGGTCATATGCTCCAACTTAGTGGAATTGGTTTGATGATTAAACATATAAACTTTATGAATCATCATTAAGAACCAGAAATGTCCTAAAACCCTCATATGAACCTGATAAAGAAGATATAAAGGGAAATGCATCCAAAAGTGGTCAATTGGATAGGAAGATGATTTGGATTTGTTTTTAACTCTCCCAAACTCCTCACCATACATTCATTCTATAATTTCACTTGTACGAACATGCCTAATATTATATTTTCTACAGGTTTGAGTTGAATTGAAGGAGAAGAAAGGAATAGGTGAATGAAAATCATTGTAGAAGGAGTTTAGAGGATTATTCTAACTCCTCAAACTCAATTCTCACCTTGGTCATACATTTAAACCCCTCTATTAAGTTAGTCATTGTAGGCAATCTTGGATAGAGCAGTGAGAAAGTGAGTGAGTACCAAAATTAGAGATGATATGTATGGTTTAGCATTTCATTGAGGTATATTTAATAGACCATAGGATAAATATGTCTTGAACAAGTGTCTCATACCCCTGAAATGAATCTCTATGAGTATCTACATGTCAATTAAGTTACAAGTGTGTGAATCAAGCCTAGAGGGCTAGTGAGCAATTGTAAGAAAGTGACAAGTGGTGAAGACAATTTCATCAATTGAGGAGCATATAAGAGATTTCACAATCTTGTTTCCAACTTCCCAATTTAATTTATACGTTTCAAGGACTTCTCTATTATATTTTTAAAAATTAAGTGGACTTCTCATCATCATCAAGGTAGTTTCAAAAAGGACATGGAGATCTCTATGCCAACTTCAAGAAGGTGTCATTCTTCAGATAGACACTTGTTATTGAGGACCTCATGACTTGTTCCCTAATTCTCTTTTATTGTATTGTAACTGGTTTTCACATCTTGACACTTGGCCTTATGACTCTTGAACTTCACTTCTTCCCTCTCCTATTATATGCTCTATATATTAAAGCCATTTTGGCTTTTGTAAAGAATCCAAAATTGGTATGGTGAAGCGCTACTAATTTGACATCTTGATTTATCTTTGAATAAAGATTTGAAGTTGATTTTGTCTCTAAAACTCTTGCCTAAGTATGTTAAGTAATGTATTTGGATGACAAGTGATGAATGTCTTCTCCTTGCTTCCATTCTACTCTTGTATGCATTGTGTGAGTAATAGCATCTCTTCTAATAGGTCTCATGAAGTGTATGTGTCTATTAAGTGTGTTTTGAAGTGTGAGAGAGACTAGTAGTGTCTAATATCAAGCCTCCTTTTCACCCACCTTTGGATATGCATAAAATTTTATCTCTATGTAGAAATACTTATGCTAGAAGAACATTGAGTTGAGGTCAGTTTTAACATTCTTTCTTAGTGTAAATGCAAGTGTGTTTTGTGGACTTATCTTTGGTGTATAACCTTCATTAGTTTAGGTTGATTTATGTTTCCTTCTTCCCTTTTCACACCCAATAGTGATTAGTCTAGTGTAGTGTGTGAACCTAAAAAATAGATCAAGGGAGCTAGCCCTTTTAAATCTAGAGATCTATCTCTTGTAGTAGCTTGTCTAGTTACAAAGATAATTTCATGCTATCCCAAATTTGAGAAGGTATCCTTGAATTCTCTAGGGTGCAAATTTGGGCTATAACAGTTACATTTACACATCAATTTTGAGAAATGTAGTCAAAATCTTATTTGTTATCAGTCTGCACAATAATCATAGATTTTTTAGGCCCTCAAATTAAGAAGGGTACATATTTGATGCCCAAGTACACGTTCGATAACAATAGAGGTACACAATCGACAACCTACTAATTATGTAATATGCACAATCAACAACTTGTTGATTCTATCCCAATACAATCAACAATTCAAATTTTACAAAGTGCAATACAATCAAATATAAAGCCCTTATTTAATGTCATAAATCCACTACAGTCACTATATGCAACATATTCTATTATTTTGCTTGCCTTTTCATTTTTTTATTTATGAAGTCGTATAATTATTTTATTTGTTTTTATTTTAAGCCCTAAGATAGATATTATTATTGTTTTGGATTATATTATCAAAGATCTCTCTTTTTCCATTAATTTAAATTCACTATACATAACTTAATTACCTTATTACATTAAATAGTTAAAATATTTTGTTAAACCTAATCATAATAATCATCCAACATAGAATTTCATAACTTCATCCTCTTAAACTCAATCTTTCATTAATTATTTTTAAATTTAAATTTATTTTAATGTTTCATCAAAACCCTCTCCTTATTTATGCCATCGCATTAAGCTTCCCTTGAGATTTATGCAAAGGGAAGTTGGCTATATATTTAGTGAGGAAGATTTGTAAAAGTAACCACGAAATTCATATATATGATACTTGGAACCATGATGCCTGATTCTTATTGAGTTCTTATGGCTATAGTTAAGTAATTAAATATATTGACTTCTATCCCCATACATTTTGACACAAACATGTTAGGGCCAGGTACATTAATGTTAATTATTGGCTAATGTTTTAGTAAAAATTGTATTTATCAAAGGGTTTCATTTTGAAACATTTGTCAATGAGGTGAGATGAGATGGGAGGATATAATATTGGTGTATTTTATTTTATTTTATTTTTTGTTTTTGTTTTTGTTGTAAGAATTCACCTTATGGTGTTAAAATAATTGTTAATAAGGAAGGTAATATAATTAGACATATTTTTATATTTTTTAATATGGTAGACCAAACACATTGTTGTCTCAATCCACGTAATTGCTAGGGTTGCAGAGACATGAAATTTTATTTTTCCCTGTATACCAACACACTTAAGTCCCTAATAATAATTTGTCTGGATGAAAAGAAAAAATAAGCATTGTAAGTATTATTTAATGTCTACAAGGAAATACAAGCAAGATGCACTTCCCAATTGATGATTTTATGCTTATTTAAGAGAAATTGCCACTTAAAAGAGTTCTTTTCCCTTATGATTATAGAAAATAAGCTCCATTTAAAACCTAAATTCCCACATGTACTTATTTTTTGTAAAAAGTATTTCAAGTATTTTGTTTAAGCTTATAGAGATGAGTATGGATTCCTTAAAGGATTATATGTTTATTTAGTTTATAGTAAAAGAATAAACATTAAAGATAACATAATTTTCATATAAGATATTTCTCTATTAAATTAATTTAATGTTTTATTTCATTTGGTCCATATGTACATAAATGGTTACTTTTGATATATTATCTTTTTGTATTGGATCTCATATCATTATTTTTTAATTTATGCGTTCTTTTTGTAACTTGATTTTATATTCACTTTTGACCAATAATAATATATTCATTTAATAAAAATGTATAAAAACTAACAAATCAACTATTAGTTTGCCTTTATACGATCTAAGATGTTTGTGCAATTCCCAAAATAATGTTTTAAGATATTTTCCTATATCCTTATTGGCCCTTGAACAATTGTCCTTGTAACTTGTGGATATTTTATGTCTTGATTTTCTCTTTTGACTATCTTTTATGATTTGCCCATGTGTAGATGTTATTTTGAGGAGCCTATATATACAAGTGTACCCTTAATAATTTCAAGGTTAATTGTTTGCATCCAAGCCTTTATCAAGCCAAGTCTCCCATGTGTATTTTATCAAGTGTTATCAAGAGGTCATTACAGCTTATCGAGGAGTGCTCACAATTATTTAATTTTATCCTTATCCATCTAGTGCCAATGTCTTATGATGGGATCATGTAGTTGTCTTCGATTATATAAGGGAAGAGGGGAAGCCCTTTCTCTCATTTAGATTAGGATCACACTTACATGCACAAGAGAACTACATTGTATCTAATTCCAAGCATTCAAAATATATAGCTATAACTTCCTAAGAGGTTGTCAAAGTTAGCTAACTTGCACACTCTTTTATTGCAATATTGTTGAGGATTGGGTCAAAGATTAAAAAAAGAAAGATAAACAGTCAAAATTTCCTATCATTTTTTATAAACATAGTTACAGTATTTTTCATCATTAGTTTGTGCAAAAACCATATAATTTCAACCCTTAAAACTAAGTAGGGTACATTGTAGACATCCAGGTACACATTCGACAATAACAAATGTACACAATTGATGACCTTTAGATTTTGTAATATACACATTCAACAACTTGTAGATTATGTCCCAGTATAATCAAAAATACAAATTTCACAATATAGTACATTCAAATATAGAGCCCATATTCAGTCTCATAAATCTAGTATAGTCACCAGATGTGTCTGATTCTATTATTTTGCCTACCTTTTCATTATTCTTTCATGTTGGATCATCTAGTTTTTTCATTTGTATGTATTTTAAGCCCTAGGGTATATATCTTTACTATGTTAAACTATATTATTAGGTATCTACCTTGTGCATTACTTTTGTCTCATTGTATGTAGATTAGACCTTGTTGTACTAAATAGTTAAAACATTCTGTTAAACCCATCCTAACATTCATCCAATCTAGGGTTTCATAAACTTTATCCCCTTAGGCTATTATTTTCCCTAAAAAAATTTAGTTATGAATTATTCTAGGGTTTCATCAAAACCCTCTCCTTACTTGTGTCTTCTCATTAGGCTTCCCTTAGATTAGAGCATGTTGAATTTTATTAGATTTGGTTCACTTTTCCTTGATAACTTATGCTTAGCCTTGTGTTTCTTCTCTTCTCTCATAGATAATTTATTTATATGTTACCTTCATTTGTAAAATGACATGGGGGGTGGATAGATTTCACTTGTTCTTAGACTTAATTTTATGGTTTTTATATAAATGCATATCAATGCTTGCATACTTCTTTCCTCATGCTTATCATAAAATACTAACTTATGAATTCATACATGAGAAGGTTTTCATGATGATTTATCTAATGACACCCTTTCACTTGATAGCTTTGATTTCACTTCTCTTAGTGATAACCCTTATGTTGTTGATTTTATGATGCTTCATTATGAGCTTGATGTCATAAAAACCTAAAGAGGTAGGCCATGAAATCCCTCTTTATCCATAAAAACCCAGAGAAGTAGGCCATGAAATCCCTCTCTGATGCAAAGGGATCCATTACACTAACCATTATGCAATGAAAACAAGAAAACAAAACTAATTCATTTACCTTCTTATACCTCTGCCAATCCACCTAGTTTTGACTTTGTCTTTTCTTACTTGATCTCTATCTTTATAATCTCTATCTCTTCACAATATCTTATTTCTACCTTCAAACATTTTATCTCCGTTGTATTATTTATCCTTCCTCATCATTATTCTTATTAGTATATTTCTTGTTTACCTTTCCTTAACTCAACATTGATTCAAGTTTCATTGATTGGTCTACTAAGTCTATCACACTCACATTGATCTTTTGAGATCCCTCATTATATTCATTATTCACCACTATACATTCTTCTCTCCAAATGTCCCTTCTTCTCTGTTATCAGGAATATTCTAGTAACCTTCTTTAAATGTTCTTTTCCTTGTATGGACAAGTACAGGGGTATTATGACATAATATATACTCTTTCAGATACCCTTTATGGTTTAATTTATTTTCAAAAAGTATTATGATCTAAATCCACCTTTTGGTCACTAGTATAGACCTCTTTAACTCTCTATTTAGGCTTATTAGACATGTTTTGTTTCTACTTGTACACAATTGGCATTATATATATGGAGACATACACTCCTGGAACAAAACCCTTAGAATCTCTTTATATACATGGTTTCCCTTATAATAACCAAAATTAAAGAATTTTAGATGGTTACTTTTATCATAAAGCTCATTTTTGTATTGAAACCCTAGAGAGGGTTTATAGGTGACTGTGTAATCCAAGAAGGGTTAAAAATGAACTTCTCACTTACCACAAGGTTTCAAACATTACCACTTATGGATCAAGTTCTGTGCAACTATAAGGGAAATATTCCAAATTAATTTTTGTTTTTTGACACTTCAGACCCTTATTTCCTACAAAGAGTTACCTAGACTGTGTGTAATCCCTAGGGTTATTGTATTGGTTGTAAACTTGTACATTATCCAAGATTCTTAAGACCATTTAGGACTCATGACAAATGAAAATAATACTTACTTGTGTGTTTTTGGGTTTCATTCACTTTAATCCTTAACCATCCTTCAAGATCACCTACTCCTTATTCTATATGGTCTCTCACAAATAATGTAGAACCTATGCCTGCATGTTTTCACAAGTCTTTACTCTCACAACTTAACCCAATGATTTATTCCTCTTTGAATAAATATTGGACCATTCTACCAAAAATCCTATATGCTCCCATATGTCCTCTTACAGAGCCTACTCTTTAGAGCATATGATCATTCTCAATCTATTAAACACAGTCAACTTATTAAACACATAACACAGTTTCAAAACAGGGTTAAGGAATCCCAAAAAATTCCTACAATTTTTTACCAAACATAGAATATTCATGCACATATAAAAATACACAAGTTTATTCTCTAAGTATAATATAAAACAATAGAAGGCTTCAATAGTTCTTACACTTCTTATTTCATAGTTCTTGTCACTCTTTGCATGACACAGAACACATAATTATTTATGTATCTTTCCACTGACTCATATGAAATAAACACCCTATAATATTTAAATAACTTCAAATAACAATGTATACATTCAAAATTATCATATTAAATATCAAAACTTATTAAATATTTTGTCTATGCCTTCAATATTATTGCATATATGGAAAAAGATAGGGGTTATCATGCTTTCTTGTATACAAATGATGAAGTCTTGTCTTTATTCACTTATTTTGGGGGTTCCTTGCCATTACACATTTTAATCAAACCCCATACAACTTCTCTCTTCAATATTTAATGGATTTATTTACACAATACCTATCTATTTCAAAAGAAACTCCCATTACTAACTCTCCTTTTTTTTAGGTACATTGGAAAACTATATAACTACTATCTTAGAAAAATGATTCATAATGGGTGTTTTAACCCTTTATTTGATCCTAACCACCTATCAACATGTTGATACCTCTTAACACATGATGGAGATCTCTTACATTGCATAACAAATTTGAAAATTCAAATGAATGACTTTTGGTGGGAAAGTCCTATTACCTTTCTAATTCAAATTTGATGAAGTTCTAACACCTCCTAGCGACCCCTAAAGAGATATAAATATCTAAAAAACCTACTAAAGACTCCAAAACATGACATTATCCAATATTTATAATTGGTAGGTGATTTTCCTGCATCATACTACCTAGGAGTAATAAACTTTCCATGAAAGTGAAAATATTTTGGTGTTGATGATTCTTTACAACATCTTCCTTCCAATCTCATGCCCACCTAGTTCCCAAGGCCTATTTGAAGCATATAGGCCTTTTTGATGCTTACGCATCATGGCTCCTCCTTTATTCTTCCTTCTCTCATTCCTCCTCTTAATTTTCCTCTTACTTTACATCTTCCCAATCTTTGGTAATTGTTGTTCATTCTATTTCCTCAAATGACCTGCACATGAAACAAACATGTCAACTAAAACCACTTATTGATTTCTCCCTTGGATTTCTCCTTGTTAATTTCTTGATAACTCTTCTTCCTCTTGGCTCAAGATTCTCTCCAATGCCAAATCAGTTACCATGATACTATTCTTAACTCCTTTGAGATTTGTATCATTAGATTCTCCCATTATTTCCTACCATATCTTCTCTTCTTTTATTGTATACTCATCCTCATCTATTTTTCTTTCCATTGATGACAAACAAAACACTCCATCCTACTACAACTCAATCTTGTCAAACACTCAAACTTGTGTTTCCTCTTCCTTCTCTATTGTTTCCCCTTCACATGTGTCAAACACCTCATCATATGCTATTGTACCTTCTTTTACTTCCACCAACACATTCATTAGCCTCAACCTATTTGCATAAAATTCATCTTCCTCAATGTTCAAATTAGAATACTCATCAAAAATAACATTAAAATGAATACCTTGTACCTTTTGGTTCTCCTTCAATCTTTCTTGTTTGTAATCTTCTTTCTTCTTGCCTATCATAAATAATGGTACTAAAACTTCTCTTTTGAGTTGTTTGCATATCAACTTATTTTGTCTTCTCTCCTCTCTCTTTGCTTGCATTCTTATTTTCTTTACCTATTGTTTGATTGGCCACTTGAGTGTCTTCTTCCTTATGACCCATCCAAGATGTGGGTTCATAATATCTCTCATCTACTCTATCTTGTTTAGCATCTCATCCATTTGCTACCTCATCTCACTTATTTCTTTCTCTATCTCAATCTTCTTCTTGGTGTCTTCATTCACCATCTTCTCTTTGTGGTGGATTTTCTCAACCTTTCCCTTTTTCCTCTTCTCTCTTTCTCTCCTCATCTCAATTATGATGTAAATCAACTCTTTGGTCTCATTTGAACCTATTATTCTTTCTGACAAGCCTTCTTTTACTTGCCACATTATGACCTCACTTGGGTCTTCTCTTGTCCTAAATATAGGATTCTCTCAATCTCACCTATGAGTTTATTTATCCTTGGAGCTCTCACTATCTCTCTTTTATCTAAGCCTTCTTACTAAGGGTTTTGACACCTATCTTTTCTTTCACTTTCTCAACTATTTCTACCTCTCACATACCTATAAGCTCTTCATTAGCATTCTTGAATCTCCATTAGCTTTTCACAATATATTCTCAACACAACATTCAATATGTACACAAAAAAATCTTCATGCATATGAAATCAACATAATATAGAAACTCAAATATACCTTGTCCATAAAACTCCCCTGTTCTGATACCACATGATGCATAGGGATCTATTACACTAACCATTATGTAATGAAAACATGAAAACAAAATTTATTCATTTACCTTCTTATACCTCTACGAATCCACATGGTTTTCACTTTGTCTTCTCATTCTTGATCTCTATCTTTGGAATCTCTATCTCTTCAAAATATCTTGTTTCTACCTTCAAACATTCTATCTCTATTTTATTGTTTATTCTTCCTCATCATTATTCTTTTTAGTCTCTTTCTTGTTTACCTATCTTTAACTCAACATTGATTCAGGCTTCATTGACTAGTCTATTGACTGTAGGAATCTTTTCACACTCACATTGATCTTTTAATATCCCTCATAACAATCATTGTTCACCACTATACATTATTCTCTCCAAATGCCCCTTATCCATTATCAAGAATATTCTAGTAGCCTTCTTTAAAGGTTTCTTTCCTTGTACAAACAAGTACAGGGGTATTCTGACACAATATATACTCTTTCAAATACCCTTTATGTTTTACTTGATTTTCACAAAGTATTATGATCTAACTCCACCTTTTGGTCACTAATCTAGACCTCTTTAACTCCATGTTTAGGCTTATTAGACACGTTCTATTTCTACTTACACACAGTCAGTGTTATCTTTATGGAGATGTACACTCCTGAAACAAAACACTTGGAATCTATTTCTATACATGGTTTCCCTTTGAATAACCAAACTTCAAGATGTGTAGACAGTTAGTTTTCTCATAAAGTTCATTTTTCTATTGAAACTCTAGATAGGGTTTACAGGTGACTGTGTAACCTGAGAAGGGTTTAAAATGAACTTCTCACTTACCACAAGGTTTCAAATGTTACCACTGATGGATAAATATTTTTAAACTATAAGGTAACTATTCAAAATGAAGGTTTGTCTTTTTGACACTTCTAACCGTTATTTCCTACAAGAGTTACCTGGACTATGTGTAATCCCCAGGGTTATTGTATTGGTTGTAAACCTGCACACTCTCCAAGATTATTAAGACCCTTTAAGACTCTTAAAAAATGGAAATAATAATTACTTTCATGTGTTTGTGTTTCATTCACTTTATTCCTAAACCATCCTTCAAGATTACATACTCCTTATTTTGTATGGTCTCTCATAAACAATGTAGAACTTATGCCTGCCTATTTTCACAAGTCTTTACTCTCACAACTTAACCCGATGATTTATGCCTCTTTAAATAAATATATAACCAATATACCAAAAATATTACATGCTCCTATATGTCCTCTTATAGATCCTATTCTTTAGAACACATGATCATTCTCACTCTATTGAACACAGTCAACCTCTCAAACATAGAACACAGTTTCAAAATAGGGTTAAGTAATCCCAAAAAAATCCTACAATATTTAACCAAACATATAATATTCATGCACATCTAAAAATGCACAATTTTTTTTATCTAATCATAATATAGAACAATACAAGTTTTCAACAATTCTTACACTTTTTATTTAATAGTTCTTATCACTCTTTGCATAACATAGAACTCATTACTATTTTTGTATCTTTAAACTTACTCATATGAAATTAACACCCTATAATATTTAAATAACTTAAAATAACAATGTATATGTTCAAAATTATAATACTAAAATCAAAACTTATCAAATATCCTATGTTACCTTTGATACTATTACATATATGGAAAAAGACGGGGGATGTCATGCTTTCCTATCTGAAAATGATGAAGACTTGGATTTATTCACTTATTTTGAGGGTTATTTTCCATTACACATTCAAATCAAACCCCATACAACTTATTTTTTTATATTTAATGGATATATTTACACAATACCTATCTATTTCAAAAGAAACTCCCATAACTGATTGTCCCCTTTTTTAGGTATGTTGGAGAACTATATGACTATTATCTTACTCAAAAAAATGACTAAGCATGGGTGTTTTTACCCTTTTATTTGAACCTAACCACCTATAAATAGGTTGAGACCTCATAACACATGATTGATATCTCTTACATTACACAATAAATTTGAAAATTCAAATGAATGACTTTTGGTAGGAAAGTCCAATTACCTTTCTAATTCAATTTTGATGATGTTATAACACCTCCTAGTGACTCCTAGAGACATATAAAGATATAAAAACCCTAATAAAGACACCAAAACATGACATTGTCTAATATTTAAAATGGGTAGGTGATGTTCTTGTATCACTCTTCTTACCTCTCAACTTCAAAGTAGGGTTAATTAAAACACCCCTCCTCAACCTTTCAATTTTACCCTGCTCTTTCTAGGATTCAAATCTAAGTATCTAAACCTTATGATCTTATGGACCAACTTCAAAATACACATGTTAATATCATCATCTTATATTTACACAAATTATTAGTTGTTTTCAAAGACATACTGTGTAATGCCTTGATTGATGCTACTTTTCTAAGTGATACTCAATCCACTTACTTATATTCTATTGTTAACACATTGATTTTCTTTAAGAATATCATCTATTTTTAAATATAAGAATTTCCTCCCAAGGAGATTCACATCTAAAACCTATCTGTGTATATTCAAGTTATTATTAACCACACATGAATCAAGAGGGTTCTTGGGATTGAGTATCTAAGTGAGGCCTTCCTTAATACACTTGGAATAGATCATAAGTCTCATATAACTTTTAATATGGTCATAAAAGGATTTTAAAATGAACCATGAGGTCCCTTAGGAACAATTATGTTGAATATAATTATTATGGCTAAAACTCTAGCTACTCATTATCAATTGATGTGAAATGAAATTAGCTACAATATGTTACTTGGCAGACCATGGATTCATGTTATGGATGTGGCTCCATATATATTATATAGATGCTTAAAATATGTCCAAGATTGTTTTATATATAATTATATTTTGGATAATGTGCCTTTCTAATTTTACAAAGTTGAAACCACAAGAAAACTTGTCCCAAAACTAGAAAAATCACAACCGAATATTATACCACCCTACAATCCATTCTTATGTACATAATGCATATGTATATAATGGGTTAAATTAGTAATACCAATTATTACAATTTTTCTCAATGTGATGCCAATGATGAAGATGATTAAAAACCTATCGACATAGATAAGTATTTATCAAAGCTTGACTTTACACCATGTGGTCTTATAGAATATAGAGATGACATGAATACATTTGTTATTTGCCAATTATAATGTAATCCATAATATTATATGAAACTCTTATCATCATCTTTAATTAATGATATGGCATCTTCTAAGGATAAAGGAAAAACATAATACAAACACTTATTTTAATATTAATACACCAAAGCGACCCATTGGTCTAGTGCATAATATTATAGAAAAGTATACATATGTGTGAATAATATGGGATACAAAGGTAGTGAAAAAGGGTGAAATGAATAAGGACTTATAAATACACTAATATTGAATCCTCATCAATTCAAACTAGGTCTTGAATTTAATACAAACACTACGGCTAAAGAGAAAAATTTCAAAAGAATCACATGACTCTTAATGCATATAATTAGGGTTATGTTTCAATGTATAAACCTTTACATTCTTACTTGTTCAATTCTAAATAATCTCATAAAAATTATGTTTACAATGATATCGTGCACAAAATTAGAATATAAAGGACCATATGTCTCAAATGAGCAATAATAAGTTTTTGGCTAAATAATCACAAACACCTTCTAAGCTTTACATACCATTTATCTATAACCATGGGACATACCTAAAAATAAATTCAATAAATATTAAATGCCTACTCTATCTTTTCAATGATATATTATTATATTCACATCATAATGGAAAGATGTGCTGTCAAACATTCATCTTATAATGATTCTTCAGGGACCTATACTATATACATATGATCATTGACTTCATAGTTGGCTCTTAAGACACTGTGGTGGCTTTTTTTTATGTATCTTAAATTAATTTGACTTATACTTTTTTATCAATCATTTTTTTTAACTTTATGACTTTTTATGACCTCAATCCACTTATCTTTGATTGTTGACTTTCGATAATTACTCCCAAAAATCTACATTTTTGAAATTCTATTGGTCTATTTTCTCTTTGTGTGTGCACATTTAATGTTGATTTTATTTGTCTTTTTTTTATCACCACATGACCTCAAAATATTTTATTCGTCATGATCTATATGGTATAGAACTTCTACACATTATGATGGTACACATCATACATCTACATATGATATATGATTTGGATAATTATGTTTAACTATATCTTGTTTGCATCTAAGACATATCATTGTGCTTATATTAACCTACAAATTTCCATTAGGAACATCATACTTGCACATTCCTCATGATTTATTCCATTGTTGTATCTTATTCAAACAAGGACATCTTATTATTGCTATATTATCCATACCATGGATCCTACTTATTTCCATTAGGAGCATCATACATATTCATCACATAAGCTTCATTATATATATATATATATATATATATATATATATTGGGGGCATCATACCCACACACATATTGGGATATTCACTGATTATATTTATAATTTTACATGGCCTGAGGTATTTAATCCATGTATCCTATATAAGTTTTATCGATATATATTTTAAACATACAAAGCCTCCTCACACATATGTTTTATGGATCTTATATTGCATATATCAATACATTACATTATCTTACATACACCTAGTCATATGATGATTCACACACAATTTATCTATTCACATATATTTCCCACAAAGGTGAAATATTTTTCTATAAAATACACTAAAATGCAAAAAATTCAAAAAACACTTAAATATAAAATTTCTTTTCTTTTAACTTTGTAGACTGATAAATATCATGTTGATATGCCCATGCTAGATTTTTCACATATACAAGTCTACATGTGTTTCTTATGGTATTATTTAATTAGGTGAGATGCGTGATATACATGGTACATATGATCATGGACTTGAAAATTTTACACATTTTCATCATGCTCATCTTGAGGGCATTATCACATTGATTGTATGGCTTACACTAGGGCATCTTATTAGAATGAGTTTTATGGTACTATCATTTAGGATTTACATCTATCATATAGAACTAACTACATTTATCAAACATATATTGTTATTGCATACATCATTGTGTTACATGATCATTCATATTGTGTAGTTATATATGGTTGTTACTTGAATACATTATGTGTTCTTTTGCATGCCTCTAATTTCTCAATTATTTGTTGGTCTGTGCTTGTGTTTATGTGTGTTCCTAGTCAATGTCCTATTTATTCATATCCATAGAGTATTCTCTAGTTAACATGTCATGTTGAAGTGTCATTGCTTGTGATTCATATGTCCCTGCATGATGGTTTCCCATTATTATGTGTAGTTACATGATTATGCAAATTAATTATCTGTACTATGTGATATATTATGTTTGGTGTCATAATCCTTATCATATATGATACTACTTGAAATATAATATGCTTGTTTCTTACTTTTCTATGGTCTTTAATATGCATATATTTGTTCAAGTTACATGTGTGTGTGTATGTGTTGGCTATATCTAACCATCCTAGATGCACATTCTTACATTGGGGCATATCAGTTGTCCCTACTTTGCTTCGCTACTGGGGGTATCCTATCCTTATTTATCTCCTTGAGATTATTATTATTTATATCTCACACATATAAAGTTTACATTGGGACATAACTTTGACCCCCCTTAAATTTTTATTTGGGCATATTGCTTGTTCTTCACTCTCTCATATTCACATGAGGTTGCATCTTACTATTGAGAAATTCTACATGAGGCTTAATATTTTTCAACTTTATTTTATAGCTTAAATATTTCTCTTAAGAAATAATGGTTTTATTTAAATAGTGGGCTCACCCCATTTATTTAAATAAAATTTATGTATTAAAAGGATAGATATATCTGAAAGATAAATAAACTACAAGTACACAAGGAGTTGAATAAAAAAAATCTTTAATTACAAGCTAGCAAGCCAAAGATTTAACATAAGTTTTTCTATTTATACATAATACCTATGAACAATATTGAAAACAAGTTTATTATTTTAAAAGTAGGAAGTCAATATTGGAACTTTTACAGCATGACATGAAAAATGGGCTGAAGATTTGAAAATAAGTGAAACTGTAATTTACACAAGTCGTATAAACAATGATTAAAATGCAGTTTTTTCTATTAAATTCTCATCTACAAATGGTTGTGGGTAGCTAAATATTCATACTTTATTCCTCTTATTTTCTATATATTTAATGAGCTCTTTTGATCAAACATTTATTATTTGGATTATCTAAGCCCTTATATTCTTATAATTTACTATCTAAGCATGTGTTGCTTCTTATGTAAGATTTGCTTCGAGCCTTTTAATGCTACATAATGTTATTTGTGTGTTTAATCTTACAATTAATAAAGGTAATCATGATTTTAAGTGCTCATCCTTATAATTTTTTCTTTATTTTATAATCTCATATATATTAAATCTTACTTTTTGCATGTTATTATTTTAAATTGTATTTATCCTCTTATCTTGAATAAATAAATCACTTTATGTTTGTTGAGATAAGGAATCAATCCATATTGTTTTTGGAAATCACCTCATTTTTTATTTTATTTCTCTTACCCAATTTTCCATGGAAAACTTTATTATATGCATTGGGATAAGAAAGAGAACCAACGGTCTTTGGAAGTTGTCTTATAAAAGCATTCACACAGTGGTAATATTTATCATGCGGTGATTGTTTTGTGGGCAACATTATAATTAGACAAATCAAAACATCAACACTTATTATTGATCTTTACATAATGATATTTTTTTATAGCTACACACACATTTAAACTATTTTATACAAATGATTCCAACTATTTTGGCTATTATATTCTATATTCTTTTGAGATGAGTCATTGCATGAATATATTTATAGTCCCTCACCTCAAAAGGGGAACATACATATCTATATATTTATACATTCGTATTTTTCAAGATATAAAATTTTTAAACAGAAAAAAAAGTGTCAACAAATGACAAAGAAGTGCCAAGAAATGACAAATATATATTTCCATGATCAAGACGCAGAGTTGATTTGTCATAACTAACTTTGAAAGTTATAACACTCGAAAAAATTTAGTTTAGTTGTAGTTATTATAAATGACAACATGGTTCACATACCATTGAGTGTATTTTTTCATATACTCATTCTATTTTTAATTTCTAATTAATTTTATTATATTCAAAGTGGTTTATCACAAAATTAATTGCTTATATTTTCTTATAGGAGAAATCCAAATTCACTAGGAACTATCATCGCATGTAGGTGGAGTCTCATGCAATCATTCAATTATTCATAATTGCTTCCTTAGGTAAGTGTACATATATAATTCAATTATTAATTTACTTTGATATACACATGAATTCACATACACACATCAAAGTGGGGCATTATATAGACACCTAGTTTTAGTATAAGATTTTTTACATTAGGTATTTTCCATGATTTATCATACTTGATCCATGTGCATACATTTGGCTAATTATTTACGTTTTTCCTTTGTGTTGGGATTCATTTCATCATATCCTAACTTAGGTTTTCCTCATAAATTTAATTTCTATTCACTTTTGTCTAATTTCAATATATCCATTTAATGTAAAATGTTTGAAAACCTACATAACAACTATTCATTTGCCTTTATAGGTTCTTCATTGATGGACACATTAGGAGAGTTTGAATTTACATACCTTTCTAATCAACTATCCTTTGAAAAATTTGGAAAATGAGTACCTCTACTGAGAACAAACTTAGGGCCCACTACAATTTTAAGGGCTTCTTAAGTTTTTTACTTATCATATTCTTTACTCTTTTCAAAAGTTTTCATCTTCTCATTCTGATCTCAGGTGAATACCATATATGAATGACTATTCATATCCTATACACTTTCATAATATTCATCACCTTTGAGTTCATATTAAAAATAGCCTATAGTGAATTCACCATTAGGTTTTTGAATTACAAGATTAGATGTGCCCAAAACACCTTCTTCAAGTGGTTCTTCAATAGTGCAAAGTTATAACATTTTGACCATTTCTGGGTAGTTATAACCATCATGGTCATTGGAGTTGTGAAAAATGCATGTGTAATGAATAACAACATTAGTTGATTCAATACTAATTTAAATATTTAGAAGAGTAAGTTTAGATTACCATGATGTGGAATAAAGGGTCTCCTAGATACATCCTTGTATGGAGTATTCTGTGATTGGGGAATCCACTTATTCAAAGCCAAGATCTCATTTTCCAATCTTTGAATCAAAAAATATGTTGAATTGTGCTCATTATTTTTGAATGAGTCTTTCATTTTCTCAGTCATGATCATGTCATATTCAATTTTCATGGCTTATATCTACACCGATACCAAAATTGTACGATGATCCCTCCATAGGAAGAAGCTTACTTCATGTACTTGTGTATTAAAAAAAAAACATTTCTAATTTTTCACCATAGGCATTGTAGCATTTGGGATTTTATGCACCAATTTATTGAATCAGTCTATGAAATCCCTCATAGGTTCATGGAAATTTATTTATTTGAGACAATTATGCCAATAGAGAGTGATCATCTTCAACAAGTTTAAATGTTTCTTCAAATTTATCTCTCATTATTTGCCATTCTAGAATGGAAGAATAGGGATGATTTTGAAACCATTTTATGGCTCCTTCAGCCAAAGTCTCTATAAATAAACTGACTAACACATCTTCATGTTTGATGCCAAGGATACTACAGGTAGAGAAGAAAGCTTTTATGTGATCAATGGGGTGTTTTCTACCATCACCAATAAACTTGGGGAAATTCTTTCTTAAACCTTTTATAAATTCATGAATTTTAGAACCCAAAGCCAATAGTTACATACAAGCACCCCATGGTATAAAAATAGCCATGTTTTTAAAATTTAATTCTCTTGGAACTAGTACATTAGGTAGTGACAAAGTTTTATTTATTGGTTGTACCTTTTTTATCCATTCAAGAGAAAAATTGAAATTGCAATGTTCTTGTAATTCAAATAATGGGTCAAAAATACCTTTTTTTTTACTGGAACTCATAAATATTTTATCAGTCAAGATGATGGGTTATTTTAAGGAGCTTTTAATACTATTCTTACAACAAAGATCGTAACAATTCTTTGAGTAAAATCAACACGTTCTTCTTCTTCATCTAACACGATTGGAACTCTTTAAAAATGGGAATTATTCACCATGTTAACTCAAAAAAATTACCAGAGGTTAGAAGAGATATACAATTGAGAAACTTGCATCCAATTAAGATTTGGTTGGATTGTTGGGTTTTGATTTCCAAGAATAATCATGCATGTGACTATGACTATAAAATGTAGGTTACACAAAAAACACAGAGCATGCCCCACGGTGGGCACCAAAAAATGTTGGTGAAATATTTGGTACTTGTGGAAATTTGAGATTTCACAATAGTGAAGGAGACAAAAAGTCTCTCCTATATTATTAGGGGAGGTTACATTTATTGAAAGAAGCAAAAACTAGACTAACATATTTATAGTATTTACAAGTTGAATGGGTGGTTTGTTGTTGTGACATCAACTAAAAAAATGGAAAAGGGGGAGGTTAAGAGTCATGGGTGAACAAACAAACACAAATTTCATTAAACCACACAATGAAAGAAAAATAAGTATAAGTAACATGTTTTACTATCATCAAATGAAATTATTGATTGGAGATATGAAACATGCATTAACATAAGAAAACACATACCCATAAAGGAAAATAAAACATAAAGTTTTGAAATTCCTTAGTTCTATATTAAATATTGAACACAATTCCTTTTTCAAGATTCAATTCTCATGAACGTCAAAAAGCCTTTTTACAATAGCCATTTCTTGTATTTATAGAAAGATGGAATGGGTTGACCCTTCACATTCAAAATGTCTCTTGTATTCTATTTTTTTTCCTATTCTATTTTTTTTAATTCTCAATTTTACAAAAAAGGAAAATATGAATTTTTTGAAATAGAAATTAGACAAAACTAGAAAGGGAAATTCACAGACTCCACTAAGAAGCCTTCTTTGGTATGGATAATTATGTTGAAGAACCAAGTGGAACTGAAGAACTTCTGGCTCATTCTTTGTCTTGAGCAGCCTTGAATTTTATAAATTTATTTCCTACTTCAGTGGAATTACTCCCTTTTGAGACTAATATATGCTTTCGCCATGTAAGCCATCTCTCATAAACTAGTAGTATTGCATTCACAATATCTATTAATTTAACCAATTATTTACTCATGTATTCAATTGAGATGTGGATCTCACTAATTATAGACATGGAATTTGTACTAAAAGTACTTTATTTAAAGAATTCCTCTTTTAAAAATTTATTGAAATGCTCCTTTACTTCATCCATAATATGCAAGGTGATAACATATTCTTGGAATAGGTCACAATGAATCTCTTCTAAATTAGAAGAGATCATATTTTGGTTTTCCCTTGTGATGCTAATCTACTCTTGTAATTCTTCTACTACTTGGTTTAGAACCTCAATATTTTGGATAATACATTCATATCATTTACAAGAGGTATCTTCTTTTGGTTTCTCAAATAATTCATCTTTTATCATCACATCTGTATCAACATCAAGCATTTCATGAACATCATATTTTACACTTTGATCTATTGATTCATGTTGATGACTTATTTATCAATTTTTAAAAACAACTTCATTACCTCCTAAATGTATTTTATTTTTTTCATCATTATTTCATCCACCCAAACCTCCAAAGTCTTACCATATGAACTATACTTGTTAATTATGGTGATGGCTTCCTTGTTTAGGCCCAACACTTGAGAATGAGCATCAAATTTAGGTGATTTAGGTGTGTCAACTAGGTTGATAATATAATTTATATACCCTAGTAACTACTCAGTCTAGTCTTGGAGTTGTTATTGGGTGAGCTCATCCTGCTCTAATATTTTGATTTTTTTTGTAATCTTTTGCTTGTTGTGAATGTTTCTCTCTGGTCACCTCTTTGAGTCATATATTATTAATATTATATTCTTTCCTAGTCATCTCTGAAACATCCTTCTCCACATTAGGCTCTACAATTTCAACAAATTATGTGCCAAAAGGATCAAACACGTGTCTATAAGTTATTTTAACCATTTTTAGAGGAGCCTTGAGGAGATTGACTACCAAATTAAAATCAATAAGATCTAATTCCACCGCTCTCTTTCTATTACTAAGCATTGGTTGCATCCATTAGAATGATAAAACTAAAAGGAGTCATTTTAGTTCTAATAAGAGGGGGTTTAAGCTACTTTGGAGTAGTTTTAGGGAGATGAAGAACACTTGAAGAGATGGGAGGGGATGAAAGAATGACCACCTCGGCTTATTTAGTGAGTACCTATTAGGATGTGTTATGGGTAGAAGCAAGGTATTATTGTGTCATATTGTGAATTAAGGGATAGGGGTCACCAGGAGCAATAGAAGAAGACTACCTCATCATAGTTTTCTTTTCTAGTTTCTTCTTACCAACAATAGGAATTTCCTCATAGGTTTTTCATGAATGATTTATTTGTTTAGGGTCTTCATCATCACCATATTAAAAAATCAAAGAGCTAGGTGCTTTAGTCATCACGATGGCACTGCTCTTTTTTGGAGTTAGTGTAGGAGTTTTCTTGGGATGAGATGAAGTCTTTCTTTTTATATAAATTCCTTATCCAATCACCTTGGATAGCTTATGATTAAACAATTTTTGGTTCTAGCACATAATTTTTGGGTTCTCCCATTCACATCTACTAGCTCTCTTAATGACCAATTTATGTTACGAAAAGGGGCAACTACAACTTTCTTAACATACTCAAGGTCAATGAGATTAGTGATGTCATTAATGATACCTTTAGCGACCCATTCATCTGTGAATGCTCTGATCTAGTCCATGTTTATTCAGATCTAGTCTCTCCACACTACCTCATATTCATTTAAATAATATGCCTAGTAGTCCTCCAAGTGAGGTAATTATTCATAAGTTGAACTGATACCAAGGCATCTTCTTACATATAGTTTATTGTCCAAAGAAGATCTAATATCATATGATCAAATATGGAATCAGGAGATGGTTGATTCAATATCTTGAGCATTGACCATTGTTATATATTTAAAGTGTCCCAAAGAAATAGGGAATGAGACACCCAAGACATGTCTATCTCTAGAACATTTGTGCACTGCCCTCAATTATCTACATGGATTTAGCAATATGATTTTATCATTTTCCATCCTAAGAAGTCTCAACAGGTAGTGTTATGTTGTGGAGCTTATTTCCACATTATAATGAATTTTAAATATTTTACATTAAAATGTATTGTCCACTCTTAATATATTCTAGCTAGGGTTTGGTTTTCAATTTCTCTAGGAGTATAGATACATAGTTTATCTATACTTGTAAATGTGTGGTGTCATCACCCATGATTAATGGGGAACCGTTATGGGTTGACTTGGCCCATGGTTTTGGTACCCATTTTTTTGTAAAACCTCTATGTCAGTTACTTATTGATGTATTTATATATAGATGGACATACATTAGGTAGTATATACAAGAAGAACTGAGTTTGAGAAGGTGAACAAAGTGTGTGAATTCAAGTGTGAATTTAGGAGAATTTTTTTAGCATAACTCCAAACAATATTTGTGAATTGTAATTGTGAGAAGATTGATCTAAGAGTGGATTGTACTCTTATTGGCTTGTAATAAAATCTGAGCAAGTGTTTCTCAGTGGATATAGCCCACATTAGGTGAACCACATTAAATCTTGTCTTCTTGTTGTGCATTTTAATTTCTATTATTTATGTATACCTATTCATAGCTCTTGTTATTTTGATTCTATGAAGTTGTTGTTGATGCAGTGGATTGCACTCGGAGTAGGAGGCTGAGCTCCTACCTTTCCACACGCAACAATAGAAACTCCCCTCTTGCCTGTGGGACCGATAAAGCTAGAGGGGAGAGTCGCTAGATAAGGGCTAACTCCCTCTGATGTATCCCTTAGGCCCTAGTTTCTCCTACTACTAACAAATAAATTTAAAAAGGGGGGGATGAAAAGGGAGAGAGAGATGCTGAAAATAGAACCTAAGCCTAAAAAACAAAAAGGTGATACACCAGAAAATGTTGACCCACCCAGCTCAAATATACACTTTTCACCAAAAAGAAGTGCCCATACACTTCATCTAAAGTGGGAAGCTCTTCTACAATAGTCAGCTAGGGGACCATGAAAACACAGGGGGGAAGAAGCTACCAGAGGCGTCGTCAAACACACTTATGGCAGCCTATTCACAGGCACCTATATTCTTCCTATAGACACTTCTGGAAGACCTATAGAAAGGAGACTTCACAATGCATTGGACATGTTGTAATCAGTCTATGAAAAGCATGAAATACAATGACTTAACACAAAGGAAAAAAGAGACATACTTTAAAGTGCAAGTCTAGATAGAGGTAAAAATGCTAAGTCTTGATTTAAGGTAAAAACTGGCAGCTCTACCTTACAAGCCCAAGAGATTTTTGGGTAGAGTGTTGCCTTAAGGCTCAGAGAGTGGATCCTTCTCAAATGAGAAATTTTAAAATATATAGAAAGAGGAAGAGAACTTGGCACTTCTTGGGAAAGATTTTGACACTCTTTTTTCAAGTGGCCCATGTGCATTCTAAACCTTGGGAAGAGGAACCTGTTTGATTGTCAACTCCTGATTTGACTTTGGCATCCCAACCTTAAAGAGGAACTACAAGTCATGCTTTTTTTTATACAAATAAACTACTCCCTTCAAGGCATTTACGCAGCTTGTTTGCTGTTTGCACCGTTTGGTGACCGCCTGGTAAGCGATGTTCTAACTATAGGAATAAATCCCTGAGGTGACATCTCCTCTTACCATTTGGATGCTTTGTCTTTTTATGCACCTTGTCTCATCCTATTTTTGTCTCCTTCTACTCCTTCATCCCTCAAGGGTGATCTTCTGGTGGGTCGATGCGTTCCTTGGGCTCCTTTCATGGTTCACGCTCAGGCAATTCAAAAGCAAATGGCTATTTCATTGTCTTAAAATTGACGTTCACGCAATCGTCACCTTGAAATTGAATACCCAACGGCTAGTTCATCCCCTTAAAATTGACTACTTCCAAAATGTCACCATCTTTGGCAAATTTTGTCAAGTTTCTTCTTGCTTCAGCTCTTCTGCTTTGCGGGCTTTTATCCTCCTTAGTCGGGCTTTTCTTTCAACCTCTTTTCACGTGAACAAAATGTCTGCAAGAATGATCTCAAGCTCGCTTCCTTTCCTTTGGATTATTTTCTCAGGTTTTGTGTCGTAGCCCTTTTCCAATTTTCTTCAGACTTTTTGTCTGAAAGAATTCCTTCAGACAAAAAGTCTGAAAGAATTCATGACTAAAAAAAAGCTAAAAACTTACCCTTTGTGGCTATCTCCTTTAGACAAAAAGTCTGAAAAAATTCATGACTAAACAAAAATCTGAAAACTTACCCTTTGCGGCTATCTTTCCTTTGAAGTGCTTCCTGCCCTCCGCAAGGTCTTTTGAAATCAGAACTACCCTCCACAAGGGCACTTTCCCTTCATCTTTAGGATGCCCCCTTGAACCAAGCTGTTGAACCAACCCATTGAACCAAAAATAGTTCAATGGTTCAACACTGTGCACCATTCGCTTGAACCAACCATTAAATCAGGTCAACAGTTCAACACTACATACTGAGCCTTTGAACTAAGCATTGAACCAATCTCGTTGAACCATCCGATGAACTGAGTGATTAAACCATCTATTTGAACTGAAGCAATTGAACTAAGGTGTTAAACCAATGCATTGAACCAAGCTGATGAACTTGCCAATGAAATGATTGATTGAACTAAGGTGATTTAACCAAGGCATTGAACTTGAGTGATGAACCAATGGTTTAAAGATGCCAACCTTCCTTATGATTTTCTTTAGATAAGAGCCTGAAGAAAATTTGTAAAATCTAGCACTCTCTGAAACTGATTCTTCATGTGCCAAAAGACTAACCCTACAGAGTTCGTAGAAATCCCTGTGAAGTCGGTAGAAACCTACAGAGTCCATAGAAATGGACCTATAGAGTCTGTAGAAAACCTCACTACTGAGTTCGTATAAATACAAGCTCTACATAGTCCATAGAAAAAGACCTGCAGAGTCTTTAGAAATAGACCTATAGAATTCATAGAAAAAGACCTACAGAGTCCATAGAAATAGACCTGCAGAGTCCGTAGAAATTTTTGGACTTGTGCAAAATCAAAAAATGAATTGGCCTAAAATAGCAGGGGAAGAAGGGGACTGATTTTTGGCCTGTTGGGCAAAAAATGGTCAACAAATTGGTGAATCCTAGGGGAAGCATGCCTGCTATGCTTAGAGACTAGTTTCCTTGTAGTCTATTGGGCACAAATTCAGATGCAGCTTTGAAGAAAGTTAGCAATAGCCCCAAAATATCCAAGAATCAAACATGAAGCTTTTTACCCTAGACAAAAGGGAAAACACACACAAGACTAAAAACACTACTTGTGCAAATTGCACTTAGGGAAAGTAGGAAAAGAAATTGAAAGCAAACTATTATATCCAACTAACTAGGTACATCTGCTTCCCTCCTAGATCAAAGGGAAAAATTCTTAAGTCCCCTCCCTGGCAAGAAGACTTATGGTGCTAGACAAGTGGCTGAATAAAAAGGAGATTTGGTGACCTGCTCCTCTTTCCTATCACCTAGATTGGCTGGTATCCGAGTAGATCAAATTCAAACTTGCTTCCAAGATACATGTATTCTCCTTATTCCTGGAAGCTTATTGAATGCTGGCTCTTCATGTTGGTGCACATCACCAAGAAGTCTGTGGCTACTGTCTCATCACCATAAGCCCTTTGATCTGCACAGTCCCTCTGCAATGCATCATGGTTTGACTTATTTACTTTTGCTTCATTGGAGATCATTCCAAAGTCATCCTCTGCTCCCTCTTGGCCTTCTTGAAGAAGGGTGACAGTTGTGATGTCTAAAATGGAATCAAAAACTGATTGCTCATCCCACAAAACAACACCTCTCTGTTCAAAGCTCTTTTCTTTAAGGCTTTCCTCAAGGAAGACAGGCCTCTCCTTTTCCTCCTTAAAGATCAGGATCTCTAGATGTTCAAAGATATTTTCCTGATCCTCCTCCAACTCAGGCTTTTCAGCATAGTAGTCCTCCTCATTGAAACAACAAGGAAGTTCATCAAACAAAGGGGGAGAGAGCTCACCATGCTTATGTTCCTCCTCATATTGCTAGAACATCTGCATGTATGCATGCCCTGTGTCTTCTCCATTGCTGATGAGGTCTTCACAAGGAGCATCAATGATGATTTCTTCTTCATTGTCACTCATGATAGCTTCCTGGGAAATTACATATTGGATCTTCTGCTCCTCACTCGCCTCCTATAGAACAGGTTCCTCCCTGAGAAGGGGTGAAGTGAAATAAATGTGGAAAGGGAGGTAGTCCTTGAGCTAGAATCATATGATTCTCCTCCTTCCACTTGGCCAGCACTTCATCAATATCATGTGTGGCTTGATATCTCTCTTGGAAATGTATAGGTGGGGTGTGTTTAGACATGGAATGTGCCATTGGGTCTGAACTATCCATCACACATTGGCTGAGGAATCTCTCTCTAGATTCTAACTCTACAATTCCCCTAGCCATATCCTCTTGGAAGAGTCTTTCTTGGAGGTCACCAGCATCATCATGAGTAGGAGCAGCCTCATCTTCTTCAAGGTTTTGAGAAAAACCCTTCTTCTCCTCCTTCCTACCCCATGATTCTACTATTTTCTTCCAGTTCATGATCTTGGAATTGGAATTTTGCTCTTGTGAACAAGCAATAACTTTGTTTTCTCCAAGGCCCTAGGGCTCTTCCACAAAGTCTAAAAGTTCTAACTCTCTTTCATGATGCAGTCTCATCTTAGCCTCTAAATCTTTAATTTGCTTGGCTAGATTATCCTGAAAGAGTCCTTTTTGGAGGTCACCAGCATCATCATGTTGAGTAGGAGCATTTTCAAGAGAGATGTGTTGGTTTGTAAAGTTCCCCCCAAAAGAAGATTCATGATCTAAGGAGTTTAGAAGGTTCATCTCCATGGGAGGTTGTTCTAGTTCCCTTTGATGCTTGAAAGCTAGGCATATGGGATCAAGAGCAGGGTTGATTGATGCATTAGATGAGCTGGAGTGAGCAAGTGCCATCTGATAGAAAGGATTTGGTGCATAAGAGGGGGCTTTCTTTAGGATAGGAAGGGGGTACAAGGCTGACTGCCTTACATGAATGGATTCCTCCACTTTGCTACCTCCTCCTCCATGGATTGCAAGGCTTGAGCTTTCCTGAACAAATATGCCTCTTTGTACATCAGCGCTTGCTGATAACCACACTACTCATCTAGTTTGTCGATCTCCATTCCCTACTTCTCAAACTCCAGTGCCACCTCCCTTATCATTGAAGGGCAACTAGGAGAGTTGCTTGAGGGGATTCCATAAAATTTTTGAGTCTGATCGAAGTCATATGAAGGAAAACAAGACCCATGATTTTGTGTAAAGGAATTATACATAAAAAAATGTGATTTCTTGATGGCACTAGGTTGTTTAACCAGTTGATTCAACTCAGAGTCACCATTAGTGTTGATGCAAAAGCCTCCAAAGGATAGTTGGTTGAAGAACACACCAGAAATTCTTCAACTCTTTAGACACAAATTGTCCTAGTTCATCCCATTGGGCATGCCAAAAATTATTGATGCAGTGGATTGCACCCAAGGTAGGAGGCTGAGTTCCTACCTTTCCACATGCAATAATGGAAACTCCCCTCTCACCTGTAGGACCAGTGAAGCTGGAGGGGAGAGTCTCTAGATAAGGGCAAGCTCCCTCTAATGTATCCTTTAGGCCTTGTTTTCTCCTACTACTAACAAACAAATGTAAAAAAGGGGGGATGAAAAGGGAGAGAGAGATGCTGAAAATAGAACCTAAGCCTAAAAAATGAAAAGGTGATACACTAGAAAATGTTGACCCACCCAGCCTGAATATAGACTTTTCACCAAAAAGAAGCACCCATACACTTCATCTGAAGTGGGAAGCTCTTCTGCAACAATCAGCTAGGGGTTCATGAAAACACAGGGAGGAAGAAACTACCAGAGGTATCCTCAGACACACTTATGGTAGCCTATTCATAGGCACCTATATTCTTCTTGTAGACACTTCTAGCAGACCTGCAAAAAGGAGACTTCACAATGCACTCGACATGTTTTAATCAATCTGTGAAAAGCATGAAAGACAATGACTTAACACAAAGGAGAAAAGAGACATATACTTTAAAGTGCAAGTCCAGATAGAGGTAAAAATGCTAAGTCTTGATTCAAGGTAAAAACTAGCAGCTCTGCCTTACAAACCCAAGAGATTTTTGGGCAGAGTTTTGCCTTAAGGCTCAGAGAGTGGATCCTTCTCAAATGAGAAATTTTATAATATATAGAAAGAGGAAGAGAACTTGGCACTTTTTGGGAAAGATTTTGGCACTCTTTTTCAAGTGGCCCATGTGCATTCTGAACCTTGGGAAGAGGAAGCCGTCTGATTGTCATCTCTTGCTTTGACTTTAGCATCCCAACCTTAATGAGGAACTGTAAGTCATGATTTTTCTCTATGAACAAACTACTCCCTTCAAGGCATTTGTGTGGCTTTTTTGCTGTTTGCACCATTTGGTGACCACCTGGCAAGCACTGTTCCAACTACAGGAATAAATCCCTGAGTTAACATCTCCTCTTACCACTTGGATGCTTTGTCATTTTATGCACCTTGTCTCATCCTGGTTTTGTCTCCTTTTACTCCTTTAGCCCTCGAGGGTGATCTTCTGGAGGATCGTTGCGTTTCTTGGGCTCCTTTCATGGTTGGTGCTCAGGCAATTCAAAAGTAAATGGCTATTTCACTGTCTTAAAATTGATGTTCATGCAGCCATCACCTTGAAATTAAATACCCAACGGCTAGTCCATCCCCTTAAAATTTATGGATTTTAGGACATCACCATCCTTGGCAAATTCTGTCAAGTTTCTTCTTTCTTCGGCTCTTCTACTTCGTGGGCTTTTTTCCTCCTTAGTCGGGCTTTTCTTTCAGCCTATTTTCTCGTAGACAAAATGTCTGAAAGAATGATCTCACGCTCACTTCCTTTCCTTTGGAGTATTTTCTTGAGTTTTGTGTTGCGGCCTTTTTTCAAATTTATTCAAACTTTTTGTCTGAAGGAATTCCTTTAGAGAAAAAGTCTGAAAGAATTCATGACTAAACAAAAATCTGAAAACTTACCCTTTGCGGCTATCTTTCCTTTGAAGTACTTCCTGCCCTCTGTAAGGTCTTTTGAACTCAAAACTGCCCTCCACAAGGGCACTTGCCCTTCAGCTTTAGGATGCCCCCTTGAACCAAGTCGTTGAACCAACCCATTGAACCCAAAATGGTTCAACGGTTCAACACTGCGCACCATTCACTTAAACCAAGCCTTTGAACCATTCAATTGAACCAATCGTTGAACCAATCTATTGAACCGGTTCAACAATTCAACACTGCGCACCGAGCCTTTGAACTAAGTGTTGAACCAAGCTCATTAAATTGTCTGATGAATTGAGTGGTTGAACCATCTGTTTGAACTGAAGTGATTGAACCAAGGTGTTGAACCAACACATTAAACCAAGCCAATGAACTAATTGATTGAACTAAGTCGATTGAACCAAGACATTGAACTTAAGTGATGAACCAATGGTTCAAAGATACCAACCTTCCTTGTGATTTTCTTCAGACAAGATCTTGAAGAAGCCTTGTAAAACCCAGCACTCTCTGAAACTAGTTCTTCATGCACTAAAAGACTAACCCTGCAGAGTTCGTAGAAATCCCTGTGAAGTTGATAGAAACCTACAGAGTTCATAGAAATGGACTTGTAGAGTCCATAGAAAACCTCACTGCTGAGTTCATGGAAATCCAAGCTCTGTAGAGTCCATAGAAAAAGACCTATAGAGTACGTAGAAATAGACCTGCAGAGTCCGTAGAAAAAGACCTGTAGAGTCTATATAAATAGACCTATAGAATCTGTAGAAATTCTTGGATTTGTGCAAAATCAAAAAATGAATTGGCATAAAATAGCAGGGGAAGAAGGGGACCAATTTTTGGCTTTTTGGGCAAAAAATGGTCAACATTTGTTTCACATAAATTTTTATTTTATTCCTAACAACTGGTATTAGATCTTTAATTTGTATTTGCTAAAGTGTTGAATCGCAAGAAGGGTTATTAGTTTAAGTGTGATCTATGGCTAATGATAGTAGATCAAAAGTTGAAAATTTCAATGGGCATATCTTTGGTTTATGGAAGATGCAGATGGATAATTTCCTCTATTAGAAGGACCTCCATACTCCACTGGGAGGAAAAGCAAAGAAACTAATGAGTACATTAGATACATATTAAGAGTTGCTTGATAGGAAAGCACTTGGTCCCATCTAGCTAGGCCTTGCATCTTAGGTCACATTTAATAAATCATAGGAGAAGACCAAGGAATATCTCATGAATGTGTTAGGGAAGTTATATTAGAAACACTATGCTTTTAATAATGTATTTTTAATGAAAAAGTTATTTAATATGAAGATGTCTAAAAATGTTTCAATTGTTGATCATTTGAATGAATTTAATATGGTTGTGAGTATGTTAAAATATATAAAAAATGAATTTGATGATGAATTCAAGGCTCTACTTATTTTGTGTTCCTTATCAGAGAGTTGGAGTAGCTTGGTAATGGTTGTGAGTAACTCAATATCTAACAATGCCAAGTTGAAGTTTGAGTATGTCATAGGAGTAATCTTTAGTGAGAAAATGTGATGAAAAATCTCTAAGGATACTTCTACTTCAGGTGATGCTTTGGTATTGGAGAGTATAGGGAGACAAAATTATAGAGGAAAAGGAAAGCATGGAAATTCAAATGGTTATAGAAGATCAAAATTAAAGAATAGGATGACATGTTGGTAATGTGGAAAGATTAAGCATGTGAATAAGTATTTTTGGGCTCTTCAAAACAAGAATAAAAATAAGGAAGACACCAAGGACATGAATGTGGAAACAGGTAATGTTTTTTAGGATACATTAATTATCTCTATGGATAATATTATTGAGTCCTTGGTTTTAGATTTAGGGGCTTCTTTTCATGCTATACCACATAGGCATTATTTTCTTGATTTTGTTCAAGGGGATTTTGGACGTGTTTATCTTGGTGATGATGAGCCTTGTAGCACAGAAAGAAAAGGATGTGTTTAATTCAAGATGCATAATGGGAACACATGGTTACTAAAGGATGTTAAACATGTGCCCAAGTTGAGATGAAATTTGGTATCCACGAGGCACCTAGGTAGTGAAGGTTGTATGGTGACTTTTACAGTAGATTATTGGAAGCTGACCAAGGGTGATCTTATGGTAGCAAGAGGTAAGAAGGTTGGTACCTTGTATTTATCAAATAGTGTTAAATATTTTAATTTAGTTGTTGCAGATGTAGATGAAAATTTGTGGCATTATAAGCTCAATCACATGAGCCAAAAGGACATGAAAATTTTGTAGTAAAGGTTGCCCAGATTGAAAGGGTTTGATTTAGCTTTTTGTGAAGACTGTGTGTATGGAAAACATAAAATGTAAAGTTTCTCAAACCTATGAGGAAGGATAATAAGTTGGATCTGGTTCATTCAAATGTATGAGAGTCAGCTCAGGTATATTCCATTGCTGACTCATTTTATTATGTCACTTTTATTGATGATGCAACTAGGAAAGTTTAGGTGTATGATATTAGGATAAAATCTAATGTCTTTGATACATTTCACAGATAGAAATCCTTGTTTGAGAATGAAATAGGTCTCAAGTTAAAATGTATTAGGTCAGATAATGGTGGGGAATATTACAATAATAATTTTTTTTATTACTATTCTAGGAATGAAATCTATAGACAGGGGACAGTTCCACAAACTCCACAATAGAATGGTGTGTCAGAAAAGATGAAAAGGACTATCATGGAGCATACTAGGAGAATTAGGTTTCATGCAGGTCTACCCATTCAATTTTGGGTAGAAGCAATAAACATGACTGTATATATGATCAATAGAGGACCTTCAACTTCTTTGGATGGAGGCATACCTAAGAAAGCTTAATCTGGTAAGAAGGTTGATTATTATTTTATTAGATTATTTCACTGTGAAGCTTTTGTTCATATTAATAAAGATGATAGGAACAAGTTAGAGGCTAAATCTAAAAAATTCACCTTTATTGGTTATGGTGAGGATGACTTTGGTTTTCAGATTTGGAGTCTTAAGGACAAGAAAATCTTTCATTCTAGGGATGTGGTCTTTAATAAAAAAAATTATGTATAAAAAATAGTTTTAGGATTAGAGAGAGGATTCAATAAAAGAGTACATAGTGTTGGAGGACATTGAATATGGTAAAGTGTCCAAACAACTAGTTCAAACACTTACTCCACATGAATCCCAAACTCTAGAGGTGAGAAGGTCTTCTAGGGTAAGAAGGGAACCTAGAAATTTTTATCCATATCTTAATTATTTATTACTCACTGACAATGGAGAGCCAGAGTGCTTTGAAGAATCAATGTAGGTAGACGTTAGGAAGAAGTGGGAATAATAAATAGATGAGGATCACTAGTCTCTCATGGAAAATCAGACTTGGGATTTGGTAAACCCACTTGAAGGTAAGAGATCATTATAGAACAAGTGGGTGTACATAATTAAAGAGGATGATGGAGGTAATAAAAGGTACAAGGATTGATTGGTGGTAAATGGGTTTGCAAAGAAAAAGGGAATTGATTTTGATGATATTTTGTCTAAAGTAGTGAAGATGACTTCTATTGGGACTGTTCTTGGAATAGTAGCAAAAAAAGACTTACACTTACAGTAGTTGGATGTGAAGACTACATTCTTTCATGGTGATTTGGAGGAGGATTTATACATGGATCATCCATAATGATATGATTTCATAGGGAAGGATAACATGGTGTGTAAACTGAAGAATATATTGTATGGCTTGAAACAAGCTTCACGATAATGTTACAAGAAATTTGATAGTTTTATGATGGAGTAGGGATACTCCAAGTGTCATTTAGACCATTGTATATATATAAAGAATTTTGATAATGGTGGTTACATTATCCTATGTCTATATTTAAATGACATGTTGGTTACAAGTAAGAACATGCAAGAAATAAAGGTACTCAAAGACCAACTTAGTAATTCCTTTGCTAAGATGGATTTGGGGGCATCAAAATAAATATTTAATATGAGAATAACTTGGGATAGGAAGGAATGAAATATAATTTTATCTCAAGAAGAGTACATCAATAAGGTCTTGGAGAGGTTTAATATATAAGATGTGAAAGTAGTTAGGACTCCTTTGGTAGGCCATTTCAAGTTATCAAAAGAGCAGTGTCCCAAGATAGAGGAGGAGAGAATCCAAATGTCTAGAGTGCCTTCCTCATCAATAGTTACTAGCTTGATGTATGCCATGGTGTGCACTAGCCTAGATATTTCCCATGCTATGGGAGCAATAAGTAGGTTCATGAGTGATCTAGGTAAAGAGAATTGGCAGGTAGTGAAGTGTATACTTCAATACTTGAGAGGGACTATGGGGGTATCTTTAAGCTATGGTGGATTGGACACCACTTTCCATGGTTATGTATATTTGAACATGGACAAATATTTAGATAGTAGGAATATCATGAAAAGATATGTATTTACTATAGGTGATGTAGTGGTGAGATGGATTTCATGACTACAGAAGCTTGTGGCTTTGTCAACCATAGAAGATGAATATGTTTTTGTCACATAGGTAAGCAAAGAGATGATTTGGTTATAATAGTTTATTGAGTAGTTAGGGCATAAGTAGGAAGAATGGAATAGATATAGTGATAGTCAAAGTTTTATACACCTAGTTAAGAACTTTGTCTTCCACTCTAGGATGAAGCATCTATAGTTGAGGTACCATTTCATCAAGGCAGCTTCAGAAGAAGAGAAGTTAAAGTTGGAGAAGATTCATACCATTTAGAATCTTGTAGACATGATGACCAAGGTAGTCATAAGGGATAAAATGAAGCTATGTTCAGCTTTGATTGGCCTTCATAGATGATATTGAAGGGTTGAGAAGCTTGCTCAGAGGAAATTAGTCTCTAAGTGGGAGATTGTTATGTTGTGGAGCCTATTTCCACATTACAATGTATTTCAAATATTGTACATTAAAATGTACTATACACTCTTCATGTATTCTCATCAAAGTTTGGTTCTTACTTTTTATAAGAGTATATATACATGGTTTATCTATACTTGTATATGTGTGGTGTCATCACCCATGATTAATGGGGTTAACTTGGCCCATGGTTTTAGTACCCATTTTTTTATAAAACTGCTATATCAGTTACCTATAGATGTAATTATATATATATATGGACATATAATGGGTAATATATATAAGAATAACTAAGTTTGAGAAGGTGAATAGAGTGTATGAATTCAAGTGTAGATTCGAGAGAGTTTATTGAGTGCAACTCCAAATAATTTTTGTGCATTGTAATTGTGAGAAGACTAATCTGAGAGTGGATTGTGCTCTTGTTGGCTTGTAACAAGATCTGAGCAAGTGTTTCTCAGTGAATATATCCCACATTGGGTGATGCATGTTAAATCTTATCTTCTTGTTGTGCATTTTAATTTATGTTCTTTATATATCTTTGTTCATAGCTCTTGTTATTATGATTCTATGAAATTGTTCCACCTTAATTTATATTTTATTCCTAACAAGTATCCTTTAAAAATGCCAACCCTAATGTAGGTGAGCTTATGATACTAGATGTGATAGCTACCATATTGGTTGATCAAGGTGGTTACATCATCTTCTATTATTTTTCCCCAATCTTCATCAAAATATTACAAAACCCTCATTATGAATGCATTGTTCACCCTTATGAAGTGTTTATTAATTTATCTAAGATTCAGATGGAGAAATAATTCACATGATTGGGTGGTAGGAATGATAATTCCATGCTATGAAATTCTTAGATATATCATTTGAGAAGCCAATGAATACACAATGTAGGGGGTCATGAAGAATTATTTCATTGATTACACATTTAGTATATTTTGATGTAGGGATTCATTGATAATCTCTCTCCAATCAATAAATTTTTTTCCATAACAAATTATGTTCATTGGCATAAACATCCAGGGATGGAAACTTTTGGTGTCCTTATTGCTTAAAACCTAATTTAGGAGAGTAATCATACCTAAGATCTCCTCTTAAAAATATGACTTATATAAATTCTTAGGAAATTTTGAGACTCTCTCTCCTCTATGCTTCAACTATGAATTATTGATAACAACCAAACACTTGTTTTAATCTTTGTTCCAATATCTCTATCCTTTGAAAATGCTCATGCTGACAATATATTCAGGAATTGGAGTCTTCATTATCATTCCCATCGATGTACCATCAAATTTGGATACAAGATTCCCACCACTTGATTTGATTTCATCAGTTGATGAATCATAGAGTTTCATGTAGGTAAATACTAGGTCATAACATTGAACCAATGTAAGGAAGCCTACCACCTAAGGAAGGTCACTTTCTGTAAGGTGAGTAGACAATGTGATTGGATTTTCTAGGTTTATCCTTTCATGAAATTCCTCTAGGTCCACATGTTCATTTTGTGATTCAATGATCTTGGGAATGTCAATTTCTAGTACCAACGATGCCTCATACCCCATATACTTGAAATTCATGTTGGCAGACTCTAGGTACATGCAATTAACTTCACAATCAAGGGTAAGGAATTTAATCAAATCAGGGGGGAAGAAATGTTGGTGTGGTTGAAATGAGAGGGAAGTAGTGGTCATATGGTATGTTCTTATAATTGGTATAATACTCTTAATACATATTTTTAATGAGGGAAGGGAAGCTCTGTAGATAGGATAAATTACTAAAAATGAGATCACCAATTTATCAATATATGTGAAGAAAATCTGGGTAGAGATTTACTATCAAGGAGAGAATAGGGGTAGAATACTAAACCTTAGATAAAAATCATAGAGTGAAATGAGTTAAAATGAGCCTTGAAAGAGAATTTATAGGCCCCCATATGATTCAATATATAATAGCTGACCATTAGAGACTGCACATGCATCTATCCTAAAAGGATGAACAAATGGCCTTAGTTCCTTCATCGATGCGTGGGTGTATGGGTGAGTCTTATCATGCAGTTGTGTCCATAAGGTCAAGCCATCTAACTAAATCCATCCATAATACATAAACATGTGTATGTGGGCTCACATTTCACATGATGGTTTAAACATGGCGGCTTGTCCAGTTACGTTCAATACACGTAGCCTATCAACACATCTTACATGGCTTGAGGGCTAGGTAACCCAACCTTTACTCCATCCAAGGCACAAAGGAATACTTTAGGTGCTAGGCATATTTTATACTTAGTCAAATTTTTTAATTTTCTATAAAATTTTCCAACATTTGATACTTTTCTCAATTTTTGGCATGAATATTGAGATGTCATTCACTGACTTATACAACAAACTTGTCTTGACAATTTTGAAAAAATTAGGATGTCAATATTAAATAGTTTCAAAAACTTAATGATTAATCTTATATGTATACATTTTCCCTCACTTTATTCTAATGATGTAATGAAGTGAAATTAATAGAGTAAAGTAGTTGTGAACCAAAGTGTGTATACACACTTTATCTTTTGATGTGAAGCTTGATTATGTAGGATGCCTTTATGTGAAAGTTATAATAATGCCACTAAAATTAGTTATTTTCCATATTTTAAAGTTGAACATCTTAATCTTGAAATGTGAATTTTGAAAAGAGAGTAAGGAAGGTATATCCATGAAAAGAGTATGCAATCTAAATATACTATAACTTGAAGTTAGAGAAGTGCTTCCCCCTTGATGACACATTTGATAAAATGTTAAACCTATGGTAAGTTGAAAGTGACTAAGTTTCAATTTAAAAAACTTTGAATGTTCTTGAGTTATAAATATTGTAAACTCTAACTTTCATTTGAATGTGTAGAGTAATATGTAAAGTAATTGAAGGGGTGGAACCACCAAATGTGAATCACTACATTAAAAAAATGCAATCATAGACATTGAGTGTCACTAGATTCTAACATGACCCACTTGTAACATGGAGGTGAATTACACCACCGTAGATTGATCTAATTTTGAACTTTGCATATTTGAAAATTTTGAACTTGATAAATTTTAAAATGCCATGTATTAATTTGAACATGAATGAGTATCATTCCCCCTATACTATACTAAATTGATATTTAATTGTCATTTGAACTTGTAAGTATTTTAAAATTTTGTAATTGTAATTGTTTGAAACTTGTACCTTGTAACTATTTTGCATATGCATCATGGATATGTGAATATGTATTATATGAAAGAGTGCACATGTATGTCATATACCTCCATAATCTAAAAAAATCTAAATCATGTTGTAGTTTTGAAAATTTAATAGTGCCATAAATTTGAAATTTATTATTTATGATGCTTTAACTCTCAAAATAAGCCCATTGTTATGCCCCCATTTTGAGATAAGAGACTTAGATTAAAAGTCACTTTTATCAAAATAAAGCATATGTGAAAGATATAATCATGTAATAACACTTTGATCATTTAAATTTGATTTCATCATAATATTGAATTTGTATATGAAACATGTGTTAGAGAGATATAATATTGAATCACATAATCATCGTGTGCATAATATATATCATGGAACCAAAGTAAGATTAGAGAGTATGAGTGATGCATGATATTAATAATAGAACCATATAGCAATAAATAAACATACAAAAAATGTCATATAATATCATGTGATTTGCATTGAATGTCACACAAGTCCCAAAGGCCACATACAAGGGATATGTGAATGTTGTATAAACACACAAGGTGCGGTACCACACATAAATGGTATGATAATAACATTTAATTAATAAAATATAAATATTTTGCACATATAAGGCCAAGGGCCACACATAATAAGTAAGCAATTCCTAACTGATCTTGTAGTAAAGTAAGAAAATATCATAAATTGAATGAGACTAGTCTACATCAACCATATGTATCAATGACATTATTATAAAATAACATTTTCATGTAACACATTGTAAAGTATAATTTATTATCAAAACATTTCTATGATATATACTTAAACATTGTATAAATGTTTTGGATAGATGCAACCTATTGAATTATTCACATAGAATAAATAGATGCCCCCAACTTATCAACATTGTTGGGTAATAAAGGATGCCTAATATTAGATAAAAGTGTGAAAATATGTCTTTTATCACACTCAAATACCTCATGAAAATCAATGTGTAATACAAATTCAAATATGTTATCTACCTAACATAGAATAACACGTGTAAAGAAGTAAACTAGCAACCATTGAGAATGCTTTTTGGGTCCTAATTTTTATTTTTTTGAAAATGTTTTGAATTTTTAAATATTTGAATTTTTTTTAACTTTTTAATTATTTGAATTTTTAAAATATTTGAAAAGGTTATAATAATCAAGTCTTTTAAAATATGGTGGAATGGATTGATTCACACAATCCTCAACAAGGTGCTAAAGCATAATGCGATAAGAAGGAAGGTAAACCATGTGCCCCTCAATGTATGTGTAAATGAATCATATCAATGTAAATAAAATAATTAATGGATAAGAATTTACATGTTCCTTAATGGATAAGAGATAAATATAATCATGTAAGTGCAAGGAAAACTATAGTGTGATAGGTATGTAATAATTAAAAAGAATGAGTATTGAAAGAATTTGTAAGATAATTGTTTTGGATTTGCTCGAATTAGTTTGAAAATCAAGAGGGAAAATGCCCAAAGTAAAAAAATAATTCTAAGGGCTAGAATAACTATGTGAAATTTTGGATAGAGGAAGTATACATGAATTATAATCAAATATATATGTACAAAGGAAAGTATGTAGGTAACTAATCAAGAGACTTGATCCAATTGGTAGATTGGGAGGAAGTATAAGGTTATGTCCAATAAGGATCTCATCAAGAGGATTTACATATATGTATACCCAACTACATTATATGAAGGAGTGACTTCATGTGAAGAATAAATGGTAATTGCAGATGCCTTTGAATCTAAATTATGATCATGTGTATAATATAACCATCTAAATCACTACTCATAAACCCATGTGAACATGTATCATCATGTGTAGTAGGATAAATTTAAAAACATGTACTTATAGTGAAGATATCTAAATAACTTATGGTGACTTAGGAGATGAATATCTCTTCTTAATAGAATTTACCATGCTCTTTGAAACTAATTGGTTATTCCCATGATTAACTATATCATGCTCACAAATATATGGAAGAATTGATTCTAAAATATGCTCATGTGTAATTATATCATGCTAACAAATAGGTGGAGAAAATGATTCTCTAACATGATTTGGAATATGTAAATCATGCTCTTGAGTATTTTTGTAGACAATTTCATTACCATGTCCCTCAATGTATGTGCCTTCTAACTATTCTATAGGAGAATTAAATAGCATTGTTTCCATATAATATTCATACTAGATTTATATAATTTTGACTGTTTGATTATCATGAATATATTTGAGATATGTATGCATTGTAGAAGGTACTGATCTAATATTTTGTATCCAAGGGCATCCTAGTAGTAGCATATTAAATACCCATGTTTTTGGTATAAATAAGAATGGAGTAGGCACTATAAGAGGCCCCACTTATAAAGGTAGCACTATATTTCGAAGAGTATCCTATATATGACCATCAAATTCTTTGATAACTCTAGTAGTATCCTACAAATATTACTCTATATAACCAAGAGAGTATAAAAGTGTTGTGGTGAAACATTTTTTATTGATATATTATTTATCATAACACTATGTATGTATTGCATATTAACATATACTTGAATAAAGAGTACATGTCTATATTTGAATCATCATCAACAACTTCACTATAATCAAATGTAATCATAGGATATGATGTTTATTTACTTTTAATTATACTAATGATGATATAAATTGGATGCCCATATGTATAAGGAGGAGGATGAGTGTTATATACATAATGTAATTCAAAATTATCCTTGTTATTTGTTGCTTCATGATTTGGAAAAGGATCTTGTGTATTTTTGAGATTTGCATTGTTATTTTCTTGTGGCTTATCCTCTTCAATAGGTGTACCAATATCAATAATTTTTTTATCAATTAGGTATTGAATTTATGCTTAAGCTTGAGACAATAATTTATAGAATGCCCAATACATATATGGTAGTCACAATATGCATTGCCATCAAAAAAATTAGATTATGGTCTAAACATGTATATTTCCATTAGTAGAGAAGGAGTTATGAAATTACATTTAAGTAGCTTTTGCAATAATACATGAGGAGGTGAAGGTAACCTTGAAAATTTCATATATGGTGGAGCTTGTAGTTGATGCTTTTGTTTTGTTTGTGAGATGGAATTAGTTGTAACCTTAGCTTCATTCTTACTTTCATTTATTTTTCTCTTGTAATTTGTCTTTATTTAAAACTAAACATTTGAATTAGAAGGAGCATTTGAAGTGTACTTAAGCTTGTTCAAAGTAAGAAACTTGACGTCATGCTCTTTGACTATATGGCATAGTTCATCAAAATATATAAACATATCAAACATGACTGAATCTTGAAGTGGAGAGAGAAAACCTGACTGAAGATATCTTTGAGCTCATTATCAGCCATTTTATTTATCAAAATTGCTAGCATAGTCTTATATGTTAGCACATATTCACTGGTTATTCTATTAGACCCTTGATTGAGCTTTGAAATTTGATTATATGATAGCTTTTCACTAATGTTGATATAAAAGTGTGTTTAAAACTGATTTTCCAAATGGTTTAAATATTTTACTCATTGAATAGAAATACCATAGAACAAACTAAGATCATATTCTTTGAGACTTCTCGAAAAGATCTTTGTCAATAATTTATCATTATCTACATAGTATAGACAAGTTCCATGGAATGCACACAAATGTTGTTTAGGATCACCTTTGCCTTACTATAAAGGAAGCTTAGGAGCCACAAATCCAACTAGTAATAGATAAGATACAATTTTAGGGTCTAAAGGGTTATATAACAAATAACATGACTCCATAGAGGGAGTAGCATGAAAGATAGTTTTCACAATGTGAGATAGATTAGCTTGTAAGGAAAGATGTGCATGATTAAGACTAGAGTTTGTAGAAGTAATGGGAGGAGTGTAAGTAACATGAGTAAGCAGAGGCATGGATAGTTTTTGGAAACTAATTGATGCTCCCAAACCAAGAGATGGTGCTATAGAAGTAGTTAAGCATGTAGAAACAAGAATGAATGTAATAGTATAAGTGACTACATTGGAAGAGCTACCTTGTGACCCTTTATTTTTTTCATTTCTATCAACATCTAAAAAGGATTCAGCCTTTTATGGATGTTCAAAAAGATATTTCATAATTTTTATTCATTGGTATGACCAAATTGTTCATGACTAATGGGTTTTGAAATGAGATCCATGATGCGCTCTTCAAAAGGATGTAGAATATGTAATGGAATATCCTTTGAAGTTGTATATTTGAGACAATGTATAACATATACTTACTCATGTTTTCAATTCATTTCATATTTGAAAAAAGCTATTAGAGAATAATAATGACATGATATGGTAGTGAAAAAAATTATAATAGGAATGCCATGAGATTTAACATTGTTTATCATATCCTCTTGCTTAATTTGGCATTGAATCCATGTAAAAACATAATGAATAACATGCTAAATTTTAATACAAGATGTGCCAATGAATTTTAAAATCCTATGTATCATATTAAATATATATTCACTCATTGATCCTATAATACACTATGAATCTAATAATGCTAATGACTATGAATACAATATAATAAAAAATAAAGGTATAAGGGTTATCTAGGAAAGGGTTTGAATAATTGTGTGAGCTCTCAAATATACTTTCTTATTCATTAGTTAATGTAGGCCCAATGTTTCATAACACTAACTACAAAGGCAAAATCATTCCAATAGCCCATTAATCTCGTTTCCAAGGGTACGGTGAGAGTAATTTCCCTTGGCCATACATTCATCTCATGTGCACCATAAATCAAATAGTTAAAAGAGAATTCATATGGTATAAAAAATGTATCCTAGGAATTTTTGATATACTATGAGATATGTGTACAATGGCCAAGTATTGGGGTAAACCCCTTACACCATAATCTATGTAAAATATATTACCACATAGCTTGTAATGATAGTCACTAAGTAGTTTAAAAATTATCATAACATAATTTATAAAATAAGCACAAGAAAATACAAAATAAATTTGATATATTTATATGTGTAGATGTCAAAAATTTAAACCCAAGGTTGAAATAAAGATCTTTTATGTCAGATGTTATCTGAGGTGATAAGGCAACTTTTTCAGTGTCAAACTAAATCCAAGGTCGAAGAAGATTAGCTCATTGTGTGTCAAATTTGTATCCAAGGTTTTAAGTTATTTTCTTTTAGTGTCAAGAATTTATAGAAATCTGAATGAAATTTTAAGACAAAAATCAAGCAAACAACAAGCAATGTTCTAACAATAGTGGGTTCACCAGAATGTTTAATATATTTTGAATTGAAATGAATCAAACTAATATATAAAACCTATATAAATTTATATATAGTAAATATACATATTTTGAATTAAAATACATAAATTATAGAATTGGAACTTAGTTAAAAATATTAAATTGATTAATTGATATGCAAACATTTCTTAAATTGATTATATGTTGACTATGCAGGTTGACTATGACTAGAAATTGACTGAAAAAACTTGAAAACCACGTTGTGTTTAAAAATAAGATTTTAAACTAAATTAGAATAAGGCCATGTTAGGAGGATAAGGCCTTACTACAGCCTTGATTATTGACTGCATCCACATCCTGATTGATTGTATGGCTAATTTATTAATTTGAATGTGTGCACCTATTTTCAAGTGTTTGTTGATTTCTTGTGTGTGTCGATTTTCTATGTGGAGACCTAAAAACACAAAACCCTAGCTCATGTATAATAAACACAATAGATATTAAATTCTAATAGGTGGGAATAAGGTTAGGTGAATAGTCGATCTACCCTTAAAAAACCTCGTGTAATTAGAATGTTGCATACATATCCTAAAAGGGCCTCGTGCTAATGGAGTTCTCCTTCATAGAGTGAGTGTGTGAATTTTGTCATTTGTTATATGAATGCAACTAGATTGATTATTTTAATTGCTTGACTTGTAATAAAATATATTCAGACTTGGGTTATGACTATTATATTGTTATAAAATTGATATTGAAAGAAATAGTGTTCTTTTTCTCAATTTGCAATAGAATTTCCAAGTGATTGCTAATGTGTTTGGGAGAAGCCTTGATATACTTATAAATGGGGATATTGTAAATATTTTTGGTAACCAACCTTTTAAAAGCATGATAGGGGTTAAGTACAATGTTTCAAATTTAAAAATTTATCATTAAGGCACGGGTGATAAAGCTGCACTAGTGGACAAAGCCTCATTATGGCCTTATCCGACCTAACACAGTCATGTCCTAAAAGGATGAAAAGTATTTGAGAAGGTTTGACAAGTGCCTATAACAATATTAGGGATGTCTAAATGATATTCTAAGTATTTTTAAGATAATTTTTAGAGTAATGTAATCTTCCATAGAGATTATGAGTTATTGGAATGGAAAATGGTCCAAGCGAAGTAAGGATGTTAAGATTAGACATTATCAAACACTTAATGATTAATTTTATGTCTATAATGTTTCTTATCAAAAATAGGGTAAAATAGATACATAGGTTCATATTCAAAATCTCCATCAATATTTTATTTGCTTATATATATTATGGAAAGGTAATGCCCTTGGTACAAAGACATGTTGTACATTTACAATAATTATGCCCTTGAGCACAAGGTTCTTATAGAGCTCCATACATCTCCAATAGTGGGCATTCAAGATTCTTAAAAAATTATCATAGAATCAAGTAAGATTTATTTTGGGAAATCTCACAGGGTATATACATAGATTTTTGGTTGAATGCATGGTGTGTCAACAAAATAAGGGTGAGAAAATTAAGACCCCAGGTCTTCTGCAACCCTTATTTCTTCCTAGTCAAAGGTTGGAGGAGGTTTTCATGGATTTCATAATAGGTTTTTTCAATTCAAAATGGAAAAAAATTATCACTTTAGTCATGGAAATCATCACAAAATATGCCCAATTTTTTTGGTCATGTCACATCTAGTTGTAGCAAGTATAGTAGTATCTTATTTTTTTAATACAGTTCAAAAGCTAAATGGGAACCCCAAGATCATAGTAAGTCATCATGATTCTATCTCTACCAATAATTTTTGGAACAATTTATTCTCATGTTTAGGTTATCATTTGGCTCATAACTTATCATATCAACCTTAATATAATTAGAATACATAGGTGATCAAAAAATTCCTATATGGTTATCTATAGTTTTTTGAAAAAGATATATATGAGATATGGGTTCATTGGTTTCCACTTGCATAATGGTCGCATAACACTTCCTTCCATACCTAATCCAAAATATCTCCATTTTTTTCACTATATGAGTCATATACACCATCCATCACCTCATACTTGATGGTATATAAAAATGTTTGATATGTTGAATATCACATTCAAAATCAATAAAACGCACTAGCTAATCTAAGAGAGAACTTAGGAGTGGCATAGAATTGAATGAAGCAACAAATGAATCACCCTTGCAATGAAAACCATTTTGAAGTGGGTGAATTACGTATTTTTAAACCTAAAAACTTAAAATAAAAAGGAATTTAAGAAACAAAAAGGGATAAAAAATGTAAATATTAAGACCTTTATCATATCCTATGAAAAATTGGTAATGTCACATAAAAGTTGGAGATACCTTAGTTTACAAGCATATATGTGGTATTTCATGTCTTTTACTTGAAAAAAGGTAATTGGATGGATATTACCCACCCATAATGAGTTACCAAAGTTGGATTAGGAGGATATATTCATTATGTAACCTAAATATATCCCTAAGACATGTACTAAGAGGCTGAAAACAAGGTATTTTATCAAGTGGAATAATTTGACCAATAAGGATGCAACATGGGAGGATGAAGCATTATTTCAAAAGGATCCAATATTAGTCAACATTGAGGAAGAGGTTTTTTTAAGTGGATATGCATGCTAAGTCATTAAACTATAGTGTGTGTATGGATATGTGTGGCAAACATGTGGCTAACATAACTTTTTACTTTATCATATCATAATTATCTATGTATTTATATTTTTAATAGGGTTGGCCTATAGAGTAACCATAGCCTAAGTAGGGTATATATGTGAGGTATTGGCTAGTACATGAGGATCATATTAATAATTTACTACTTATTTCATGGTTATGGAGATTTTCCCCTCAAAGAGGCTTAATGTTATATTTCTAATATTATGTTCTAATGTAAACATTTTAGTGTGGATATGATCTATTCAACTCTTAATATTATGATTTATTGTTGTTTATCTACTCTTGATATTTATATTTACATCCATTATTACAAATTGGGTTGATATCTCTAAGTAAATTAATTACAATCTACGTCATCAAGTACTGTAAACCCTAAAGACTTGCATAAATCTAAATTTTATTCAGACTATCTAATTTCTATCATAGGTTTTTTCATGGGTTTTATCATATTGCATGACCTCTAAACTAGGGAACAAAATGAGGATCAACAACAAAATTTGTATGGAAACGGTCACAAAAGAATGAATTCACATATATGAAGTAGAGATTTTGCACAACATCATTCCTTGTATTTTTAGATCTACAACAATCATTTACATCAAAATAAATCCCTCAAAGTATGCACTCAATGTGCTCCTCACCCAATGTGGGCACTTAGTTACATACCAAAATGATATATTCTATGAAATAGTGCACATGTATCCAAATTATGACAAATATTTGTAGACCATTATGCAGGTAGTGGAAACTATGGAAAAAACCATCATACACAAAGAACACAAGCCATTGAAACTCTTGTAGACCTAAATCAAGTTTCAGAATGACCTCCATTAGAGATGGTATACCTATTTTTAAAAAAATTAACCCAACATCCAACATAATAATGGGAGTGCCAAAAAAGTTTTTAATTATTTGAGTCAACCCCCAATTGCAGCACTGAAAATAATTCTTGACTCATGTGGGCATTGGACATTAGAGTGGCCTTAGTTATGTGAAAAAACTTAGTTTTTTTTTTTTACATATACTAGAAAATACTAGCTTTAGTATAAATGATCTAGAATACCACCTGCAAAAATGGATTATGTGCCACATGGAACACTATTGTGTTCCTATAGGGGAGTACCAAATATTTATTTGAGATGTTCACTATAGTTGAGTGGAAGGTCACATTTTAATAGATAAAATAATGGTAGTAATGTAAAAGTATTTTTCTAAAAAAACATTTACCATGATGTCACTAGATACATCAATTTTTACACAACCTATGCAATCATGAAGCTAGCCAATAGGAAAAGTGGAATTTATACTCATCTTTCAATATGTAAAAACATTGGGAGTCAGTTTCAATGGATTTCATGTCAATTACTCATATTATAAGGCATGGTTATGATTATGTTTTTTTGGTAGTCAACTGATTCTCAAAGTTAGAAATTCTAACACCCTAAAAATGGGATCTCAAAAGAGGAGACCGTAAAAATATTTTTCAAGCATGTATGGGCTATTTTTAAACTACCACAAAGTATTATGGAAAATAAGGATAACATATTTATGGGGATATTTTGGTATACACTATGGTCTATGATGGAACACAAAATTAAATGTCCACTACATTTCATCCCCAAACAGAGGTGGTCAACCACATGATTATGCATCTCCTCTGGATGTACCATTTAATACATCCACACACATAGGATAAAAGTCTTGCATACATCTAAAATATAGCTATAATCAATCTCTTCATGGATCAAATGAATGTATCCCATTTCATATACATATCTATATCATATTTTAACCATTAGCTCTCATAGATGTATTATTACCCATTATGTTGTAGAAAGAATTACCCCATTCATATAAATAAGTGGATAAGGAAACCATATTTTTGGACTAATCTCAACACATTAAACAACAAGATCATGAGACTTTATATAATACCAATCAAAAGTATAATAAAATTCATGATCAACATTGTGTTCCCCATTAGTTCCAAGTGGGTGATGAAGTATGCTTACATCTTCAAAATAAATAGCTCAAAGTTCCATATAGGAAGATTATAACTCTATAATATGTGCCATACACCATCACCAAACAAGTTAGAAAAAATGCATTTGAGATTAATTTTTTACCCTATCTTAGGTTTCATATAATGTTCAATGTGGTGTTGTTTTACATATACTTTCCACCACTCTTAGACATATCAAACATTAGTGATCAGTTACAGAGCATAACATTGAACCCAGAATGTGCAACACCAATGACTACTAATCAAATCATTTATAATGTGGTCAAATACATGAATCATCAACAAAACTCACTTTATTTTATCGTTTAGGTAGGTAATTTATCACACTAAGTGGTTCATTAATAAGCAAATTCGAAAAACATTTCTAAACTTTTTCCAAAATTGAAACTAGTGGAACCCATTACTTCTCAAGAAGGAACGAATGATCCAAATGATCCTTCAAATTAGAATTCAAAAAAATTCTTAAATTTTTTTTTGGATTTCGGCATGCCATTCATTGTGGAATTTATACTCTAAAATTTTTCTAGTACTCTACATGGTTATTAGTGGCATACTTGTAGGGCCCCAAAACTAGTTTTCTTGATGAGATTTTTAACACATCTTCCAATTTACAAACCAAGTCTAAAAGCTTTTATATATGACCTTAACAATAGGCATTGATAATAATAATTTCAACAAAAATTGGATTTTTTTTCTACCCATTCAACTCCAATCCTAAGGTGGATACATGTCAACTTCATGTGGAGTGACCTTTTGGTTCCCATTTTTAACTCTTTGTTTAATATTCATAGTAACTTTTTAGCTTATATGTTGCACATCTATATATTAGATAATATGGAATAAATAAATAGATATTTAGGTATATATTTATCCTATAGTTTTTCCCCTTTTTATATACTCATAATTGTAATAATATAATGTTGTTTTGACAATTATAGTTTTATCAATTTTGATTCTATTTCTATAACACATTAAGCTCTATAGTTATTGTGTTATCCACCAAATTATATAACGAAATTGGACCATTAAAAATGGGTAGATCCTTGGAATCTCTTTCCTTAAAGTTTAAAAAAATTATATTACATATCTTCACTTTAAGGATGTGTTCATCCAATCTCCACGATACACTAGGGTCAAATTAACTTGTAGTTTTAGGGTTCTATTGGCACAATTCAAAGTTTTTTAACACCACCTCCAAATATAAACATGTAATGTATCCCTTAGGCACATCATACTTGTTAGATAATTTCCTATGGATCTTGAAACCAATTATCATTTTGTAATAATATGTTACCCTTACAATGAGATCAGGGGTCAATTATTTTGCTTCTTTAGATGCTTGTATTCCATGCCTTCATTACTTATGAGGATTAGAGATGATTATCTCTTCTCTTTCGAGAGATGTTTGATCTTTTCCAAATTCTAGCTAAAGACTTTACTTCTACAATTCTATGCACTCAAAGGATTGTTTATTTCATTCACATTGTTTCTTATTCAATATTGAGTATGAAGTAATCTTGTGATAGGGTTGTAGATATGATGAGATCAATAAGGCAGTGAAGGATATGAATTTTTGTCATGCATTTTCTTATATGTTTATCCTTTTTAAATTTTTTTTTCCAGATTTTCACTTGTACTCTCTATTATTTACTTTATATTGTATTTTTACACTTCTATTGACCAATATTAACCTTTGGTGGAAACTAATAGCATAATCATTATCATATATCAATGTATTTTTTAAAATTTAAATTTAAAGGAGCATATCTATTTTAATACACTTCTTTTTTAGGGTGTTACATATTTATTCTATTGGGATTCTAAATTAATCCAATAATATACACACAATTTCTAAGATAGCACTATTATGTAGTCATTGATAAAAACACATGCCAATTTATGTTGATAACTATTATGTAAATAATTCAAGATTTGCCTTTTTCCATAAAATTCAAAATTTTGGTGTATAGGAAGTTGTGATGTCAAACAAGGACAACAATGATAAAAAGTATACTAGTTTCTAAAACATAAATTTAGTGACCAAAAAGGATAGGAGCTCTCCTAGGGTTTACTAGTATAATTTAGTGTCACGCCGCCACTAATCTCTGGCAATATTTTTTTATTTTTTTATAGGATTGCATATTTATTTTATTGCACCAATTCCATTACCACTCTTAGGGTGGTGTTCCCTTCTTTTAAATGTTCTCCTTTGCAGTTCTCACAAAATTTTCTACAAGTGTTTTTGACAAAGTTTTGAAGAACAATGGCAACAAATTGAGCATAATTTTTTTTCCCAAAGTCTTTCATGAGGTATTGATACCACCCATAAAACCTTCATGATTTTATTTTAGATTTTCCTAAATTTGATAAATATTTTAGTTATTTTGAGAATTTTATATGTGTAGATTTTTTTTGTTATGTCCCCACCAAAATCACTTTGAAATCTTCGGTGTAAAACACTTGGTCTTCCCTTCATGGGTCAAGCTAGATGGTGTTCAAAACCTAACGAGTGGTTTTTCTAATTTAATTTTAATAAGTCTGACCATTGTTGTGTTATTTTTTTTCATGGACCTTGGTTAATTTAAAACACACTAGTTGCATTCTCCCATTGGACCATATATTTTGTCATCTCTAATCATGTTATGCTCAAAATCCTTATCTAGGTTAAATTCCTCAACCTTTCATTTCCATTGTGGAATTTTGTGCATTAGTTGATTAAACCCTTATGGAATTTCATATGGTTAAAACCAAATATGTTATAATTTACCCAAAATCAAAAATTCATTTGTGTTGAAATAGATCTTATGAATGATCTTAAGGATACTATCATCATTTAAATCAATGAATAAAAGATCATGCATAATGTATTTTACATTAATTTTGCCAACCCCTGCTTATTTTGTCAAGATACATACCAAAAAATATGTGAATTCCCATTAATTTCCAGTTCCATTCCCATCCCACCTCCCAAAACCTCTCCCAAGGTGAAAAATTTTGCTCATACATCCATAGATGGATGGACTATGGTTTTCAACAAGAAAAGAAACCAACAATCATGCTCAACAGGTAATGCTCCAACCATTGTGTATAAACCCACAATAGGTTATTTATTAGATGAAAATTAGTATTCTCTACCTCCCAATAGGTGACACTACCACTAATTCATGCCCCTCAAGTGGTCATGCTTTCAAATTCACAAAGCCAACCATCGACTACTCAATTATCACAACCCCATCAAGAGGTGATTAATCTAGTACAACTAGAAACTCAGTGGTGTTTGAATGAAATATAGTCTATTTCTATGATCACATCCATTTTTAACCTACAAAATATGGATAATGTGATAAATAAAAATGGTGTGCCTTTTAACTAGGAGATTTCATGAAGGATGAACATCAACCCTACCTGGCTAACAAATTTTAAGTTTTAGTTGAGATTGACATAACTCAAAAGTATATTATTTAGAATACATCTCAATTTTTCCAGAATATGAATATTTTATGTATGTAATAATTTAATATTTCTTATTTTTCTCTTACCTCCAATATCAAAATGATATGGTCATGTGTTATCTTCTATATGTCAAATCATGAGATGGGATGTGGGGGCGTTGTCACCTTAATTTCTCCTCTCTTTTGCATCATATCATCAGTTTGGGTTCAAATCCCCCTCATCAAGTTATATTAACTATATTTTAATTTAATGGACACACACTCAGTATTGATGACATTTATGTGACTAATAATGTATTATAAAGGGAGATATTTTGGCAGTGGTTGGGGACTATCTCCTTGATGCCACCTAGATCTTATGTAGAGATTTAACATGGTTGAATCTTTTGAAGATAAGGAGGAGATATTCCTCATGAAATTATGCATTGAGGAAACTGAGTAATGGCTTTATATGCACAATAAATTTTCACTATTCAACCCTAACCACCATTTTTGCCTTCCTACCACCTCACCATGGTACATGTGATCTAATATTCTACAAGTTATTGATCAAATTGATAAGAGGCTTGATAAAGCCATGATTATTGAATAAAATATATTCTATTTCAAAAATAATTTTAATACTATTTTATCCATCATCTTGTATGCTCTTCTCTTATACCACCTTATTATCAAGTTTGAAATTGAATGGCTATGTAGTTTTATCTTGACACTGTTCATCTTTCCCACTCCTAAACTAAAAATCACATTGTCTTAATCTATAATATTTTACCTCACCTGAGAGAAATTTTGGATGGATTGAATAATGGGAAAAATACATTATTAAGACATTTGCCTTTATTTACATCTATGGAAGATGAGAAAAAAATATAGTGCAATGCCCATGAGGCTTCACATTGTGAATTCATCCTAGTTTCATAAGGTTTTTAGCTCTCTCCTTTCAATGAGGATTTTCAAATGTATGATACCATGTGGTTTAACATATTAATGTTGAAGAGAATTATCAAGCTATGGGATCCATATCTATGAATGGATGCATTGGATAAATATTAGAGATAGAGCTTCTAAATAGTTGTTTTCTCTCCTTCATTCCAAGAAATTGACTGAGGGCATAAAAGTTATTAATGAATTTGTATATTACCTCACACACCATCATAATATATTTTTAGATCCTTTGTTTCTCACTATCACAAGGTTTTTTCCACTCGACCTTCATTATCGGAAAGAGAGAAAGCTTTGTTCCAATGTCTTTAGGTTGTGCCTTACAAACTCACTGAAGCTCAAAGAGTGGCACATGATATAATTTAATCCATTTAGGAGCTTAAAGAAACACTATGAAAATAGCCATTGATAGAGTTCCTAGTATTGATGGATTTCCCTATGAATTATATTAATAATTATGGGATATATTGGGTCCACGTCTTCACAGAGTTAACATGAAAGTTGTCCAAACCAATTCCATTATCAAACTAATCAACCAAGGAATTATCAATTTTATTCCCAAATATGGAGATTTTAAGATCATTACCAATTGGTATCCTATTACCCTTCTCAAATTATCCTATAAGATCATTTCCAAGGCCCTTACTCTCTAAGTCAAGTGTCTGTTACCCCTCATAATTTATCTAGAATAACTTGGTTTTATTTGTAACAAATTAATCCTTGATAAAATAATTTATCTCTAAGAGGGAATGGAATGGGACATAAATTCTCATTAGAATCCTTTATTTTTCAAAAATTAGACTTTTAAAAATCTTATGACAAGATTGAATGTCCTTTCAACCTATCCAAGCTTCATGCTCTTGGCTTTGGGACTAAAGTTTTCACCATGATTAAAATGTTATTATAAGATGTAGGAACCTACATCACCATCAATTGTGTTCAATAATATTAGTTTGGTATTTTTTGTTCTAGTTCATCAAGGATCCCTCGAGCCCCTTCCCTTTATGTGTTGTTTGGTGCATGACTCAATTATCATCATGGTTGATTACACTTTTAAAGGTTTGGTTGAGTGTATTTTTCTCCCTCATTCTAATAAGTATAGACACCTAAATCTGGCCACCAATAAACTCCAATTAGGATTTTGGCCAATTTACACCCAAAATGTACAATTTGGCCTAAAAACACTAAAACATGCTAAATGATGTGAAATTGACATATTCAAGTTTTGATTTTGGCCAAGGTATCCCTAAATGGGCCAATGTAATTTATGGGCTAGCTAATTTTGATTAGATCATTTTGAGTCAAAATGTCAATTTTGCACCTACGTGCTTTGGATTGCCCTTTCCTATTAAATATATTACACAAGACACGTGCCTTTGTTATTTTTTGTTCGTAACATCCTAAATAGGAATATGGTTCCAACGCATCTGACAATGCCTTCCAATTCTAATCTAGTCAAATTTTGGACCAATAACAAGGTATTTTGATCAAGTTGAGTGATTTGTGTATAAAGTGTTTAGTCATGCTTAAGAGATAATTAACCCAAATCAAGGCCTAATCAAAAATTCTATGGAAACTTGTTGAATACTTGTTTTTAGAAATGAATATTGAATATATGCATCATTAGGTGACCTCATTTCTTGGGAAGACATCCCTAGGCCATAAATACCATAAATATCAGGATTCATGCCCCCCATGCCTCATCAATGCCTTGCATGATGCCCTCCATGCCTCTTAATTTCCCCTTATTCCAATGTCATGATGAGAATAATTTAAAACTTAATTCTAAAAATTTAATTAATCCTCAACCACACATCTCAATCTTGAGATAGATGGTTTAGGTTGATTCTGATCAATCTCAAAAATCTATAAATATGAAGCCTCACCAAATCATTTTTAAGACTCAATAATGCAAATTTATAATGCAGGATTAGTTCCAAAAGATTCAAGCAACTAGTGTTACCATGCCAAATTTATCCAAAGCCAAGCCAAGCCACAAGCCAAAGGTGCTAAGGAGAGATGGAGGTAGCCAAGCTTTCATTATCAAGGACTTCATGAGCACAAAATTGAGTAAGCCCCTACTACAAAAGCATTTGGAGCATCCAAGGAAGGTGAAGGGATTATTGTATTTTATTCATTACTTCTTAGTTGTGTTTGTCATTTGTTTTTGTTAACTAAGCTCTCCCTAATTTCTAGGCCTAGAAATGTTATGTTATTAGTGTGTTTATTTCATTTTGTTTTTATTTTAGAACAAACACAATACTAACCATCCTCTCTTGAGTCAAATTCATAGATCACATAATGGCACACATGTTGGGACTAGATGCATCTCACACCTAAAGAAGATCCTTTTAAAACTCTAAAATATATATTTGGACCCTTAAAAATCTTGCAAATTGATTTTCTAACTTTATTTTACCATTTTTGGTTGCCACAGTTTTACACAGTAACTGACATTAGTAGGTAATATCAACATCAGTTTCATATCTTAACTGATTATCAAAAGTAACCTTCATCAGTTGTAATAACCGACGTCGATCACTATGTTTTTCCAAAAACACAAACTTGAGAGATATTTTTCTAAAATTTATTATTTCAAACCAAAAAGAGATTCAAAGCTAAAGGACATACTAAAATTTTTGCTGCAGGACCAAGATATATATTTGTTCAAAACATGTTTAAATCACCTTTTTTCATGCTTAAAAATCAAATAGGAACCTTGTTTTGGGTGTTTAACAAATTATTTAGATGTTTTTGGTGAATGTTTTCAAAGTTTGCAACTAAGACCAACGGGTCAAATGAACACCACCAAATCTTTCATTTTAGACTTAAAATTGAAGACACTTATCAATTCTTGTTTGCAATAGTTGTTTAGATCAAATATTTGTTTGAAAAAAAGAGGAATGTTACGTGTGTGTTCTTCCATTTGTCCCCTATAAGGAACCCTTGGAATTAAAAGAGCCATTCCTATTACAAGTAGCCTAGTCTAAGGCTTAGAAATAAAGTTGTCTAAAGCACTCCCCAAAAACTCATCAAAGTTTGGGTGACCTTGAAAATGACCCTAATGTCTTTCTACTTTCATGCTTTCTTTATTTTTATGCAAACTTGGCTTGTGAGAGGGAATTCATCACCTCTCACAAGTTCTTTAGGGAAGCTTTGACCTAGGGTTTAATCTCCCATCATTGACTTCATTTGACTCCTTTGGAGTTGCACATAAAATGTAGTGGCACTTTAGACATCGCACTACACTAAGTGAATAGTAGGATGTAGTGGTTGCAAAAAGGACTAGACCCTTTTACAATAAACCAAGTGATATAGACCCAAAATCCATGATTTTCTTTTGCATTGTTTGGCATGAAATTCATTGTGCAATTGATTCCCATAGATCATTCAGAAACTTTTTAGATCTTAGACAAATCCCCACTTGCCATAGAAGTATTATTGGTGCAAGGTGTACCTCAAGGTCCATGTCACAGTACTATCATTTGAGAGAATGGGGGTGTAAAACCCCTACTATATAATGTGCATTTACTTTTGGATGAACACTTAAAATCCTCTCAAATGATGTATATTGATGGATTCCAATAATACCAAGCAACCTTGTCAATTTAGGATCTAAGAGATTTTAATTAGTTGGTCTTGTCCTAGACTAAAGACTTGTTTGGATTCAAAACTTGGTGTAAACAAACAATCCAAACCAAACACATAGTCCAAATTTTCTTTTGAACAAAGAGGCATCAGGTTGCCCGTGTGAGATCATCAATTTGCCCTGTTCAAAATGTCATCAAAAGCTTGAGAATCATATCATCCACTTTGGCATAGTTATGCTACCCAATTGAGTCTAGACATTTACTAAAGTTGTTTAAGTCCTTCACTTATAATCTAAACTTATAATTTCACATTTATAAGTTTATAGGGTTGATGTGTTAAGTGGGTTCACTATTTATACTAAAATTGAGGTAACTTAGGTTTAATTTCCAATTTGAGTTGAAGGTTGTTTAAGAATCATAATCATTATCAACATTTGATAGACTTGAGCCATTTTATGCTAAACACTTGCACTTTAAGTCTATATATCACAACATTTTGAGTCAAGAAAGGTAGTGTTATGTTGTCAAAATTGTAGGAAAATGTCTTTGCCTCAGAGAGTTTTTGAAACAAACCTTTTTGTTACACCATTTGGGTAGTATAGCGTCATTATGCCACCCAAAAAAATTTGAAAATGGTTTCATAGACCCTCTTACATAGAGTTTCAAATTTGCTCCTACATTTTCAGACCAATCCAAGTGTACTTTTGTGATCTTTTGTATAAAACCATTAAACTGTTCACTTTTGTCTAGCTTGTTTGTCAAAAGAACCAAGTTTTCTACCATTTTTTTGTGGGAAAATAAACTATTTCTAAATTGCCTTTGGTTTCATACCTTATACTTAGTTGATCAAGTTCATGACTAAGAATTAGATGCCTAGTGTTTGTTAGAAGTATTTCAAATATGTTAGATTAAAACTTTCATCTATTTTCAAAGTATAGCTTTTGACGTTGTTTGGCCAAGAGTCCTAGCACATGCCTTGTTTGAGCCTAGATTTTGATGCCATGTTTGGCTAAAAGACCTAGCAACTTTAAAAGTCCTAGATTGGACTGATTTGAAACACTTCAACCTTAGAGTTTGGCATTTTGATTTTTGAACCATTTACTTGCTTACATTTGTCTGAATGGTGAAATGTTAGATACTTCATGCTAACTTATTTCTTCACAAAAATTTGCATAAACCTTTTTGATATTTTTGATAAGTCTAGACCAAGTTGGAACATCATCTATTTTAGACATTGTCCTTTTTTAGAGTTTGAAGAACTCTTTGACCTTTTATCATAAAAGCATTGACTATGGATCCCAACATGTATTCCTACACTTGTAGTGGACTCATGTACAATCTAGGGATTAGTAATGTGGTTGCATAGGAAAAAATGGTGAAAAACCCCTATGTAGATAATATTGCTTATGAGATGGATTCTTATCCCTCTTATAATACTCAATCAGGGACCCAAAGCTAAGATCCATTGGCTAACTATCTGGTTAACACACCACCTTATTCAAAATAGGACCAAGAGCAAACCATACAATACCAAACTATAATACCTAAAATGGATGATTCAATACTTCAATAGTCATATTCTACTAATATGGCTTCCGCATATGATCTATTTTTGTTTGAGTGACATTTGTTAGAGAACAAGGAGAAGATTTTGGTTAGATCCATAGAGATAGGGGCCAAGTTTTCAGTAGATTTCCCCCATGAAAATTTACCAAGTCTAGTATGAGTGCCCCACAATATCATTTATGATCAACAAGCTTCTTCTAGCAATCCTATGGCTCTAGTCCAAATAATGTATCAAGACCCCAATATATCTGATAAAGTAAAAACATCATGGAAGATCACTTTAATCAAATGCAGACAACATATCAAACCTACCTAAATCTAGCATGTGATTTTGATTAGATGAACATGATAAGTAAGCCTCTTATTAACCTAGTTCCTTCAACAAGAGTGTTGATAGAGTTAACTAGATAAGAGAATCTGAGTTCTTACCCATTCACACAAATTGCTTTGATAGATAACTTGATGAGTATGCCCATTATTGAAGAAGTGTATTCAGCCTATACATAGAATAGTGAGCCAAACATAGTAGACAATGTGCAAACAACATTCAATCTCGATCAAAGTGGTACTAACATGCAAACAATTAGCCCACAATATGTGCGTATAGTTAATCCTATGAATAGGCCATCAAACTAGGGAGTAGAAGTTTCTACACCCCAACCTCAACTGGTTGCTTCCTCAAGTGTACAACATATAGGATTAAGTAATCAAAGAATGGCCAAAGTCACACCTCACTGACAGAATGTGACAAACCCTACTCCTCAATAAGTAACGAGTAGTGTTCTACAACAATAGGCACAATCTAGTGTATCAATGAAACAAAGGACAAATACATTTCCACCTCAATAAGGGACAACTAATATTCCACCTTGTCAGGTAACAATGAACATACCTCTTTAGTCGTAGACTAATATACCAAGCAATGACTAGTCAATAATGTGCAAATATGGGTCAATGATAGATGCCAAATTTGTAACCTACTTTCATTTCCTCACAGGGATTCATGTAACAAGGAGGTCCCCATGTTTCTTAGGTACCTATTAGACAATTTTTGGTTAAAAATATGCCACAAATCTAGAGATAGAGTCTTGGTCCATAAGTTTCCACTCAATAGCAAGGTTCGATTAGTCAAATGCATGTCCCTTTTCAACCACAATAGGCACAATATAGTTATATCCCTCCATCCCAACCACAAAATTCTCCAAGTCAAACTTTTATCACCAACCTGAACCAGAATATCACACAACCAAGTGTACAATTTCAAGTACTTCCTAATCCACGTATGCATATTCCTAGTCTATTCCCCAACCAAACCAATGTACCTCAATAGGTATCTCCCTTATACCCTGGTCAAAGTGTCCCACTTGTGACCTCCCAACAATCTATCCAAAACCAAATTCTCTCTCAAACCAATATTCCTTCTAGTTTCCTGTCCCAAGAATTGTAACAGATGAAGGATGTAATTGTTGCTATTCAAGCTGGTAAACAGACTAAAAAGTTCAAGTTGGATGATGTATGTTCCTATCCATTCAACATGGAGTATTTGCATATACCATTTCCTCTAGGATACGAACCACACAAATTTGATAAATATAAAGGGAAAGGTCACCCTAAGGCTCATTTGACCAAATTCATTATTGCATGTCAACCAATGGCATATAACGACATATACCTTTTATTGTTGTTTCCAAGAATCTTGGTTGGACAATCCTTGAAGTGGTTTTTGAAGTTACCCAAAAATTAAATAATAGATTTTGATGATATTTATGATAAGTTTGTGCAACATTTTTCCTATAATCTTGAGCATGAGATTTCATTAGTGGAATTAACACAAGTAAAGCAAAAAATTGGTGAGAATTTTACAAGTTGTTTACAGTGATGAAGAGCCCTTTCAATCCATTTCACCCATAGTTTACCAAATAAACAATTATCCATTATGTCTACCAAAATGTTGCATAGTGAGATAGCTTACAATCTGGAACTACAATGTGCACATACATTCAAGGAAATCATCGACAAAGGCTTGTTATTTGAGAAAGAACTCATCAATAAAGGATTCATCAAGCTTAATTCCACTAATCAAAATCAATTTACCAATCACGTAAATGACTAACATCCCATTCAAGTGCTAGCATTGTTATTGGCACATGCCAATAACCATGAAAGATTGAAGCAATTCAACTTCAATAGGAATGTTGTGGGAAATGGAGTAACCAAATATCATCATGTGTAAATGTTGTAAACATCATCTACACCACCTTTTTAGGTTACTCCTACCCAACAACCTCTCCAACCAATATTTTAAGTGTAATAACCAAGACCTACACAATAAATACAATACCTTTTACCATTACAAACCCCTCCTCTTAGAAGAACCATGCCTACGCATCATGTATTTAGTGACTTGGGAGAACCTATTAGATATATATTTCACAAGATTTCTATCATTAATCTAATTATTTGGCCTATACCAAAACATTATCCACAAGGCATTCCTTATCCTGATTGGTACCATGAAAACAAATTATGTGACTATCATTGGGTTAATGAGCATAACAGATGAAGATGTGTCCAAATGAAGCATTTAATTGAGAATATGTTGGAGAATGGGGAGATAAAATGGGATAATGGTGCTTCTAATTCCAATCAAACTCTTGGGATCTATCAAAACCCCTTTCCCCAACATAACAATCAATAGCAATAGAACAATCAGCAATAACAACAATGGCTAGTGCAATAGCAAAATAAAAATCAAAGGCCAAACCAACAAAATCAATAGTATAACCCACAACAACAAAAAAATGGACAAAGCTAGGGTCAGAATGGTAATAACCAACAAACCTACCATGCAGTTGCACATGACTACAATAGGGTTATAGGTCATATTGTAAGGGGTAGCATTATTACCATCTCCATTAATCCTAGACCATTGCTAAATAACCCCATTCAACCAAATTACATGAATAATCTTTCTTTGACCTAGAAATGCATATAAGCAAACTAACAAATGAGGACTTCCCATTTTAGACCTTATATCGACAATTCATTCTTATGTTGTGACCACATGCAAGTGCACTAATAACTGAGACTTATCATGTCTAGTCCCACACCATTTCCAACATCAATTAGTAATAATGGTCTAGTATTTAATCTTGATTGTGTAATCACAACTCAAAGATCAAAGATAACTATCCCAAGCCCATAACTATCTGCCACTTTGCCTGTCATCCAACCAACCATTCAACCTTAGAATAAACTATTCACTACTGACCAAGACAAGAAGTTCGATATTGTGAAATAATTGCAAAATACACTAGCACAAATTTCTATTTTAGATTTGTTATGAAAGTCAACAATCCACAAGAAAATATTGAATGATTTTTTGACCCAATCCACTATTGCTAGTGACATATTCCTTAATAAATTCCAAGCTTTGGTTGGACACCTAGCTCTGACCCAATAAGTCATATTCAACCAAAGTGATATGTCTTCCCTTGGCCTGATCTATAATAATCCATTATACATAGAAGCTTATATAAGATGGCTTAAAGTGAAATGTGTCCTTGTAAATAATGGATCTAGCCTCAACATAGTGTCTCTAAATCTCATCAAGCTTTTTGGGTACACAATATCAGATCTCTAGCCAAAAACAATAACCATTAATTCTTATGATAATCAGGAAAGAGAATCAATGGAACAATTATTTTTCCATTTATCATTGGACCTTTAACCCATGATACACTTTGCCATGTACTTGATGTTTAGTTATTATACAATATGCTTCTAGGCAGGCCTTGGTTACATGAGATTCATGCATCCTCGTCAACACTGCACCAATGTATCAAGTTTTCCCACTCAAGGATGAAAGTGAATATTTTAGGAGATTTACATCTATATGAACATTGCTAACATCTTAAGGCTGAATTTCAAAGCTATAATTATCATTATGGCATGAATCCAAGTTCTAATCAGGATAAAGGAAAGGCTATACTTGTTGATTCTTCACCAAATAATTACATCGATCCTAATACCTTGGATTCCCTTTCCCACATGCTACCTCTTCAAGTTTCTAATCATTTCACCATTTTAGATAATGGACCGAGAGAGTATGTGACCCATGATAGATTTCTTATTACCAATCTTCCTCAAAATTTGAAAACCTTTGGGTGACCTAAAGTCATCCCACATATGCATTGGAAACAAAGGAACATAGATAAGGGACCTATCACATTTATACTAGCATCTAGCCTAGGACCTGACCCTCTTGAAGGGGATGAATCATGGTTATGCAATGATAACCAAGCTAATTTATATAAAAATAAAAAATATCATATTCCCAATAGGATCATGGAGCATCATAATTATGAAGGAAGAAGCCTCAAACTGAATCATCAAAGAACTATCGAGCCAATTTCCATGACTAAGTATGAAAGACCTTATGGGCTTGGATTTAAACCACCTGGAGATGACCCCACATATCTTATTCAAAATCCATCACCAACAACTACTGATGATGATGTTGATAGTGAAGCAGAGTCTAATCATAGCCTCACCTTTGATAACCTAGCTCAAACCAACCTATTTGATAACAATGTCATTTGTACCCTTACCTTGGTCATTCATCGCAACCCTTTAGAATTATATTATCCCCAACTGATAGATTGAGACCAACAAGAATCCAATCTACTGATTGATGAGTTCTATAATGATGAGGCATTTTGTGACTTTTTAGGCCTAAGAGACAATGTTCCATTGGGAGATCACAAATTAGGATTCTCAATCACATTAGATCCTACAACCTATTTTGGAGAGCAAATGAACACCCTTACCCAAAAACAAATAAGTAAAACATTGAGGTCCCAAAGTGAAAACCTCTTTGAGGCACTTTTTGACTAGCAAAAAAGTAAAGATAAAGGCCAATCTAGTGGTGAAAACCTATTTCAGGTGTCATTGGATGGGGGTGTTCATTCTTATTCAAATTTAGACCAGGGACCACCAATGATGAACTTACATGTGGATCTGAATTTAGATTTGAGCAACAACAAGTATTTGATCAAATTCTCCATGAATTTTAAACTATTTTTACTACATGGCCAGATCTCCCATTAGGGGACTCAGATTCATCATGCCTAGGAGAAGTTGAAAAGCAAGTCCTAATAGAGGACTCTAACATAATTCAATAGTTCAAATCACTACCTACTATCCTAGAAGATGGTTCAACCCTTCTAGTTCAAGATATAATCAAGGTAAATATCAAGACTCCATCAGACCCAAAATGGATAAAATTAGGTGTGTCCCTCACTGAGGAGGAATAGGACATCTTTATATCTTTATTGAGAAAATTTGTAGATATCTTTACATGGGCCTACTCTGACATGCCAGGTTTAGACCCCCCTTGGTTCTACACCATCTTGTGGTTAATCCTAATGCCAAACTGGTAAAACAAAAGTTACGTATGATGCATCCTCACATTATTGTATTGGTAAAGAAAGAGTTGGAAAAAATCTTAGAAGCAGGATGTATTTGATCCATTGACTACTCAGAATGGATCTCAAATGTGGTACCTATTAGTAAAAAGCCTAAAGGGATCAAAATTTATACCAATTTTTGAGACATCAAAAAAGCTTGTCCTAAATATGATTTTCCCTTGCCTAATATTGACATGATCATCGACTCCATGACTGGTTATGAAATGCTTTCACTCATGGATGGTTTTTTAGGATATAACCAAATCAGAATAACACAAAAAGACCAACATAAAATAGTTTTCACCACTCTATGGAGAACATTTTGTTATCGGGTAATGTCATTTGACCTTAAGAATGTTGGTGCTACATATCAAAGGGCCATGACTATCATATTACATGATATGATGCTTGATATTGTTGAAGGCTATGTCGATGACATATTAGGAAAATCCAAAACCAGGGTTGACCATCTAATAGTGTTTTATAAGATATTTAAAAGATTATCAAATTCAGACTCAATCCAAATAAATGTATGTTTGGTGTAACTTCAAGCAAATTACTTGGCTTCATTATGTCTCATAGAGGTATTGAAGTCGATCCGACTAAAGTCCATGCTATAACTGAGATGCCGCCACTAACCAATTTGAAGCAACTCCATAGTTTACAGGGTAAGATCTAGTCAATATGATTCTTCATCTCTCAGTTAGCAAACAAGTGTCATCCATTTACACACCTTTTGAAGAAGGGAGTTGCATTTCACTGGGATGATCACTACCAAACAGCGTTTCAACAACTCAAAAACTATCTTGTTAATCCACATGTTTTATTACCTCCTATGTTAGGAAAGCCATTTTTGTTATACCTATCAGCTACCAATCATGCTTTGGGGGCACTCTTGGCTCAACATGATGACAAAGGAAAAGAGCATGTTGTATACTACATAATATATACTTTGGTTACATATGAACATAACTATGCACCTATTGAAAAAGCTTGTTTAGCCATGGTCTTTACAGCTCTGAAAATATGCCATTACATGTTGAATAATAAGACCATGGTCATTTCAAAGGTATATCCGCTTAATTATCTACTATCTAAAATAGATTTACAAGGTAGAATGGCTAAGTGGATCATTCTTCTTAGTGATTTTGACATAGAGTATGTCAATCAAAAGGTAATTAAGGGACAAGTTCTTGTAGATCAACTTGTTGAAGCACCTCTTACAGACACACAACCACTCACATTTCAATTTTCTGATGAATCCATTATGACCATCATTGACACACCCCTTGAGGAGTAGCCTTGGAAGCTATATTTTGATGGTTCATTTACTACATATGGATCAAGGGTAGGCATATTATTTATTACACCACAGGGGGATCTAATCCTTAAATCATTTAGAATCAACTTTCCTTATACAAACAACATGGCTGAGTATGAAGCACTTATTGTAGGACTTTGACAAGCAATGCATTAGAATATATCTCATCTCTAAGTTTATGGTGATTCTTAGTTAATCATCAATCAAGTTACATATCATTTTCAGACCAAAGATGATAAGTTGGTTCTATACAAAGCCATGGTCAACACTCTTCAACAAAAAATTTCCAACATTCAATTTAAGCACATACCAAGGGCTAGTAATGGAACTACAGATGCCATGGCTACTATTGACTCTCTGATTTGACAAACACATAAATCTAGAGAGTATCAATTCCTCATCAAAATTTTGTCAGTACTAGCTAATGAACCTTCAACCATAGCCATGATTTGTGATATTGTTGGTCCTAATTCTATCTAGTACTTAGACCTTTATAACTACCTTCATGACCAATTTCTAACACCTAACCTATCTCAAAAACAAACCAAATCCTTCATTCATCATTCCACTCATTATACTTTACTTGGATCCACCCTTTACCATCTTAGTTTTGATAGAACTTTGCTTCATTGTTTAACTTTGGTAGAGTCTACACTAGTGTTAAGAGAATTTCATGGAGTGTGTGGATCTCATTCTATTAGGGTAGTCTTATCCAAAATACTCTTACATACTAGTTATTATAGGCCCACAATGGATGCAAATGCCACTGCATATGTAAAAAAGTGTGACAAATGTCAATGACATGTAAATCTGATTCATGCCCTAGCAAAAACTCTAAAACTGATGTTGACACCATGGCCATTTTCTACATGGGGAATTGACCTCATTGGAATGGCCATAAACATATCCTTACTACCGCTGAGTATTTCACTAAGTGGGTTGAAGCTATACCCCTCACTTACATGATTGAAAAGAAAACTTCAAAATTCATTTTTAACCATCTCATTTGCCTCTATGGTATCCCCTCTGACATTATATCTAATTATGGAGGATCATTCAAGAACAAAGATGTAGACCTGCTATGTACTAAATACAACATCACACAACATTTTTTTATAGCATATTACCCTCAAGGTAATGGCCAAGCTAAGGCATCCAATAAAACCATTGTCAACATTCTCAAAAATATTGTCAATGATGTCGATCATGATTGGCACCTTCAGATATTCCCTTCCCTTTGGGCATACCGTACCAATCATCATACTCCCACAAGAGCCACTCTATAATCACTTATTTATGGTACTGAAGCCATCCTTCCTATTGAGTTCAAATTTCCTTCACTATGAATCTCTTTCAAGTATGTCTTGGATGATCATAACTATTGAGTATCTCACCTGCAAGAACTAGACCTACTTGATGAAAAATGCATGACTACACTCAATAATCTTCAAACATATCAGAACTGACTCAAAGGCCAGTATAATCAGCATGTTAAGTATAGAAAATTTGAACTTGGTGATCTTGATCTTAAATAATACCACAGATGAGAAGAAGCATAAAGGTAAATTCAAACCAAAATAGATAGGTCCTTTCATTATCACTATAGATTATGGATCAGGAGCATACAGGCTTGCCACACTAGATGGTGATGAACTTTCAAAGCTGATGAATATTAATCATCTCAAGTGATACTATGATTGAGAACTAAGGTGTATTGTCTTTAAAGACCATTTCAGTTATGTAATTTTATAACTATTCTTCTTTATACAAATACCATCCCTATCTGTCCTTTTTTCCATATCCAATTTTTGCTTTCATTCTATCAACCCAGTATGTTCTAAAGCTTTGCTCATTTGAACTTAGTTTTACCATTCATTATGTAATTTTAGAATTGAGGTATCTAATCAATTTCATTAGTTGGTTCAAGTGCTTTAGATAGAGATTGTATTTTGGGACAGTGTGACAAAAAATTTGGCAGCTGCATCCTTCATTTGTTATGCCATTTTTACCACTAGTCTTGCAACTAATTATAAATGCCTTTGGGAAAATTAGTACCATTTATCTATGTTGGTGTGTCCTAGTTATAACTGCCTATGAGCAAACTAGGGGAAACATTAATCCTTGACATACTAACTTTCCATTGCTTATGCCATACTATGCCTTTTTACCAATTGTGCTTATTTTGTTTGAATTGACTACTACACTAGTCAAATTCCTCCACTATAGGGTGGAACTACAGTGACTTGAGGTCTTATTCTAGAACTATGTAGGTAGCGCTTGATATTTGTTGAGTTCAACTTAGTCATCCTAAGTCACGCTCTCATCATTTTATGAGTAACCTAAGCCACGCTCTCATTATTTTATGAGAAACCTTCATTTAAGTGTTCTCACCATTTTTCAAGCTTGAACGATTTAGTGTCTCATCATTCTAAATTGAGTTGAGGTACTACAAAACAATTCCAAAAACATTTGAAAAATTGTTAGAAAAGAACAAAAACATTGACCAGTTATTTGCCTTAAGGATTCTGGGAACCCTTACTAAGTTAAAAGTAAATCATTTTTCATTTATTTTCCAAGTCCTTTTTGGTCTTTTATCTCACACACTTTCAATTTTGTAAGACCATTCTTAATCTTCTATCATATCCATTTTGTTTATTTTTATCAGTTATCACATTCTTTCCATTCCGTGGGAGAACTACATTTAGCCTAAAGTTTTTTATTGGATATTACATCCATAGAATTATGTAGGCAGCATCCACTTGCCTAGTGCATGTGGAGATAACTCGACAACCCCTTCCTTTTCTTCTATTTCCCAAATTTTATTCATTTGTTTAGGTTATCACTTATTATTTAGGGCCACTATTCATATGGTTTCTTTTGAGTATTTCTTTGTTTGTTTCTTTATTTTTTTGTTTGTGTCTATTTGCTTGATTTTATCACTATTGCCTTGATTTAGTTTATGTGTGTTTATTAGGTGATTCCTTACCCACACTTACACTTGAATCCATCCATATTCATATGTTTACATTATCATCATGGTTTCTATCATTGGTGCATTATTTTCTATTGAGTATTGGATTTTAGGAGTCAGTCCTTATGCATATTTTGGCCAAGTTCTCATGATGTTATACCATGATGCCTACCAACACATTATACAACAAACCTCAGCTTCAAGAAGTCTATTTAGTAATGGTGGCATCTCTTTAGCATTGACATCCTGATTCCATCCTAATCATATCCCAAATAGAGTAATTAGCCATAAAATAATTTCAACCTTTATTAGTTTGGATGAGCATCTCCCTACTAGTAGGTTGTTCCAATTCATCATTACCCTCTATGTTAGGTTATCATCATCCTCGACCAATTTTATTATGTTTTCTATAATTGGGGTCCAATGATTATAACTGCCTATGGGAAAATCATTGTACACCATCCCACCTACATTTCTCAATAATTATAACCACCTTTGGGTAAATCATTATGTTGTCATCACTTTAATTTTTATGCCTATACAGGGGCATGTTATTATCTTCTTTTTCTGTCCTAACTGGGGTATCTCCATCTTCTCAATGATTATAACCACCTTTGGGCAAATCATTATGTTATCATACCACATTGCCACTATCAAGGTACAATGCTTATAATCACCTTTGGGAAAACCCTTACACACCATCCCACTTACATTCTCAATGATTTTGACTACTTTTTCAATATCATTATGTTTTTACCCCATCTCTTTCCTTTCTTTGGTCCCCTCATTTCACTTCTTTCTTTTTGAGGGATTGTTTACCGACCTACTTATGCCAACCATTCCCTCAAGGGGGTATCATACAGTTAGTTTATCATCATTATAGTTATAGGCATACAATGCCTTTTCATTCTTTGAGAAGATGTTATTATGCTTATAGCTTACAATGCCTTCCCAAACAATGGCAAACTGTAGACACCTAAATTTGGCCACCAATAACTTTCAATTAGGCTTTTGGCCAATTTACACCCAAAATACACAATTTGTCCTAAAAACACTAAAACATGCTAAATGATGTGAAACTAACATATTAAAGTGCCAATTTTGTCCAAGGTATCCCTAAATGGGGCAATTTAATTTATGGGCTAGCTAACTTTGATCAGATCATTCTGAATCAAAATGTCAATTTTGCACCTACGTGCTCTAGATTGCTCTTTCCTATCAAATCTCTTTCACAAGACACATGCCTTTGTTATTTTTTTTGGTAACATCCTAAATAGGAATATGGTTCTAATGCATCTGACAGTGCCTTCCAATTCTAATCTAGTCAAATTTTAGACCAATAATAAGGCATTCTAATCAAGTTGAGTGATTTGTGCATAATGTGCTTAATCATGCTTAAGAGATAATTAACCCAAATCAAGGCCTAATCAAAAATTCCATGGAAACTTGTTGAATACTTGTTTTTTAGAAATGAATATTGAATATTTTCATCATTAGGTGACCTCATTTCTTGAGAAGACATCCCTAGGCCATAAATGCCACAAATATCAGGATTCATGCCCTCCATGCCTGATCAATGGCTTTCATGATGCCCTCCATACACCTTCTTCCAATGTCCTGATGAGGATAATTACAAACTTAATTCCAAAAATTGAATTAATCTTCAAACACACATCTCAATCTTGAGATGGATGGTTCAAGTTGATTTTGATCAATCTTAAAAATCTATAAATAGGAGGCTTCACCACATCATTTCTAAGACTTGAGGATGCAAAGTTATAATGCATGATTGGTTCCAAAAGCTTTAATAAACTAGTGTTACCATGCCAAATTGATTCCAAGCCAAGCCAAGCCATAATCCAAAGGTGCCAAGGAGAGATGGAGGTAGCCAAACTTCCATTGCCAAGGACTTCATGAGCATTAAACCGAGCAAGCCACTACTACAAAGGCATTTAGAGCATCCAAGGAAGGTGAAGTAATTCTTGTATTTTATTCCTTACTTTTTAGTTGTGTTTGTCATTTTTTTTGTCAACTAAGCTCTCCCTAGTGTCTAAGCTTAGAGATGTTATGTTATTAGTGTGTTTCTTTCATTTTGTTTTCATTTTGGAACTAACACCATACTAACCATCCTCTCTTGAGTCAAATTCCTAGATCACAATAAGCAGATGATTAATGGACACTTTTTTTATGAATCCTTGCTCACTCTTCATGAAAAGGACTAATTTAATTCTACAATATAGGTGGCTCTAGATTCATTAGGATGGGCATCCCCTTTTCTTTTCAAGCCACTCCCTCATATATCTAGGGTTACATGGTTCAATGGGTTGAGAAAAAAAATAGCTTTAATATTTTTAAGCCTCTCTATATGGTAGGAAAGTTTCAAATATGCTCTAAGGTGTTTCCTACTACTCATGTATATTATCCTTCTTATTGGGATCTCTCCAAAGTTTCCTATGGGAAACTTGAAAAAAAAATGAGAGATTTATTATGGTCCAACTCTACAAGAACCAAAGTATTCCACTTGGTTTCTCGGGATATCTATTTCAAACCAAATGCTTTTGATGGTCTTAGACTCCCCAACATCAAAATCAAGGTCATGATTTGTGAGTTAAATTAATCATTTGAGCAATATAAGGGCATGAATAAAGGAAATTTTTTCTTAGAAATTGTATCACCCAAGGTAATCCTATGGGAAAGGGAGCCTAAAAAGATTTAAATCTCCAAAATATTTTAATCGCTGAAATCCTTGTTACTATTTTTGTAACATACATTGCTAAGATTATTGGGAATCTCTCTAAACTTTCACTTAGTGTTGTGGTTTCTTGTCCTAACTTGTTATGAAGTTCCATTTTCTCTTTTGCCTTAGATTAAGATCCTCCAAATTTTCAAAAAAGGCATCAACATCATTTATAACCTTTTTTACATTGGATTCCTTAGAAAACACTCAAGATTTAGTTTAATCTACAAGATAGTGACCAAGAGTCCATTGTATAACTCTAGAGATCTATATCTGATGTGAATCTTCACAGAATTAGACTTCAATCTCCCTTTAGATGGTGGATGGATTAGAAATTAACTATTGAGGCACCATTCCTCTAGTACAAACTTTGGTTATGTTGTCAAGTTTTGTCCCCTCAAAACCTTCAAGTTGATGCTCTGAATACCAAGTGGAAAATCAATTACACTAAGAAAGATTGGAAAATAAATTTTAAACATGTGTGCGATTACATCATTAAGCCCAAATAAAAACATTTCCTCTAGTGTATTCTTCACTAGGGGATTCTAATTAACAATTTGTTAGTTCACATGACATTTTCCCATCATATTTTCTTAGTTTATAACCACTTATAAACACTTTAAAAAATGTGTTTTGGTTCTATAAACATGCCCAGTTAGCTTATCTTTATATTAACACCCTTTTCAAGCCCTTCTATCCAAAAGTGTGTTTACCTGGAAGATGGTGCTTTTAAGGAATTCAGTCTTGATTCTTGAAAAATTCCTATAAATTTAGCATGTATTTTAAGCTTAAATTATATAAAAAAATAATGATTCTATTTTTTATTAGGTTACTCTTGAATATTATTTCCATAATTCTAACATGGTTAATATTCTATTTAATGTAATGCTTTATATATAAGTATAAGAAGATAAAGTATGTATAGTGATGGAGCACCTCAAAATTCTTATGGATCATTGGAGGAGTGCCCTGTGTGTTATTAATAAGGTCCCTCCTAAATCTCCTCATTGTTAATCACCCTAATGGGACCATGGATTTAGACATGGGAGAATCTTTTCCTAAAGTATACATCGCAACAACTCCATTCAATATCATTTTCATGCATCGCTAATGAGCTCACCTGTTGGTAGTGGGTATGTATGGTTAGTGTATGCAATCAAAAATGCATCATGTCTATAAATCAATCCTAACTTGAAGAAGATAGATCATACCATACACTTCCAATTGGAGACATATTATATAATCAAGAACATGACCAATATGGGGATCCACTAAACCCAATTAGGGGATATCTTACCACAATACACTATGTTAGGGAGGGTTATAAAGCCTCCAGTCAAGCACAATCATGCAATAACCTTAAGGGAGTCCTATATTTTGATATGTCACTAAACTAATAACAAGTAAAGTAAAATCCAATCTAGTTCTCACCAACACTTGTAACACAAAGTGGGGGTTAGAAATAAATAAAATTAAACATGCATAAGAGAAATATACTCATGTCAATGTATATATAATCCTAATTCATGGAAGAGAAGTACAAATGCATATCTATCTACTCTTACAAAAGAGGAATAAATTTATAAATACTTACCTTTGAAGATGAACCCATTAAGCCTCAATCTCTCCCTTGGCCAAGGTGATTTTCAAGAGGATGTTTTGGTATCTAAGGATGATAGGGACAATTATCTAGCTCTAGGATACATAACCTATCAATGCATCTAAAATACTTATCCACAAGACAAGATTTGTATCTCTAAAGAAAGTATGAAACCCTAAGCTTGCTCCTCAAGTAGAATGGTGGATTAAAAAATGCACAACATCTCTTACTTCTTCTATTCTTTAAATAATGGTGAAATTATCTTATATATATATATATAGGTAGATCTAACCCTAATCCCTTCCAAAAGTTTTAGCTGACAGGGATGACCTAGTCAACCTAGCACAATTTTTGATAAGAATTCATTAGGTCATGGGCTAGGTCAAATAAGATCTGACCTAGACCCTAAGTGAAATCTACCCAAAATTGTACAGGGTCAACCCAATCTACCTAGTATAGGAAATTGAGGCTAAAAATTGTATATATTTGATAGTGTTGACCTAGTATAGTGAACAATCGAAACGGGGTTAAGGTTAGGAAAAGGGGGATAAAAAGTAGAAAATGACTAGAGAGTATTCAAGAGATAATAACAAGCTTAGGGATAAGGTTTTAAAGAGATAAATTTGTAGATAACAAGTGTCAAAAGGGACAATAATCCTATGAAGCACCAATGGTTTTCCCACCCCTTTGTTGATGCACCCCTTAAGGCATGCACTTAGATAGATTGAGACTTATTAGGTTCTTGCAAGATAAAAAGTGTCAGTAAGTCATAAAAACTTTAAAATATTATGTGTATATATATTCCCCACTCTAATCTCATCATGTTTCATGTGAATGCAACATGGGATAGTGCTTCGAGAATAGAACATAATGACACATAGCGTTGATGCTAAGTAAAAGCAGTAAGGAGTAAATAAGATAAATGAAAGGACAAAATTTAAAAAACACGTACCTTTAATTAACATAATGTTGTAGATAAAGAAGGATACTAAAATATAATTGAATGTGTCTAAATGTGAAGAACATTAGGCGAACCTATAGAGATTAGTGCAAAAAAAGAGCCAAAAAATTTTTAAAAATGGAATATAGGCATATAGTAGTGAAAAATGAGTTAGTAGAGACAAAGATATGAGGGTATTATGATAATTGGAAAATTAGAATTGTTAAGGCAAGGTTAGAACCAAAATATTGATGGAAAATAAATGACAAAATTATGGCAAATGTATGACAAATGACTAAATCACATCGGAAAGCATGTAAAACATAAATGGCAAAAAGGAATGTAGAACATACTAAATCATGTTGGAAAGTATGTAAAAAATAAATGGAAAAAATGAATGTAGAACATACTAAATCATGTTGGGAAGTATGTAAAACCTAAATGACAAATGAAATATCAATGCAAGAAGACTTGAACAAAGATATGTAAGTAAGTGACAAGTATAAATGAAAGAACAAAATTGATAAACACATACCTTTAATTAACATAATTTTGTAGATAAATAAGGATACTAAAAGAGAAGTTAAGGTGTCCAAATTTGAAGAACATTAGGTGAAGCTATAGAGATTAGTGCAAAAAAAGAGCCAAAAATTTAAAAAAATGGAATATAGGCATATAGTAGTGAAAAATGAGTTAGTAGAGACAAAGATATGAGGGTATTAGGAGAATTAGAAAATTAAGATTGTTAAGGCAAGGTTGGAACCAAAATATTGATGGAAAATAAATGACAAAATTATGGAAAATGTATGACAAATGACTAAATCACATTGGAAAGCATGTAAAACATAAATTGGAAAAAGGAATGTAGAACATACTAAATCACGTTGGGAAGTATGTAAAAAATAAATGGGAAAAAGGAATGTAGAACATACTAAATCATGTTGGGAAGTATGTAAAACCTAAATGACAAATGAAATATCAATGCAAGAAGACTTGAACAAAGATATGTAAGTGACAATTAACCCTATGTAAGATAAGCATGTCAAAATAAACATAAAAAAAACATGAGTGATTGAAAATAAAATGTAATTCAAGATGTGAGACAAACATGAAGAAGTCATGCATAAATAGAAACGTGTAAGAATTCCAAATTTCATATGTAAGATAAGTAAAGTCCACAAAAATCAAACAAGAACATGATGGAGAAATGAAAATCAAAAAGCTCTAAAGGATGAAAACTCAAACTTAGTGTTTGTTCTAAGATGAAATGTAAGAAAACACAACCACCTAATGACATGAATAATATGGCAATGACATGATGTTGTAATAAAATGGTGTAAGGGTGTTTGTAAGGAAGGCCTAGTCCTATCAAAGGTTTTATAATGTAACTCATAAACTATAAACCAAGAGGCATAATAAGGTAGATGTGATCATCTACAAGAAATATCCAACAAGGGGAATATAAGGAAAATATGTGATGTTAATAATGAATTTGAGGCACCAGATGGGTGATGTGAACATCCTTAGCAAGAATGAGACACACTAGGCAAGTGAGTAAGGCTAAGAACTATCAACACCAAGGACTTAGGACATTTTAACTAGTGAACACAAAGCTTGGGATAACAAGTGAAGTATATAGATAATCCCATGAAGTATATGTGCATGAAATTTAAAATGGACCTACCTTCCCACAATGTGTTTCCCATTCCTCAGGACCCCTTACAAATTTATTAGTCTACTGTAAAGATTGGGTACTTGCAGAAGAAAGTAGGTAGCACTAACAAAATTTTTGATTCTCATTTTCTAATCTACTAACCTACCACACCCCAATAGACCTCAGTTATATAATGAGGCCAATTGGGGAGTTTGAGCTTTAACTAGAAGAATGAGATGTACTTTGAATCATGTATTTTAATGTGATTTGACTTTTGGAATTTTTAATGTTACCTTTTGGATCATTTGCCTTTTTTTGTATTTTATGATTTATCTTTTAAATTATTTTGGATTTTTATATTCCTCTTCCATACAGATTTGGAAAACCAAACATGGGTGTTAAATATGAAAAACACAAGACAACTTACACTTGGTCACTAGAAAAAAGGACCTAAAGACCAAAGTGCCTAAAAATTCCTAGACTTGCCCATAAGTACGTGTGCAATCTCAAAATTGATTGATATGAGCCTCAAATGAAAGGAAATATGGGGATAATAATAGATCCATCTATGTAATAAGTGATACAATGATGAATATGCTCATAGTTGATCACAAGGAGGTAAATTAGTGTTATAAAAGGGGATAGGGCTATGCTTATGATGGCCATGTCACTAGAGAAGCCATGCTAACCTACAATGGATTTAGGAAAAGCACCAATGAAATTAGTAGTCATCCCAAAAATTAGTTTAAAGATGTTTTAATGTGGTAATATGTTATAAAATTTAGGTCTTATACATGATCTTACACTTCGACTCACAAGGTGAACACCAATGTGGTGAATGCTAAAAAATGGGAAAATAATCATAAAGCTACTAAGGAAAAGAATAACATAAAAAAGACAAAAGTTAATGAGATATATAAGAACAAAAATGAAAACAAATTCCAAATGTGATGTGTAATAAAACCAAAGAACCCAAATGCGATAATGATGCTAGTAAAATGTGACTAAAAGAATTAAAGTGCACAAAAATAAAGAAACATGAGACAAAAAAAAAACAATTAAGACCTATGCTAACATCTATATCAAAGATGATCATGTGAAATACAAGACTTATAAGTTTTATAAGGTTTCTTATATTTGAATGTGGTTGTTATTATGCATTATAGAATAAGAATGGGCATCATAAGATGCCCTAATGGGTAAGTGGATGTAGGGATGGGCATTGAAAGATGACCTAAAGTCTGAAGGGACATGTAGATGGGCATCACAAGATGCACCAACATGTGAATTGGATTGAGGTAACATTGAACCATTAGAATGATTTGTAATTGGAAATAGGTAAATGTTGAATGTGACATAGGATTTCTAGGAGAGGTATGAAGAGAAAAAGGAGGTAAATGAAGACCATGTATGATATTCTTTGGAGTATACATTTGAATTATGTACTCTTTTGATTCATGTGACTTAAGGGGTTGAGTTTCAATGGATTCAATGATATGTTTAAATATTTTCATGTTATATATCCTCTCCTTATTAGCAGGAAGATAAACTATGGTTTGAACAAAATTAGTGGATGAAGTGTAGGTATGGGATAATTATTTTTATTCATTAGGTAGGTGATGTTGATGTGATTGTGGTTCTTGATATTGAATTTGAGAATCTTAAAGATAGTATTGATAACATTGTTTTGCTAGACTATCAAGATTAAATGTGTACCAAGGAAGAAATAAGAAATCGGTGAAGATAATGACAAGACTCATGAGAATGACCTATAATATCATGCCACCCACACAAAAATTTAGGATTGTACCATTTTGGAGGAGGTTTGGAAGGATCAAAGCTCATGGGTTTAACGGGTGGCAATTTCTTCTTAAGTTGTTCTAGACTCAAGGGAGGGTGGGTTAGGTTAAAATTGGTTAAATTGGATGCTCCATTTTGAGGTTGGGGAGGCTTGGATGAATAAATGTTATGAGAAAATTATTTGAAATGTTATTTATTAGTTATTTGAGGTGTTTCAAATTGATTCATAAGAAAATTTTTCCTTTTTGCTTGATCTAATTCTTCTTCTAAATTTTTAGGTGAAAATATTTGAACTTTATATTAAAGGGAAGATTTAAAAGCAGCAACAAATAGTTTTCAAAGAGTATCATCATTCATGTTATGGTACACTTTATGAGTGAGATGCTTATATCATTTGATGAAAGTATGAGAAGATTCATTAGGAAGTTATTTGGCATTGATAAAATGTCTTAGGTAATTTTCAAGAAGATCATCATGTTTGAATTCCTTCACTAGAGCATTGATTCTATCCTCTAATTATGAGACAGAAAGTCTAGGAATTTAATTCTACCATTTAAGTGCATCACCAATAAATGTTTTGTCTAAGATCTTGGTGGTATCAAAGGCATTATTTTGGACCCATTCCTTATAAATATTACCAAAAGACTTAAGAAAGATAGTAGGGTCCTTAGTCCCATTATATGTGATAGTCAAAAAAATGTTTCCAATATCTATGGATGTAAAGAATGGGGCTAAAGGTTCATTTTGAAGATGTTGAAGCATTTTTTTATTCATTTGAGGTTGAGGGATGATGTTCCCATTGGCATCTCTAAGAAGAGGGGAATAAAATATTTATTTGGTTGAGACATGATGACTTGAGATGGTTGACTAGTCATGTGTAATAAATGTTGTTACATGTTCATCATTTGAGAGGTGTTAAAAGTTTGCATTATGTTTATTTGTTGTATGATTTGTGTAAGAAGTTAAGTTGTATCAATAGGTGGGTTGGTATTTATAGGAGGGGTATTAGTGTTGATAAGAGGGGGATTATATGGTGGAGAATTCCAAACATTGGTAGTAAGAGGAAGATTAGGATGAATTACCTCAACTACATTACATTGTGTAGTGATTAGTTTTGTATTAGGAGAAGATGGAGGAAGAAAGTGAATATTTTCATCTAAAGTAATGAAATAAGTGAGTTTATGATCTAAATCTTTGATTATGCAATGTTCTTGACTAAGGGAAGGCTAAAAAGATGTCATCATTATTAGATAAGACTAGATAACCACACAAAGAATAGTTATAAAAGTAAAGAGATATAAAAAAAATGGACAAAAGTATAGAGTCGACAATGTCAACCTAGTATAGGAAATTAAGGTTGAAAACTATGCAAAGTCGGTAGTGTTAACCTAGTACAAGAAACTGAGGTTGAAAACTATATAGAGTTGATAATGTCGACCTAGTACTAGAAACTGAGGCTAAAATTTGTATAGAGTCGATAGTGTTAACCTAGTACAAGAAATAGAGGCTAAATTTTGTACAAAGTCAATAGTGTCGACCTGGTACAAAACATAGGGTCTAAAAACTATACAAAGTCAATAGGGTTGACCTAGTACAAAAAAAATAGGGTCTAAAAAAGTGTACAGAGTCAATAAGGTCAACCTAGTACTATAGGCATAAGAAAAATAGATAGACTGTAAGAGACTGTGTCAAGTAGAATGACTGTATACTAAATAGAAAAATAATTACAAGTAATTTTAAAAGAAATAAATGAAAGGAAACATGCAATCAATTGGGTCAATGACGTTGATCCAATTGATGCACATAACACAAAACCTTGCATCAACGTTGCATAATGCAAGTTTTTGAAATACGACATACAATTGAGAAAAGAAAAAGTAATCAAATTGGAAAGTAAAATCCAACTAAGTGGTCATCCTAAATGTTATTAGATTAAAGTATAATGTTTAGATGTGATAAGAAGTTGGCCATAAGTAAGGAACTAGAAATAAATCTATGGATGGTTTCAAGACGTTTAGGCTGAAAGGGATTTGTGTTGGTAATGGTACTAGCTCAGTATTGGGGCCTACCCCTTCACTTCACACACCATAGTGATAAGGGTGTTGGGGGCTTAGCCAATATATGCCATTAACCATGTGTTTATACTTGGCCAAAAAACAAAGTTGACTTCCCCTTTGGTGATGAAATCCAAGTAGGTAGGCCTTGGATAGACAATTTATAAAAATGCGTTTTAAAATTTTATGATTTGGTAGTGTGTGCATAAAAGTCAAAATAGTGTAAATAAAAATTATATTGAAAACCCACCTAGTTATAATATGTGATCTATTCTAAGCATGCAAGCAATAAAAAATGAAAGTGTGAGCTAATTACTAGCATATAAGTGTTAATTCTAACTTTAAAACACAATACAGTGTCATTTTAGATGACAATATATGCAAAGATTATAGGATAGAGTCAATAGTGTCACTTCTATACTGTAGAAGCAAGGGTCTAAAAAAGAACTACATTGACAGTGTTGACCTAATTTTCTAGATAGAATACAAAATACAAGACTACATTGATAGGGTCAACCTAGTTGACTGTACAAGAGCAATTTTAAAGACTACAAACTGTGACAAATAGAATTGTAATGAATAAAAAAAATGATAGAGAAGGATAGAAAGGAACCTTGGTGGGTTAGAGGATGTAGAGGAAAATGAGATTGTTGTTGAATTATCTTGATTTATACTTGCAAATTATGTTAACTAGGTCAACTAGGTCAACCTAGATTTACAATTCCCTATTTGCTAAAAACCTATAAAATGTACTATGTCGACAAGGTTGACCTAGTATGTTTTTAGAAGTTTGAAAATGTATATAGTCAATTGGGTTGACCTAATAGCTTGATCTCAAAGTCTAAAAATGTACTATGTTGATAGGGTCAACTTAGTAGTCTGATCTGGATGTCTGAAAATGAGTTGTGTCAACAGAGTCAACCTAGTAGCCTGATCTAGATGTTTAAAAATATAGTGTGTTAATAGAGTTGACCTAGTAGCTTGTATCTTGTAAAAAATATTGATGTGACTATGTGTTAAACTTGCATACAAAATTTAGAGTTGAATCGACACTATCGACCCGATACTATAAATATATAAAAATAAAATGATAAAGTAATGAAAAACATAATTTAAAACCTACAAGGATTAGAATCACATCAATTTCACCAGAATGTATGAAATTATAAATGTATCATGTCTATAAATCAATCCTAAATCGAATAAGATAGATCATACCATACACTTCTGATTGGAGACACATTAGATAATTGGGAACATGACCAATATGGGGATCCGCTAGACCCAATTAGGGGATCTCTTACCATAATACACTATGTTAGGGAGGGTTCCAAAGCCTCCAATCTAGCATAATCACACAATAAACCTAAGGGAGTCCTATGTTTTGATATCTCACTAAACCAACAAACAGTAAATTAAAGTCCAATCTAGTGCTCACCAAAACCTGTGGTACAAAGTGGGGGTTAGAAACAAATAAAAGAAAACATGCATAAGAGACATATACTAATGTCAATGTATATGAAATCCTAATGTATGGAAGAGAAGTACAAATGCATATCTATCTACTCTTACAAAGTAGGAATAAAGTTAGGAATACTCATTGTTGACCAAATTTTGGCCTTTCAGGCCAAAATTAGGCACCCCCATTTGCAAAAAAGTGTCTGATTCTATACCTTAGTTCATATCTAGTACGTAGATTTCATGTCCAATATGCAAGAAATGTTCTTATACAAAGCAGAAGTCTATTACATGTAAAAACCCAAGTGTTTTCCTTTTCATAGCTTTGTTCTTTAGTCTTTTGGCTAAGTCCTCACCAATGAATTCTTTTGGAAGGTTTGTTTTGGTCCTTCGCTAAGTATATTTCTTTTGGGATTTTGGTGTAATGTCCTTATCGAATTCTTTCAAACTTTTTGTCTGAAGCCTTTTACTTAGGTGAATTATTTTAGACTTTTTATCTGAAGTAATTTTTTCAAAGGGTAGGTGACAAATTTTTGAAGGACTCTTTCAAGCTGAAAGGACCATTTCAAAATCTTGAAGGGTATGTTGCTTTTTCCAAAGGGTATCCACAAGAAGGCTGAAGAGAAAGAGACCGTTCTAAGAAGCTGAAGGGTTCTTTTCAAAAAGCCCGAGGGCAATTTTCAAAGGAAATAATTCATTCAAACTTTTTGTTCGAATGAATTTTATGAGGGTCCTAAAAGACCAAATTCCTTCAGACATTTTTATAAATAAATGGTCTGAGAGGAAGATTCTAAATAAAATGGACCAATTAGGAAAGCTGAAAGAAAAAAAAAAGAAATAGAAGGCTCGAAACAAATGAATTCTTTAAGACAAATTATTTAAATGGAGTCCACAAAAAAACCAAGAAGAAAGTAAGAAGAGTTCAAATTAATTATTTCAGACAAATTGTTCAAAAAAATGCTGAAGACAAGAAGTCTGAAGAAATGCTCGAGGGGTGACGGCCCACATAATGTCAATTTCAAGATGCAAGGAATAGTCGTTGGATTTTAAAACAAAGTATTGGAACCAAAGGGAAAATATAAAGAATACAAATGGAAAGATCCTAAACAGTTGTGTATAGAAAATAGAAATAGGCAGTTGATAGTTTGAGTTGGTATACTATTTCATAGCTTAGCAAGATAATAATGAACAACTAGCATCCAAACGAATTTTCAACCAATAGACACATCTATAGCAAAAGGAAATTCGAGATATCTTCATTATGCTAGTATAACCATTAGAAGCTTCTTACAAAACATAACATAAATATTTCTTTTCTCAAATTGACACATGTCCACGTGAATCATGAACTCCCTTTTCATGACCTCCCTCTAAAAGGCTATATATATGGCTTATCTTGGATTATTTTGAGGCTCCACCTAAGTATGGTGAATCTTTGATCAATTGTACACATTTTGATCAATAAAATGACTAAGTGTCTACCTCTTCCATGATTATTCATAGTTTTCTCTACTTGAAGTTGAATCTGCTTAGTAAAGCTATGGATTCCTTAGCATTGAACTTCATTCTTTCACCTATTTTTAGCTTCTTTTTGAAGGGCATGTGAAGTTTTCCAAGATATTTCCATGTCTAAGTGAAATTTTCCCTTCATTAGTGCCATTCAAAGCCTCCTATCTATTCCTTCTAGCATAAGACAACCTTTCATGACCTCACAATGTAATATTGATACAAGAAGGTAAAGACTGGGAAAGTGTGTCATTATCTTGGTCATAAGTGTCATATACATGTGGTTGGAAGCCATCATATATTTTGGTGTATCACCTTTATTAGTTTATTTTGCTTCAATTTTCCTCATTCCCTTTCCACCCCAAAAGTTAGCAGTAGTAGAAGTAGTAGTCAAGTGGTACATCAAGGGGAGCTAGACCCTAATCTAGAGATTCATCTCAATGAAATTGTCACCCATAGTAAGAGAGATGATTCCATTGTGCCACTTGTATGAGGAGAACTGAGTGTCTTCTCAAGGGTGCAATCCAAGTATTAAATTTTTTTGGCATGCCCAATGGGACAATTCATTCAAGGAGTTGAAGAACTTTTGGTGTGTTCTTCAATCAATCAACCTTTTGGAGGCATTTCAATCAACACCAATGGTGACTCCAAGTTGAATCAACGGGTCAAATAGTCCTAGTGCATCAAGAGATCATATCTAGTATGTATGATCCCATTATTGAGCAGTATGGATCTTGTGTTCCTTGATATAGTTTTGATCAGGCACATGATGTTCATGAAATCACCTCAAGTATCCCTCTTAATTATCCTTCTCCTAGAGAATCTAAGAGTGATATGTAAATAACATTGGAGTTTGATAAGCAAATGTTTGAAATAGATAGGTTAAATGAGAAAAATAAATATCGACAAGAGCTTATGTACAAGGAGAAATGCTTGTTTAAGCAAGCTCAAGTCATGTAATCTATGGAGGAGAAACTACTAAGGTGGAGAAGTCAATCCACTTAAGTTAGTCATCCTTTTATCCCTTTTTCCATCCCAAAATAGCCTCCTCTTATACAAAATAAACCCTCCCCTTATGCACCAAATCTTTTTTATCAAATAGCACTTACCAAAATAAAATGACTCAATCTTTTAACCCATCTAATGCATTAATTACTCCTATTGTTATTCCTTATCACCTATCAATCCAATACCAAAGGACATTAGAATGGCCTTCTATGAAAACTAATGTTTTTAATTCCTTAGATTGTGAGCCCTCCTTTGAAGAAAATCATCCTACTTCTATTGGAAAAAAATAGGTCCATCTTCAATCAATTGTTCCTATACATGTACAAACTCTTCCTAGTCTCCCTAAACCTCCTCAAGTCAAATAACATTATGTCAAGATTCCAAGTTGGAGAAATATCTATCATTAACTAACTCAAGACTTTGAGAAAGATGAATTTGATGGCTACCCTCAGGAAGAGAGTTCCAATCTTAAGATCATGAGTTAGAATGAAATAGTTGAATCATGGGGTAAGGAATAAGAGAAGAGTATTGTTCAAGAGTATGAAGTGGAAAATGAAGCTACTCCTGCTTAGCATGATGATTCACATGATCTCCAAGAAATACTCTTCCAAGATAATTTGGCTAAATAGATTGAAAAATTAGAGTCAAGAATCAGGTTCTTTAGTCAAGGTGTAATGGATGGTTTAGACCTAATAGAATATCATATGTCTAAGCACACCCCATAGACACCCCTTCAAGAGATTTATCAAGTTATATCTGATGTAGATGAAGTGTTATTTAAGTGGAAGGAGGAGAATTAATTGATTTTAGCCCAAGGATTACCTCTTCTTCATGAGCCCATTAAATAAAACCTCACTTCTCATTCCCAATATGATCTTGAGCTCACTAGTGCTTGCCTCTATTCAAAGTCCATTCCTAAGTCCTCTGTTTCATCCCATACTCCATTTTCACTTCCTTCACCTTCTATTATCTTCCATACTCCAAAACCTACATTTCATATTCATAAACCTGTCCATTCACCTTTCATTTCTTTTCATCCTAAAGAAGAACTTATTTTAAGGGAGGCAAGTGAGCAAGAGAAAATAAAATTATTGGCTGATCAATAAATTATCATGAGTGACTCTTGAATGTGACATGATTCAAGGAGAAGATATAGGTCACACATACATGCAAATGTTCTAGAAATATGAGGATGAGATTGACAAGCTTCACTTGTCAACATTGGATGAAGAATATAAGCATGGTGAGCTTTATTTCCCTTTGTTTGATGACTTCTTGTTACTTTGATAAAGATAATGATCGAGCCATGGGACCCAAGTTAAATGAGGTCCAAGAGCATGTTGTTGAAAAGCTAGAGACCTTTGTTACGGAACAACTAGATATTTTTATTTTTGAGTAGGAAGGAAAGAAGTCTGATTATTTTGATAAGGGTTTTGAAGGAGTTCTTGAGCAAGAAAATGATGATTTCTGGAATGAGTTAGAAAAAAGTTACCTCAACTCAAACATCACATTAGCCACCCTTATTCAAGAGATCCATGATGAAGTGAAAGATCAGTTTGATAAACTTCTTAAAGAGATAGAAAGGAAAAAATTGGTCAATGTTGCATACCAAGAGGGTCATGAGTCAAATAAACCCTATGATGATGAATTATCAGCCATTGATCCATTGATGGACTACACTAGCATGAAGGAAAAACATGAGACATGTTTCAAAGAATAATATGAGTACATGGATGTTGGAGACATGCTTGAACCTGATTCACTTGGGTACATGTTAATCAAGGTGACAAGTAAAAAGGATGAGTCACCAAGCTCCTACTTCAAACAACTACCTATCTAGCATTAGGAAGTTTCTTACCATGGAAGAGACATAATATGTTTTCCCTTTGATCCAAGAGGGGAAATAACATATTTGATTAGTTGTACATAATTAGTTTCCTTTCTATTGTGTCTTGTCTTTTCCTAAGTGCTAAGTAGCACATGTGTGCTTGTTTGGTCTTTTTTGTGTTCCTTTTTCCTTTATGTGTTGGAGGTAATCAATGGTTGTCTTGTTGATCAAGTTCTAAATCATGGTCACAATTTATATTTTATTTTATTCCTTAATTGACTCCATGCCCAATGGACTATTTTAGGCTACTGGTCTAGTCAATATAGTAGGCATACTACCCCTATGAGTCACCAATTTATTGACCAAATTTTGAATTTTCAATCTAAAATTGGGCACCCCTATTTGCAAAAAGTGTCTAAGTCTATACCTTTGTTCATGTCAAGTACATAGATTTCATGTCCAATATGCAAGAAATGTTTTTATACAATGTTGAAGTCTATACATGTAAAAACCCAAGTGTTTTCCTTTTCATAGCTTTGTTCTTTAGTATTTTGGTTAAGTCCTCACCAATGAATTCTTTTGGAATGTTTTTTTTTCCCTTCACTAAGTATACTTCTTTTGGGCATTTTTTCTAAAGTCCTTATCGAATTCTTTTGAACTTTTTATCTGAAGCCTTTTACTTAGGTGAATTCTTTTGGGCTTTTTGTCCGAAGTAATTTTCCCAAAGGGTAAGTGACAACTTTCCAAAGGACTCTTTCAAGCTGAAAAAGACCTTTTCAAAATCCTAAAGGGTATGTTGCTTTTTCTGAAGGGTATCCACAGGAAGGCCAAAGAGAAAGAGACCATTCCAAGAAGCCGAAGGGTTCTTTTCAAAAATCTCAAAGGGAAATTTACAAAGGAAATAATTACTTTAGACTTTTTATCCAAATGAAGTTTATGAGGGGCCTAAAAGATTGAATTACTTCAGACATTTTGTCTGAAGAAATGGTTCGAGAGAAAGATTCCAAATAAAATTGACTAATCAAGAAATTTGAAAGAAAAGAAAGAAACAGAAGATCAAAAAAACCAAGAAGAAAGGAAGAAGAGTTCAAATGAATTCCTTTAGACAAATTATCTGAAAAAATGCCAAAGATAAGAAGTCTAAAGAAATGCTCGAGGGCTGATGACCCATAGAACATCAATTTCAAGATACAAATAATAGTTATTGGAGTTTAAAATAAAGTGTTAGAACCAGAAGGCAAAGATAAAGAAGACAAATGATAAGATCCTAAATAGCTGTGCATAACAAGTAGAAACAGGTAGTTGATATTTTGAGTTGGTATATCATTTCACAGCTTGACAAGCTAATAAGGAATAACTAGCATCCAAATGAATTTCCAACTAATAGACACATCTATAGCAAAAGGAAATTCAATATATATTCATTCTATTGGTATAACCATCGAAAGCTTCTTATATATTATAATTTAGTTATTTCTTTTCTCGAATTGACACATGTCCATGTGACTCATGAATTCCCTTTGCTTGACCTTCCTCTAAAAGAATATATATATATGGTTGATCTTAGCTTATTTTGAGGCTCCACCTGAGTATGGTGAAGCTCTACTCAATTTTACACATTTTGATCAATAAAATGACTAAGTGTTTACCTCTTCCATGGTTGTTCATAATGTGTTCTACTTAATGTTGAATTTGTTTAGTGAAGCTATGGATTCTTTAGCATTGTAATTCATTCTTTCCCCTATTTTCAACTTATCTTTGTAGGTCACATGAAGTGTTTGAGGAGATGTCCATGTTTAAGTGATTTTGTCTTTTCATTAGTGTAATATTTCATGACCTCACATAAGACAATATTTCATGACCTCATAGTGTAATATTGATGCAAGAAGATAAATACTGGGAAAGTGTATGTTAGTCATTATTTTGGTCATAAGTGTCATATACATGTGGCTGGAAGCCATCATCTATTTTGGTGTATCACCTCTATTAGTTTAGCTTTGCTTCAGTTTCCCTCATTCCCTTTTCACCCCAAAAGTTAGCAGTAGTAAAAGCAGAAGTCAAGTGGTACATCAAGGGGAGCTATCCCCTATTCTAGAGATTCATCTCAATGAAATTATCACCCACATTAAAATATATGATTCTATTATGCTGCTTGGATGAGAATAATTGAGCATCTTCTCAAGGGCGCAATCTAAGCATCAATAGTTACCTTTGAAGACAAACCCGTTGAGCCTCAATCTCTCCTTTAGCCAAGGTGCTTCACAAGAGGTTATTGTGGTATGTAAAGATGACAAGGACAAATCAACTTTAGGCTACACAACCTATCAATGCATCCAAAAGACTTTTCCACAAGACAAGATCCATATCTCCAAAAAAAGTATGAAACCCTAATCTTGCTCCTCAAGTAGAATAGTGGATAAGAAAATGTGCAATAACTTTTACTTCTCTTCTTTAAATAATGGAAAAATTATCTTGTATATATAGACAAATCTAAATCTAAGCCCTTCCAAAATTTTCAGTCGATAAAGTTGACCCAATCAACCTATCACAATTTTGGATAAGAATTCACTAGCTCATAGGCTAGGTTAGCCAAGAGCTGACCTAGAACCTAAGTGAATTTTACTCAAAACTATACAAGGTTAACCCAATCAACCTAGTATAGGAAACTGACATTGAAAAATTCAAAGAGTCAACAATGTCAACCTAGTACAGTGAATAGTAGAAAAGGGGTTAAGGTTAGGAAAAGGGGGATAAAAGGTAAAAAATTATTGGAAAGTATGTAAGAGAGAAGAACAAGCTTAAGGATAAGGTTTTTAGGAGACAAATGTGTAGATAAGAAGTTAAATAAGGGACAACAATCCTATGAAGCACCAATGGTCTATCCACCCCTTTCCTGGTGCACCGCTTAAGGCATGCACTCAGAGAGATTGAGACTCAATGGGTTCTTGTAGAATACAAAGTGAAGTTAGAAAATGTTATGTGTATATAGTTAAAACCTCAACAAAGGAATTTCCCTTAGTTAGCACTTGCCATCTCACCCCGCATACAGAATGTTGTCGATAAAGATAACGATAAATAAAATACAATAATGGTTTGGAGTCCATACCTGATACGATAGACCAAACTACTAGAAGTGGATGGGGAGGTTGGGGATATAAACCAAATGACTTGTCACTTCCTTCATTTTTGCTTTTGATTTCTCCTATTTTATAATTTTCTTTTGGTAGTTGTTGCCTTTATATGATTCTAGTTTTCTATGCTTTCATATTTATTGGTTGAAAAGATTTTTAAGGTAAACTATTAACAACTTCTTGGCTTGGCGTATGTGACTGCCATGGAAGGTGATTCTTCCACTCACTTTTTGGTATGATTAGCTTTGTAAAATAGTGTTATATTAATATGTGGGGAAAAAAATTTCAACAAAAAAACCATAACTATAGTTTATTGAATCATTCATAGATCTATAGATTAAAAACAAAATTATATTTACTCTTGTTTTCTTTTATTTTTTAGTTTTAATATTGCATACCTTTAGAAATGAAAATGGAATGTTTATGAATATGTTTTTCTTGTTTTCACAATGACTGCCTCTGTCTACATCCATGTACATATTTTTCATAATTAAACACGATCAACATCTTTTTTTATTTGTTTTAGTGATAAGTATGAAATTTATGTGTGATTCATTTGTTATATGTTAGAGTTGTATAATAGCAAATAACAAAAGCATTTTACAATTATAAATGCAGTCAAGGATGAATCATCATCATAAAATATACTTTTACTTGATGTATTTATTATAGACTTATAAATATATATTTCAAAATGTAAATTAGTATAAAATACCATGTTGCTTCTTGTATGCAATGTAAAAAATCACTTTTCCATTGACTATACTACATGTAAAAAGTATGTTTAGATTATTGTACAACCCATATCATCATTATATTTTACCTAGATAAATTTGTATTCTATATGTCATTCTTGCATATAAAAAAATAAATGCATAAATTATAATTATTATTCTATCTTTTGTAATAATTACAGTAAAAAGTGCAAAACCAAGAAAGAATTGAAAAAAAAAGGACTATATTATCATGAAAATAAATACTAAATAAATGAATGAATATAACTTAATTATCATGTATGAAAATATGTTATCAAAAAAATGCATGTAACTTCTAATATTTACAGTAGTCCACACCTGCAACAATAACTACCATGGCATGTATTTATTTCATGCATGCATGCTTTATTTTAAGGGAATTATAACCAATAATTCAAACAAACAAAAATCCATGGATACCGAACTTGTTACAAGTGCATTGCAAAAAGTGTAGGACATCATTTTTCCATTTTAAATAATATAATATGGATCTAGGAAAACAACCTAACGTTTTATCTTACTTGACTCAAGTTGAGGAAATGTTCAAAGAAATATTAAATCTATTTTTTAATGTAACACATACAGTGGTGGCCAATACAAATATATCAACGATATTATCATCTCTCATAAAACATTTCTTCGATAATCAATTACTTGTTATGTCGAGTGGTATAGTTAGGTATCTTGGTATTATGAAGAATTAGATTAGAAAATATGCCTTATGAAAGATTTGTCAGTAGATCGTGTGTTATGAAAGCATTGTAATACAAGTTAAAAAATCATTCTTATTAAAAAGATGCCCAAAATGATAAAGATATACTTCAAGATTTACCATACGAGGCTACATATATCTCCTCTAGTCTTTGAAATATTATTTTAATGACCGTATATTTAAAATATAATGATGTAGAGTTGAATGAAGAAACAAATGCATTTATTAATTCACATGATGAACAAACATCATATTTTATACCCTCTCTTCCTAATGTACAAAGAAAATTAGAAAATGTTACAAGTTATTTAAATAATAATAATGATAACCTACCAAAATTAATCAGTTGGCCTAAAATTAGTTCCTTACCCATTAATGAATACAAAACACAGGGATTTTTTCTATGGAAAATCCCTATCTATTTATAAAATATGTTGCCAAGTTCTAGAAACCTTGAACTATACAAGTGAAAATGCATGAATATTCCCTACACTTATTAAGGTACGAGGATAATAGGCTTGGAAGGCATCTATGCTTTACATAATTTTTTAAAACCTAATGATGTGCCACCAAACTAAAGCAAAATATACTATATTTTTAAAGAACATTAAATATAACATACCAAGAACAATATTTAACTTTTGTCACCACCTTAAATACTTACCTAGAGAATAAATTTAATATCAAAATGTGTTTTTTCATTCCAGCCTAATAGGTACAAGATCATATTGGTCAAATTGCAGTAGTGAAATTGGATATAGGATAATGCAATTACAATGCCACACATTTTTCTTCAAAGAGTAACTAAAATTAACTGGGTAAACCTACATAAAGTAATGCTAGGAGATATTCCAACAATTTTAGGTAGAAGACACCACTGGATAATTTGAAACATAATTTAAAACCTGTACCTTTTATCTTCATACTTGGATAAAATATTTATAATATTTTATGAAAAAATCCATAAAAAATATCTCCATAGTAAATACTATTGGTACTTGTAAGAATAATAAAATTATTTTTTATTTATTTTAATATATATGAATTTGCCTTTAAAATTATATATAGAGAGACAGACAGACAGACAGACAGACAAACAAACAGACAGAGACAGAGAGAGATAGAGACAGAGATAGAGTTTATATGAGGACCAAGAGGAGACCTAGTTGATAACATACTTAAACAAATTTGAGTGGGTTATATGTGGGAGAAAATCATGATTGATAAATGATATGAAAGTGCTATGTGAAAATGAATAAGGAAAGAAAATAATGATATCAAAAACTAATGTTTATTTGTAACAATAAATTTTTATTATGCAAAGTCCTATATAATATCTAAGAGATTAGATGTATGGTGTTTATAGACTCCCTAATGTTTTTCTTGTCTAACTGGTCTATTTAAATATAATACAAGTTTACATTAATATGAATAGGAGGGAGATGAAGTTTTGATTGAACCATTAATGATTTGGTATTAACCAATTTATAAATGTTAAGTGTGGTGACATCATCAACCATCATTACTAATAGACTATGAGCTACATTATTAAAGCTACAGGAGTTATGCAATAATGTTGAGAGTGATTTAAATCTTGTGGTTTGGCATGTGAGTCCTAAAACTAATGTATAAGTTGTTGAAATAAGAAAAAATCTAGATGAGAAATAATGGTGAAATGTAGTAAGACCTGGTGACCCATATCATATTGTATTAGTCACCCCTTCTTTAAGATAAATGGTCCCCATTGCATGCACTTATGGTAAAATATGTGGAAATAATATAACAACCTACACTTATGCAAACCATTTTCCCTGGCAAGGCACATTCCCTACTTTGATGATCTGTAAGAGAGGGGTCTCTTGTCAACATGTTTATTTGACCCAGGTGTAAATGAATTGATCTAATTATACTAGGACATTGCATTCTGGATTGTTCTCTATCTACTGAAGAGTCTCTATAGTATCTATAGTATCTAACAAAGGTGGAAATTGATGGCACAATAATTTTACATTGAATAATGGATGTAATCCAAGCTAACAAGAAATATTAAGATCAAACACATTCTTTCTCACTTGCTTGGTGATGGTGTAAGGCTTGTACCAAAGTGGATGAAACTTGCATTAAGGTCATGTTGGTATTTCCTTTTGTAGGTGTATCCAAACTCAATAACTAACATTAAAGGTGTGTATCATTCGGTGCTTATCATAGCATTATTTTTACTCAACATTATTGTACTACATAATGGTTTTCACTTATTGGTGAAAGTGCTAATTATGCTTAATGAATTTTTAAAAAAAATTAACTTCATTTAAAACTAAATAAGATGTTATTGTTGGTGTTAGAATAGGATAAACTATATCTATGGGTGCTAGAGGAAGGAAACCCAAGTTACTTGAAGTTCATTTCATCGAATGTTTTGTGTTATGTAGCTAATTAGATTAACTTTGCTTTAGTTACACCTTCGGTAATTTGATTTAGAGTCCAAATCACATTAGGAAAACCAAGTATAAATCCCCTGTAGAATTTTTTTAATCCTATAAGTTGCAGATCTCTATGAGATTCTTTGGATGTGATCATTTCTAGATGACTTGAATCTTAGTTGGGTCCACATGTACTCCTTGTGTGCCTACTGTGTGTTCTAGATACTATATCTTCCACATGTAAAATGAGAAATTTTACTTATTTTTATACAACTTATGCTTCCAAAAAGTGTTAAGCAATTTTTGTAAATGGCACAAATGTTCATCTTATGTTTTTTTAAATATTATGATGTTGTCAAGATAGACCACAAAAAATGAATTTGTGAATGGCCTAAGAATGGCATTCATTATTCATAGTATTTGAAGCATTGGTTAGGCTAAAGGTCATAACTACACACTCAAATAAACCTTCTTAGGACTTGAAAATTACCTTTTAAATGTCCTTGGGTTTCAAAATATTATGATGATATCCATACATGAGAGCAATTTTGGTGAAAACTTCTTCACTGTGGAGCTAGTCTAGTAAGTCCTCAATCCTTGAAAGAGGAAAGTGGTTTCTTGATGTGATCTTGTTGAGATATTTGTAATCAAATCATATTTTCCATGTGCTATCCTTCTTTAATGAAATCATAATTTTGATATGGTAAGGTGATGAGTTGGGACTGATATGTCCTTTATCTAGAAGTTCATGGATTTATCACTTGATCTCCTTGATCTATAGAAATGATTTATAGTATAAACAAGCATTATTAGAGGTGGTTATAAATCAAATAAATAGTGTGCTTCACTACATATTATGTATGAAATTTATTTGCTGATTGAAATATATCCCTATATTTATTCCAACTTTTAATTCAACTATGAAGTCTTTGTTATTGTTGGAGGAACTATAGTGTGAATTGGTGTCATAAGGATGTTCTTACATTCAAATATCACTATCAAAATCATAATTTTTTAAAAATAAGCGAAGATATTATTTCACTATTTAACTTTAATGAGTGAAATCTTAGGAACCACTTTTTGTATGCAATATCTCTTATCACAAACATCTATGATAAGATTTTTAATATTTTCCTCGTAGACTGTTTGTTGATGGTAAATATATGGTTTTCCAAGTAAAACATTGCATGCCTATAATGAACTGGCATCACAAATGTCTATATTTTTCAAAAGTTTGATGTTTTACACCAATTAACAATATTTAGTAACAATTTTCTCTTATCTTACACTAAACATCTAATGGAGTCTGGTTGTGGGTGAGTCATTAGTGGAAAGTTTAGTTTGTGAACTAATTCAGGAAAAATCATATTATTTTGAGTTATAGTGTCAAAGATGAAGTTTACTAGTTGAGCATTGACCCAAATTTTAAAATGGAATAATATTTTTGCTTCCTCCATTTTCATAGGGGCAAAAGAGATGTTTTCAATTACCACCATGGCATTGAGTTAAAATTTCATGATTTGCTTACCCTTAGCCAATGTTTGTGTGCTTATACAAACTACTTAAACTTATTCAAGTAGAGTCTTCCTAATGTGGAACTCCTCGTTGGAATGACTGGTGGAGTTGTGAACTGAACACCAATTTCTAGTCTTAGATTGCTTGTTCCTAGTCATTTGATGTTTGTTATTTATTTTATAGATGGATATTGGATCCATGTCCTAGTCTACAATTTTGATTAGAAGGTTTAGATTATTGCTTGGTATAATACTTATAATCTTCTATCTTAGTCTTGGCCTTGGCCTTTACTTTAAAGTTACAATAAAACTTGTAGGCTTCTCCAATTGAATATATATATATATATATATATATATATATATATATATATATATATATATCCATGTCTAATTGGATGTGGAGTCTCAAACCTGACATATACTTCAAAACAAGATTTTGCTTTAAATTATAAATACCTAGTTTGGACACCAGGGTATGAAAGGTAATTTTATATTCTTGATCAAATTCATCTTAGCTTTAGCACAATTGAAAGAACTTGACGTATCATCCATCATATTTTCTAACAAGATAATAGGTTTCTTTGAGTGCTTCTATGAAACCATTGAATGTGTCTAAGTTAACTTCATCTTTACAACTATCATGTGAAGTGCAATAGTTTTCCCACCATTTATTTATTGATAGACTTTAAAAAGATTGAATATAATATTTTACCAGTCAAAGAGATGATTAATCGCATATTATGAATATATTAAATTAAGTTGGTTAACTAGGGCATCTACAACTATTTTTTCTTAAAACATAGAGATTTATAGATTGACTTGTAACATGTATGGCATATAACCACTAAATGGTCGATGTGAATGAGAGATGTTGTAAGGAGTCTACTTTTTTAGAAATAGTGAGAAATGATCAACATTACTTTCTCATTCACGTGTATAACATTCTTCCAAATATTATCATTGTCTTTGTAATTCATCCCTTATCATTTTATGGAAAAGTTTTAAAGTCGGCATCATCGAAGATTTTTCTCCCATCTAAGGATGTGAAGGAATGTATGATGAATGATCATGAGTCTTGATCCCTAAATTCCTATATTCAAATCTCATATGAGTGGGCATATAAATAAAGATGAAGTTTAAAGACACCATGATACAACTCATAAATGATATGAACTATGTATGCTCTAATACCATAGACATGGGGACCAAGAGTATACTTAGTAGATAACCTACTTAAATGAATTTGAGTGGTATATATGCACAAGAGATTTATGAATGATAAAGGATGTAAAAGTGCAGTGTGCAAATAAATAAGGAAAATAAAGAATATAATTGACAATTGATGTAGAACTATAATATAAAAAAATGTCTTATGCTAAGTTCTATAAAATATATGAGAGATCAGATTTATAGTGTGTATAAGATTCTTAAATTAATTTTTTCTAACATGTCTAACTACAAAGAATATAAATGTACATTAATATACAAAAGAAGGAGATGGTAATGACATCTTCATAATTATTGAGTATGGTCACATCATCAACCACTTTTACTGATAGATTATGAGCTACAATGATAAAACTATGGAGTTATACATTAACACTGAGAGTGAATTATATCTTTTAATTTGGCACATGGTGTCAAAGTTACCATTGTAATCACAAAACTAGATGAGAAACATCAGTGAAATGTGGTAAGACTTAGTGACCCAAATCCTCTTGGATTCCTATGATGTGAAAATTCACCCAAAATGGACACTTTGGATTGGAATAAACCTCTTGCAATGCATGTCAAAATAAATCAATCATTATGTAACAACTTCAAACCCAAGAGCAAGCAAAGGAAATAACTACATGCTCCATCACTAATTCTTGATGAACCATGCTTACTAATGAGCTAAAAAATAATTACAACTAATCTTGTGAAATATTATGGAGAACTTGTAAATTGTTTTCAATGCCACACCAAATACAGTGAAGATACATGTTTAAAGAAAAAAGGCACTACTCTGAAATATAAATGTAAAGCTCCATGGCCATTAAAAACATATCATGCAATTTTATTAATGATGAAGGGAATAATACATACATGCCATCCCATAAGGATGATAGATCAAACATCCACAACTCAAGCATACTTGAAATTTGGTGATCAAATGTCGACTGCCATTAATTTGTTTCACTTTATGTGGTGCTCAAGTATAAATAAAAATATACTTCAAAATTAGAGAGAAATTGTGAGAGCTACCACCATATGCTAACTATAATATCAGATACTTTAGAAATTGAAAGCCTTACCATTATTTCATACACAAATTGTTTAAAAAAAGTTATTGTTGACCATGACATAGCTGCACAAGAAACATGATAGATGTTGAAAAAGATAACTCTATCAGTATATAGCCACACATTTGTTACACTATTTTTTATTAAATAAATATTCAAGTGTGCCTCATGAAATTAAGTTGAGGAAACCTCAACAACATCCTTGATTGATGAATATATGAATCAACCATGTTTTTTATAAACATTGTCATTTATTTAAGATGTAAGAACATGCTCTTTCAACAGTCAAAGGTAAACAAACAAATGGAAAGAAAGGAAAGATAAATTAATTATTTGCATCTCAACTTCATATGAAGGTTTTTATTTGAGCGAGCTTCTACTGACTGTACAAATAATTCCATAACATTTCAAAAGACATTAGTGTAATTAATGAAGAAATTATGTCACACTAGGAAGAAATCAAGAAATCCATACTATGCATGGCATATTGAATGTATACCTATAAAAATTGATAATATTTATGAAATAAGTAGTCGTGATAGTGACACAATGGAATAAGGGAAAATGGAAATACATATGTAAGAGTGGAAACATTTTTTTCCTATGCATCCATAAATAACCATGCATATAACCAACCTTGACATGTTTGGGCTTCACAAATTTGACATCAACCACAATTGAAACCATAATGAAATGGTACTCGCCTTACATGAAACAGTGATAAATTTTATATTACTCAAGCATATCGACACCAAAATTTCACTAGATGAGTATTCCTTACAACCATTACCAAATGGTTTATCTAATAAGTAATAATATGCCTTAAAAATGATTGTAGATCATGTTAAGGGAAAAATCAAGTCTCCACCATTGAAAGTGATTATTCAAGGGACAACATGTATAGGGAAGTCACACTTATTTTCTATCATCAAGCATGTACTACATGGATTTGCAAGCATAGGAAAATCTCCCCTTCTTCTCCTATCTCCAACTTGTATCACAACATTGAACATGAACATATCAACTATACATTCATGACTCTATATTCCTATACAAAAAAAGAAGATTCTAGAAGGAAAAGCATCGGCAATATTCCAAGAAAAAATGAAGCACATCGAATACATTCTAAATGATGAGATGAGATTTGTAAGCACAAAAAAGAAAAATAATATAAAGAATAGAGTATGTGAGACATTCCCTGAGCATAACAACAAATATTTTAGAGCTCACTCAGTGATACTTGTTGGTGACCTAGGTTAGTTATACCACATTAAGGACATACCAATGTATGTTTTAATATCATTTAGACACACATTGTGGCAAACATTTTACACAATTATAATATTAGATACAATTTTTTATTAGTGTGTGATAACTTCTAATTATTGTTTTGTAATTTATTAAGAAACATATGAAATGTAGAGCTGATAGATGAAGATTGGATTCTTATGTTAAAAATTGACTCCCTCATGCCTTCACAAGAACAACTACTCTTTAAAAACTCAAAGCATTTGTATGTAACAAACAAGTTAGCAACATTGCACAATAAACAAATGTTAAAATTTTGTTAAACTCTAATTTTAATAAGCAAAGTAAAACAAAATTGACAATAAGCTTCACCTCACCTGAATGACACTCAATTAGAAAGTATAGTCTTGTAATGTAAAAAATCAAAAATGATGTTGACAACTAATTTTTGGGTAGAGGCAGGGTTAGTAAATAGAACTATAGGAGAGGTTTTTTATGTTGTATACAATCCAGGCTCAAAAACCCCCTCTTTGCCCATATATGTAGTTATAAACTTTAACAAGTATTGTCCCACTCCCATGGGATATGCTCAACTTCACACAATTTCTAATTCCTCATGTTATGCATAGATATCACCGACATATGCCACTTAAAATGGCATAGACACTAACAATATATAAATCCCAAGGCATGACATTAAATAAAGCAATAATAAATATTGGAAACATTGATTGTGAAGGATTAACATTCATTGATGTATCAAGAAAGTGATCATAATTTAATCTATATATCTCGCTTACGTTTTTATTTAAACGATACACAAAAATAAAAATAAATAAATATATAAATAGTAAAAAAGAAGGAGAAGTCATACTTTGTTCAAAACTTCTTCCACTATATCCACAATAAATAAGAAATTTAACAAGGATTTGTAAGTTTTTTTTACCTTTTTAGTTATAACATTTGTACATATTTTCAAAACTAATTTTGCTTACTATAATTCTATAAATTTAATCCTCAAAATAAGTCTCAGTTTATATTACTATTTATTAAATACATTTTATGTAACTTTCAATAACATTATGTTAATTTGTTTATTGTGAGTATTGAATATTTTGAATTTATTAATAAAATAATAGTCCATACCACATAATAAAAATATTTGAATAAGATAAATATAATAGTCATATATACCTACATTTACACTTAAAATATAATCATCATTAACATAAATTAACTTATTATCTTCTAATAAAATATTGACTTTTTATTTTTTTTAATATTATATTTTTAAAATATTTTAATTTTAATATATTTTACAATATTTTATTTTAAAAAAATTATAAAAAATTTATAAATAAATCAATATTTTCAATACATCCACAAAACAAAACAAAAATTATAATACCCTACAAACAATTCTTCAAAAATAATTGACACAAACATTGTTACTATATGGTTTTTATAGAAATGCTTCTATTAACAGAAATTACACATCTATTTTTATTTTTAAATTAAAAAATAAAAAAAAACCTTTGTATTCCTCAGTGTACTTTACACCTTTGAGGCAATTATTAGTTACATAAATTTTATATAACAAGGATAATATAATAAATCGCAATCATGGGTTTTCGTATCCTTTATATTCCTCAGATAATGTCATATCCTAAACTTTAGCTATCCTTATATCCTTTAATGACACCATGACCACTACCTTGGGAACTATTATTCTCCACATTCAGATTGAACCATACACACTCCCTGAACTCTTCTATGTGGTCGAAGGTAAATTCTGGTACAATGTTCTACTAGAGAGACCTGAGATCCATGTTATGGTTTGCATACCTTCTACCCTTCACCGTTATGTCAAATTCTAGCATGAGGGTTAGGTTGTTACCATGCAAGCTGACCCAAGCCCTTTTACAACATGTAATATGACCTATCGACCCAATGATGTCCTCCTACCTCTGACAAAAGCACCCCAAACATCCATTGCCAATCCCTCAACCACAAAAAATGAATCCATTACTTCTCCTTCCATAGAGGCATCTACCAGTTCCTCTATTCCTATAGACTAGATACCCACCATTCATCCCTTGGAATCTACCCTTACCCTTACCCTTAGAGAATACCATCTCCTTACTCTCGATGATTTCCCTACTCCCCAAGAGTATAAGAAACTCAACCACCAACTAGGTTATGACCCCAAAATTGGAGTTATTACTCCCTTGGGGTCTTCGAGGTGCCAAACCCACTTTATCTATGCAGGAATTGATAAGTCACTAGATGCCATCACCACCCTCTCTTCACCACAACCATTCACCTCTATATTCTCTTAATTGGACAACTCATACTTCACTAAAGTATACCTCTATAGGTGTGCCTCGAAATGGTTTGGATTAGGATGATATGAGCATGGCCCATACACATTGATCTTGACTAAGACCCAAAAATCTCATGAGAAGCACAGCCTTGGCTTCATTCTACCCAATAAGAAGAAATCCAAATAACCTACCACTACCACTATTGTAGAAGAGACCCCTTCCTCACCATCACCCCCTCCACTTGAGTGTGAGGATGAGGACATTATCCCACCTAATTTTTTTTTATCAAGATGATTACCCTTTGCCCCCTAACTTATCAAAAGGAAGGGGTGTCAGTATCCATCCCTTTGATCCATCCTGAACTGGTGGGAGAAGACTCTCCTACCATTAACATTGTGCAGTGCCAATATGATGATTATATTCTCACCTACCTTGGTACACTTGATTCATCCATCCATAAATCCTTACCTCTTGATTCCTCAACCATGTTGAATGAATCTACTATGGATATTGACATAGGCACTTCAAGTAACCCTCATATTTTAAAAATGGGCCAAACTCTAACTTTTGAGGAACTTTAGGACTTCTCTACCTTCCTCCAAGACTAAAAAATTGTATTCATCTGGTCATATATTAATATGCCTAGTATTGACCCAACCATTGCCACCCATAACATTATAACCAATCATAACACCAAGCCTATCAGATAGAAACTTTGATGAATGCATCCTTACATAGCCTTTTTTGTCAAAGAAGAGCTCCAATGCCTCCTCGTTGTTGACTACATATAACCCATTGATTATCCCCAGTGGGTTTCAAAAATTGTGCCTATCACTAAATCCATAGGGGGACTACGTATCTATGTGTAATTTCATGACCTTAACCTCACCTACCCAAAGGATGACTTTCCCATACCTAGCATTGACCAACTTATTGATCTTACAACAGGTCATGAGATGTTGTCTCTTATGGATGGATTTTTGGGTTATAATAAAATTTTAATTGCCCTTAAAGATCAACACAAAATTGCCTTTATCACCCCATGGGGGACTTTATGTTATAGGGTCATGCCCTTTAGTCTTAAGAATGCTGATGTAACCTACCAACGTGTTATGACCTACATCTTCCATGATCTCATCCACATAATCATCAAGAACTACGTAGATGACCTCCTCAAAAAATCCAAACTTCATAAGGACCACTTAGCCATTCTCAAGATTATCTTTGAGAGATTTATCCATTACCATGTCCACCTCAATCCCAAAAAATTTATTTCTGGGGTCTTGTCAGGGAAACTCCTTAGCATCATCATTTCCATTCGAGGAATCGAGGTTTATCTGGCCACGATCAAAGCCATCCTTGAGATGCTACCTCTAACCAATCTTAAGCAACTCTGTAGTTTGTAAGGGAATATCCAATCTATTCATCATTTCATTTATCAAATCTTAATTTGATGTCAACCCTTCCATCACCTCTTGAAAAAGGACATATCTTTCAAGTGGAATGTCAATTATCAAAAGGTCTTTGATGTACTCAAAGAATACCTTCTATCTCCACCTTTCCTCACACCTCCTAAGGATGACCAACCTTTTTACCTTTATATCTCTGCCACTGACCATTCCCTAGGGTCAATGCTTGCCCATCAGGATGAATAACACAAAGAGAAATCCATCTATTACATAAGTCACACCCTTGTAGACTATGAAAATTAGTATACTCACACCAAGAAACTTTTCCTAACCCTAGTCTTTGTGGCCACCAAACTTTGCCACTACCTTCTTAACCACAATATTTTTATCATAACCAATACCGACCCACTCAAGTACATGCACTCCAAGCCATACTAAAACCAACACATGGCCAAGTGGCTCATACTTTTAGCTGAGTTTAACCTTGAGTTCCTACAATAAAAGTCAATTAAGGGGCAAGTCATTGATGACCAGTTGGTTGATGTACCCCTACCAAGCAAGCAACCTCCTCTTCTCAAATTTATAGATGAGTCCATCAAAAACCTATCCCAAGCATACTTCACCAATCATGTAACCATGTTCTTTTATATTTCTAAATGTCAGCGTGGTGGGGGAGCTAGTATCATCTTTATTCCCCTTGTCAGTGAACTACTTCCTTTATAGTTTAAACTTAGCTTTGAATGTACCAACAATGTGGCCGAATATGAAGCCCTAGTAATAGGTCTCTAAACTACGCTAGCCTTGGGATTCAAAACAATCAACATTTGTGGTGACTCTTGACTTATGGTTAACCAAGTCAATGGCATCTACCAGTGTAAGAATGAGATTTTGCAACTATATAGACAGTTAGTCATAGAACTCTTGACATCATTTGAACACTACCATATTCAAACCACCCCATGATATACCAACAAGTTTTATAACACTATGGCTTCTCTTGCTTCCTAGATCTCATCAACACCATCAGAATCTAAGCTATCAGTCATTATCCATCACCTCACTAAACCTTCCAATGTCAAGTTAGACACTTCAACCATCTTTGATATGGAGGAAATCCTACCTGACCTTTGGTATCAACAAACCTTCGACTACCTCAACCTTGGCATAGTTCCTTTTAACATCTCTAGGAATGCCCATCGAACATTTATTCAAAGCACCTATTGTTACACCACTATAGTAGGGATCCTTTATAAAACACAGTTTTGATGTCCTCTTACTTCATTACCTCCATGATCTAGAAGCCTCTCATGCTATCAAGGAGATGCATGATGGTATCTGTGGGGGTCACTTTATTGGACTCATTGTGGCTAAATGCATCCTTCACCTAAGCTATTATTGGCTTACCCTTAACCAAGATTCTTGTGATTATGTGAAAAAGTGTGTCAAGTGTCAACAACATGCTAATTTTCATCATGCACCCAGCCATGGCCTTTAAGTTTCCACTGATTTCTAGCCTTTTTCATAATGGGTTCTAGACCTTATCGGTGAAATTATCCCCCACTCTTCACAATGACATCCCTCTATCATCATTGTGACTAAATATTTCACCAAATGGGTGGAGGCTATTCCTCTTGTCTTGACAAAAGCTGAAAAGATTGTCAAATTTATCACCCATCATATCATTTGCCGCTTTGGTGTTCCCTATAAGATCATCACCGATAATGAAAAATCCTTCAAAAATAAACAATTTCAAGGACTTTGTGATGTTTTGGAATTAAACTAAGCTTTTCATCACCTTATCACCCACAATAAAATGGACAAATAGAGGCCTCTAACAAAACCCTTAATAACATGCTTACTAAAATGGTCAATGCCTCAGGTTAGGATTTGCACTTGCACATCCCTTTCACCTTATGGGCATATCACACTAGTATCTAAACCCCTACAAATTCTACACCTTTTTCTCTCATGTTTGGAGCTGAGGTTGTATTGCCTCTCGAGGTCCAAATACCTTCTCTTCACATATCTTTACACGATCTCATTTTGGAAGATGATTATCATCAAAAATGTTTAGCCTAACTTGAGCTACTTGATGAGTGTCATTTGGTCACTCTTTCCCATCTCCGTGTCTATCAAGAATGAATCAAGCATGCTTAAAAAAACACCTAAAAGTGCAAGAATTCAATATTAGAGATCTCATCTTCAAGGAAAATCAACACATCACTAATATGGAGAAAAGCAAGAGGCAAAATTGCTTTCAATTGGCTTGGAATTTACATTATAACTCATAATTATGCATCAAAATCTTATCATTTGTCCTCTCTCGAAGGCAAACCAGAACCTGAGACTCTTAATGATTTACATCTGTATCATTTCTATTGTTAAATAAGGATCACAATCACCATTGGTATAACTTAAGCTCATGCCTTGCAACCATATTCATTTCCTCTTTTTAGGGGCAACTAAATATAGTTGAATCATGTGATTATCCATCATAGTCATATCCTAATCTTGAACTATGGGTACCACAACTCTATTTATGGCATGATTCTCATGGTACTTCCCATCTCCTCGAGATCGATCCCATGGTCATTATCACCTACACCTCTTTTCAACTACTGAACCTTCTTGTACCTCTATCTTTGCCTTCATAAAGGTAACCCTTTGAGCATGTATAAGCAAATCTATGTCAAGTAAAATCAAACAAAAGCAAAAGTAATATCAAAGTTACAACCAAATCATGGGTCATTCTTAGCATTTATAGACTGCTCCCTTGAAGGACAACTATTGAAAACTTATCTAAAATTTCAAAATGTAAGGTGGATTACTCTCTTGAAGAACAACTATCAGAAGCATTTGAACTAGGCACATAAACTTAGACCACTCCCTTGAAGGATGGCTAATTAATGCACTTGTCAAAAGCTAGCAATTTCTTGGAAGCTTCTCGCATCGATTAGCTTCCCCAACCCAAAACAAAATAAAAATAAGAAAAAACACATAATCAAAAGTAGAATCAATGGGAAACACCATAATTCGCTCTCATAAAATCAATAATCTCATAATGCCACAATCGGCTCTCCTCAGTAGACTTCCCGCATCGATCAATCTACACTTTATATGAGCATATACTTGCTTATACTATCCTCTTGGAAGCCTCTGGAAGATGCATGCTAGTCTTGCAAAAGGCTCCAATTTTACCCATCCTCCCTCCATAAATCATATGCATGGGACTCTGAGCTTACTTGATGCAATGTGATCAAGATACCTATTTATTAACCTAAGCATGCTAATGCGAAGAACTTGAAAGGATTATTTTCATTAAGCCAATCTAACTTCAAGTTTTGTTTTTGTCCTTATCAATGAGGAGGCATTATGTTTATTTTCTTATCTTTTATTGGTTCATGTAGATGTACCTCTCATGATTCCTCTCACCATCTTAAACATTTAGTTTTTTATCTACTTACTTTATGTATTCTCATTACATCTTCAACCATATACACATTTTATCTCCATGACCATAAATAAAAAACATCAAATCAAAAGCATAACATTATGAGCTATATCCATGAACCACATCATCTACCTATCTATGATCAAAACACTATGAAAGCACATCATATCATGTCATGCCATAAACATAATCCTATCAATCTACCATCAAAACATCATGTCAACATATATTCTATCCTAATTCATTATCATGAACATAAACAAAATCAATAATCAAAACATCATGAACAATATCATATGTCATCTACCAATCTTTCCATAACATTACCACAATACATCTCATGCAAACCACATCATCATAACCATAACAGAAGCCATTAACAATTACATCATCATAAACCACATATCCATCCATAACACATCCTATCATATCCATGAAAAAAATCAGATCATCCTAACTATCTTTCAAACATCCCATGCCTAAGCTACTGAGTCAACATCTTATAACACATATGCAAGAAACCATACACCATCAACCATAAGCATAAACATCGAGAATAATATGTAAACCATAAACATACATCATCCATAACATCATATATAACACCATACATTATATACATCGTGTCTTCATAGATAATACATGTAATAATGTATAACCTCTCTCTCAAAACATGTACATCTCATTGCATCGACATGCAAGCCAGTATTAAAATAATGTACACCTATCACTACCAATATATATCAAAACATATCTAAAACATGATCATGGGGCACCACTACCATTAGCACCACTTTCACCTATGTCACTACTACTAGCTCCACCCATACTTAAACATATACCCCCTTTTGGTGGTGGCCCCTTAGTGTCCCTACATGGCCTTCTATAGAAGCCCACTATCTTGGAGTAGCTACAAAGAGACACCCTCCTAAGCTGGCCTAGTACTCACCATATCTCATCTCAAGAGGGAGTTGTGCTAGCATTATGGCCTCATAATACCTAAGCTCCTCCACATTATCTAGGTAATGTACTCGTGGGACTGTCTAGTACTCCTCCCACTACTACCATGGCCACCCTTTCCCTCTAACTCAATGAGTCTCTCTCATGTGTCACCAACCCAAGAGAGATCCTCACCTAATCTCATTCACCAGTCAAGGTCACCACCATTGCCTATAATGTTATAACATGTCCCTATAGTGTGGCCACCTATTCCTATAATGTATGTACTTATGCCTGGGTTGCAGCTAAATCCCCCTACTATCCATCATGACCAGTTGGATCTACAACCATCAGTCTTGTACCTCTGTCATCTCCACCAACATCTATAGTTACATATATGGGCTAATACCAAGCCATATATCCATCTATATACCTAGCATCATCTATTAGATCCCTAACAAGGAGCTCCTCATACCCACCATCTAAAACTATGGGAGTAGGCTGGGGCACTGGCAATAGAACCTCTAAATTATCCCTCTTGTACTTGGTAAATGGGCTTGGAATACCCCATACTAAACTAAAATATTGATGCACCCTATTAAATGGGGACATCTCCACCTCCCCCTCTCACCTACCGATGATCCATATATAGCTCTGAAGGGTGAAGGTCTACCTTCGATACCCTGGCCATATCAAAAATTAAATAGACAACCTCTAAGTGATGTCTAACCACTTATGTTCCTAACGCACCCCTGAACCACTCAAAATTATGGGCACCACCTCCTATACCTGATGTAACCATATCATCCCTCCATCACATGAAGCTAATAGGGAACTCTATCTGAGTATAGCTAGCCCATGGTAATCCTACTGGTCTCAACACCTGAATATGCTCATAGGCTTAGCAATGTAGAACCAGGCTGATAATGATGTTATATCTCTTATGGTGCCTAAACCCCCATAGCTCCATATAGATCTACACAAGCAAAATAAGGACCCAACCAAATACCATCTATCCTAGCAATAACTCCACCAAAATCCCCAATAACAAATAGGGAAGCCTCCCACTACTTGAATCTAGAAGCCCAAAACATGCCACTATGATCATGAACATGGCCATGAGACTCCTCTCAGTCAGAGCTCTCTGATACAATGCCAAGTATCGAAATCCCCTAGCATTCCATTGGACTTGATCATTCTCATCCCCATATAAGTACTTGATAAAATCCTCTCACTCCTTACAGTCGATATGATAAATCACCTCACCATGCAGTGGGAGCCTGGTAATCTTATGAACATCTTAAAAGAGAATAGTCATCTCCCCAATAGAGATCAAGAAAGTATTTTCAACAGGATCCCATCTCTTAATGAGTGCTATGATCATGGATGCATCTCAGGGCACATGTTGGTAGTGTCTCATAACCCCCAAGCCTACTTCCTCCATATGGGCCCAGTCCTCTGGAGTCATCCTCATGGGTATCTCAAAAAATATGCATGACATGTTGTTACGTATCTAAATCTACAACCTGGCATGTATCATATCAAACACTTGGCTTAGTCAATGCTACTCTTATCTACCCTAGCTTATAACCCACCTAGCCTATTTTACCTATTTAACCACCAAGTATACCATCTAAAGCCCTACAATATCTAGCTACCTAGTAAGACCCCACCCATGTTTACCTCATCCATTTTTTTAACACTTATTTAACCTTTTATTTAATGGGTAATAAGTGATGATCATGGTGATCTTTAATGGTCGGGCACCCACTTTTTATGTGGGTGTCAACCATTGACGGTCAAGTTTGATCATCAATGGTTACTGTGGGTGTTTCATGGCCGAAATGCCCAAACCCTACCACACCAAATTATATTATAAAAAACATGAAATACAACCCCATTTTATACCCCTAGCACTCACACACCTTAATTTCCCTACCTCACTCCAACCATTGTTATTTGTTCATGCAAATTTGCCCATAAAACCCTACTTAGGGCATTCTAGCCCAAACAGAGAATTCCTATCACAACCTTGACCCCCTAACCAAATTTAATTTCATAATATCATGCCTATATACCAAATTTGAGACACCACCTACCTCATCTTTTGATCTCTATCGAGGTCAGAGCTGATGAATAGCTACCTGGTTATGCCCACATGTTCCTTATATCTCTAATGCATGAATATTGAACCCACATGCCTCAAACTAATGAGCAGTCACTAACTCAACAAGCAATCTCTCCATAAGCATCGTAATCGCTAGCATAAAGTCAACCAAGCCACAAAGTTACAAATGATAAAAAGTAACTTTGTTTTCACTTTTTACCCCATAAATTATTAGCATTTGCCCTGATCGTTGAAGATCAGGGTGACCATCGATGGTCACCTTTTGGGAGCCCTAACCATCGATGGTCAAGATACCCCAAATTTACACTTGTACCTAGAGCAAACCTTCTTAGCAAACTTAAACAAAGATCTACCCACTTTTGGAGATTACCTTCTCCAACTAACCCTACCACCTTATCACCTCACTGTTGGTCTATTTTGACCCATATGGTGCATAATTTTAGATAATTTTTTCCTAGTCTTTTGATCATAATGACACCATTGCCATGTTGACCCCTTTTGATCTTTCACCACCTTGCACATAACAACCCACTTGTGTCTTTTTGAGATTACTTCCTACCTCATATACCCACAACACTTAACCAATTTGTGTTTTCACTGGGAGCACTTCTTACCTTGGATACCCACCAAAAACATAGAAATTACTTAGGAAGCTTGCATTTATAAGTGTTCCCAACCACCACACCTATAGGAGATCATGTGAATCACTTGTCACTTGTCCTTCTTAGAATCGACCCTTATTTTTACCAACATTGGCAACCTAGTCTATGTGCAATCTTGGCTATCACATCTTTTTATCAAACTTTGTGCACAAGTTTATGTTTCGAGTGCCCAACCTATCATTCACCCATTTCTATTACCAACTACCATTTATCAATAAAATTGACCTAATTTTATTTTCACCTCATCAACTCCCATTTTGAGGGGGAAGACCTCCTCCTACTCTAAGGGAAACCAGACCTTTGACCCATACTCTATTTTTGTTTCATAGCTCATTCACACAAGTCACACAATAAAAAGGGGTAAAATGTAGACATCAAAAATCTATGCACCTGTACTTATAAATGTCGAAAACCCCCTAGACCTACCTAAGACCCTCTTGGAACCAATTCACACCAATTTGGCCTAACCAAGTCCACCTGTAGTCAGATCCATAAGCTAACTCAACCTAGCCTTTAGGACCTCTTTCCTTTGGAACCTGATCATCGATGGTCAGGGTGATCATCGATGGTTAGTGTGATCATCAACAGTCACCATGAGAAACCCTGACCATCAATGGTTAGGGTCCACCTCCTTACCAAAGCATATGCAAACCACCCACATTGATTTTCTAAATATAGCTTGTCTAAATCTTGTTGTGAGCCTTTTTATGGAGAATTTATATTTAGATGGTCTAGTTACAACTTCACTTCCACCTCTTACTTGTACCTATAAGAGAGAGAGGCCTGGGAGGTCAAATCCATCTACAATAACTATCAAGAGCTCAAAAATTCAAGATTTTTCTTTTACAAGTTAATTAGGTCAATGAACATTATCAAGTGTCATAAATAATCTCATTGAGAGCCAACCTGTCATCACCTCTCAACCAAGTTCTTGAGTATCATTACTCTACTAAAATCAAGTCAGATTCTACCAATAGGATAATTACTTCAACCACTCACCCAATCGACTTATGGTAAGATAATTAATTATTTTTTAATATTCATGTACTTTATTTCCATTTTATAATCAGTCCAACCCTTGCTTATCTCCCTAAATCCATTTTTAAAACCCCATGATTTATAAATTAACAACCCAGATCTTGACATAGTAACCATCGATGGTTGACTCAACTACCAATGGTCTGAAAAACCACCGATGGTTATCTTGATTGCTGATGGTCACCATAACTACCTATTGTCACCCTAACCATCGATGGTCATTATGGCAGTGAAAACTAGCAAGCTATTTTCACCCACTTACCCTCAACTAAACCTAATTTTCTATGTTTTTCATCACTCATAGACCTCTTTCAGATTATTTAAAGCATACCCCAACCCCTTTGCACTAATATTAATTAGTTTATCACTATTTTGATCATTTCTAGTCTTTTTTCTCAAGCAAGCATTCTTGTGTTCAATTTTAGTACCTTTTGATTATTGATGCAAGTACCCTCTTTCTATTTCTTTAAACTTAATTATTTAAAATGTGTGGATTGATAGTCCCTAAGGAAGCCCTCACTTCCAAGATCTAGCTATCATTAGGCAATCCACCCAACTATCTATCTAACAAACACGTTTGTTTTAGTGCTTTCTTATCTGTAGGTCTTCCTCCCAAGCTAAAGAGGAGCTCTTCACAATCTTCTGATTCAATGCATGCATAAACAAATAGGGTTTTCAACCACACCCATCTCGAGTTTATTTTCCCTCTTCCCTATAACTTAAAGTGAAAATTTACATGAAACAACTCTAATAACTTTATGAGAAGGTGGTTGGCCAAGCCTAAATTCCAACTAATTTTTCATGAGATATCAATAGCATAAGTAGTATTACATAAGTATTTCCACCTTCTCATACTTTTTTCAATCTACATAAATGAATTAGAGCCTATCATTATAAGTTTAGATAAAATAAGTGGTGGTTATATTATTTATTATATAGTCCTCACTATTCTAATTTTTTCTTGGTGACATTATTCCTAGTTATAGATTGTTGCAACATTACAAAGACAACTTGAAATTCTAATCTTATTTTGTAATACTCATGGTTTACATGTGAACTTGAGTAAAACAAAGGTTAAGGTTGTTATTTTACTTCATTCACACATAAGATCTCCATAGTATGTGCCCAAACAATTTATCATACTAAGTAGAGTGTTATTATTTTATAGATCATTGTCTCCTTTATCTTGGACTACTTTGACAATAATCAGTCAACTCTAACTATCATAATCATTTTCCTTGATTGGAGGTTTCCTAGATTATCTTAACATATATTTTTCAAATTTAAACCCTTCCCTTGGGTCAACCCATACATTTTCAAAATCAACTACAAAGGAAAATTACCCAAAGAGTCTCCTAATTATACACATCAAGCCAAAGCCTATTCTTATCAAGCAAGCATTTAACCCTTATCTAGCATTGCATTGGTACACTAATAAATACATCTGCACATCCTTGAGTCAATTACATAAATTATATAAATAGAAAACCCCTCAAAAGAGTAATCACTAAGCCAAGTCTAAATACTATTATAAGGTCAAAATCATAGGTTTTCAAGTGTCAAAAACCACATGATTTACATACATTATAGCATATCACTATTGAGCATGTATACACTTGGATGGGATAAATACATCTAGTTTGAGCCATCCTTAGAGTATTAGAATGTTGAAAATGCTCAACCACATAACGAGGTGTGAGTGAGGTTATCTAACTCATCCTCTGTAACCCATTTTTACAATCAAAAAAAGTGTCACAAGTGGAGCTAGGGTTTTAAGGTGAATGAAGAAAAATCTAAATGTGAACACAGATCAAACATTTGGAATCACATAGGAATCAACTTGATAGGAAGTCATAATGCTCTATGTGAAATAGACTAGCATTTTACATAAGATATAATTTTGGTAAATAACATATGGATGTAGCTGATGTAGGTGGTTTTGCCCTACTATCCATGTCTAGATAGATTTTGATAGTCTGTCTCCTAATTTGATTGACCACATATACATTTCAGGGCATTTTTGATGATTTTACATAGACACATACTAGAAAATAATATAAACATGCTAATTACCCTATTCTCTTGGTCATTTTTATAAATAACAAGTGTAATAAATTAATTTTACTTAGCCTTTTACATTTAGATCTACATAATTTAGACATATTTTATACAATCTAAATATTTAATAGTTTTAGTATTTGTAGACCATTAAATCTAAAATAACTTAGAATGTTCCATTGAACCCAATCATTCTTTGGATAATGACAAACCCTATGTTCTTTTAGGGTTTATTTATACCTTTTTAGGGTTTTATATTTCTACATTAGGGTTTCATATCTAATTTTTGAGTTCCCCTTATAAGGAAATAGTATATTAATCCTTGGCTCTGACCCTCTTGATGATTTTTATGATCATATTCCATGTAATCTAAGAAGGCTAGCTCTCTTGTCCCTATAAGGAAAAGTTCTAGTTTAAATGGTCTTGAAATTGAGCATAATCATATCCCTTTGGACCAACCACATGTGTGTGTATAATTTAAAATGGCTAAAATAGATGAAATGCAAAATCTTTCTTCTTCTATCGATACATATGTTAATAATGAACCCATAGAAGTAGAGGAACATATTATTAATATGAAAATGATAATGAACATAATAATGATTATCATGATAGAATACACCCTGATGGCCTTAGTGGTGTAGATCCTGAACTAGTTGTATCCCTTTCTAATTTTCATAAATGGATCCAAATGTAACACAAATATTTTGATAAGGTCTTAAACATAATATTAGAAGTTAAAAATGCAAAAACAAATCTAAAGTTGTCACATCTAGGTAACAACATGATGAACTCTTCAATGATAATATTTTACCTTTTAGAGGTTTGAATTCCATAATAGGTGTTTGTACCACTATTATTTTTTCTATTGGTACTATCATTATGTCTACACTTATGGCCACACATATGATGCCCATCTATGATTTGGGGAAAATACAACGGTTTCCTTAGATTTATATGGTTATTCCTCCATAACACACTTTTATGCCTCCTAGGGTTTTTACTCATATGACACCATCCATTTATATATAATATTCTATGTATACAACACAAATCCTTATACAAACTATCATTGATCTTAAAGCTAAAGTTCTCAATTAGAATAAAATTCAGTTAGATTGGGCCATTGCACAACTCTTGATCATTATTGTGTATCCCATTGGCCTCCAATATCTTAGATTATCCCTTACCTACAAGATAATTAACATTTGATCTCATTTTATATGATGGTAAAGGTGATATAGAACATAATATTTGAGCTTTTCACATGTCGTGCTTGGATTATGCATCAAATGATAAGTAATTGACTAAGTTATCTCCATAGAGTCTTAAGGACTATGCCTTGTAATGGTTTTATGACCTCCCTTTCCAATCAATGCATGCATTTTAATCATTTAGATGATCAATTCTTAGAATATTTTTCAATTAAAATTAATAAAAATATGTATTATGCTCAGATTGTAAAAAATAATCAAGGACCCAATGAACCCATTAGTAATTATGTGCTTCATCACAAAACTATGATGTCTAAGATGACAAATCTTATGGATGATAATGGATTGGAAAACATATTCAAACAAAACGTTCTTGCCCCATTAAATGAGTCCATTATGTTCAAGTGATTTCAATCTTTTGACGACTTATGCCATACAATCAAGGAATTTGAATTGAAGCTTATTGCATGAATAAGTGAAAGTAGGAGTTCAATCATCCATCTAATGTTGGTGCAAAATTTTAGAGTAAATCAACTTAAATGTCCAAAGTGAATGATACTAAGAATGAGGCAAAAGTCAAAATTAATGCAATGTCACAACCTACTAATTGGCTTGTTCTATTGTCTCCTCAAAGGAGATAGTTCACACAATTACCTAAACCTCATCATAATATACTATAAAATTTATCTAACTGCAAGATAATATTTCCCCCTTTCCAATGAAGTGATACTCACCTTCCATGAAACAATGGCAAAGTTCATAGAACTCAAGCATATCAACTCCAAAATTCCACCAAATGAGTACTCCATACAACCATTACCAAATGGTTTGTCTGATAAAAAATAAGATGCCTTCAAAATCATTGTAGAGCATGATAAGGGAAAAAGTAAGTCTCTGCCATTAAAAATTACTATTCAAGGCAGAACAGGTATAGGGAACTCATACTTAATTTCTAGCATTAGACATGCACTATGCAAAATCACAAGCACATGAATCTTTCCCCTTCTTCTCCTAGCTCTACTTAATTTCACAAAATTTAACATAAACATACCAATTATAGATTTCAGACTTTGAATTCCTCTTCTCTTGGATCTAATTGATTTCACAACATTCAACATAAACACATCAATTATAAATTTAAGACTTTAGATTTATATACAAGAAATGAAGCCTCTATAAGGTCAAGCATTAGAAATCTTCCAAGAAAAATTGAAGAACATAGAATACATTCTCATTGATGAGATGAGCCTCGTAGGCCCAAAAAATCTCAATAATAAAAATAACAACTTGCATAAGGCATTCCCCCAACATAACCACAAATATTTTTGAGCTCACTATGTTATATTTGTTGGTGATTGAGGCCAATTGCCTCCATAAAGGAGATACCAATTTATGTTATAAAATCATGTGGACACATATTGTGGCAAACATTTGACATCATTATTATTACATTAGACATAATTTTTTGTCAACAAGTGTGTAATGCCCCTTATTATAATTTTAGAATTTATTTAGAAATATTAGAAATGTAAAGCTGATAGATGAGGATTGAACTCTTCTTATGTCAATAACTGACTCCTTCATCCCTATAGAAATATAATTATAGTTTCAAAACTCAATTCATCTGTATGCAAAAAAACAAATTAGGAACATTGCACAATAAACAAATGCTAAAATTTATAAAGATTCCAATTTCAATAAGCAAAATAGAACAAACCAGACACTAAGTTTCAACTAACATGAATAACACCCAATTGGAAAGTATAGCGATCTGTTGTGTAAAGGATCACAAATTATATTGATGTCTACTTTGAGGGTAAAGACATGGTTAATAAATGAAGCTATGGGAAAGGTTATTCACATTGTATACAACCCAAGCTAAAAACCAACCTCTTTACTCATTTACGTAGTTATAAATTTTAACAAGTATTATGGCCCTCCATGTGATATACTCAACCCTACAAAATTTCTAATTTGTTTTGTTATGCAATGAAATTGTCAGTGTATTCCACTTAAAATATCACAGGCACTAATATTACATAAATTACAAGGCATGACATTAGATAAGGCAACAATAGATATTTGAAACACTGCTTGCCAAAGATTTACATTGTGTTATATCAAGAGTGTGATCATTGTTTGACATGTATATCTCCCTTGATTTTTATTTTGAACGTTACACATGAAGGAAAGAAAGTAAATATGTAAATAGTAGAAAAGAAGAAGTCATACTTTTTCCAAAACCTCTTCCACTACATCCACAAAAAATAAAAATCCTGACATGCATCTGTGAGTTATTTTTTGCCATTTCTTAATTATAGCATTTGTATATATTTTTAAAACTAATTTCACTTACTATGATTTTCTAAATTTAAGCTTCAATATATGTCTCAATTTATATTCATTAAATACACTACATTTTCCTTTCAATAACATGACATTGATTTGCTTATTGTGAATATTGAATATTCCAAAATCAAAATACTATTAATAAAATAGTAGTCCAGACTGTATAATAAAAACAAATAAACATGGATATAAGATAATTATGATGGCTATAAACTTATGTTTACACACACTTAGCATAAAATATAACTATCATTAATATAATTTAACTTAATATCTTTTAATAAAATATGGATTTCTTATAAACAATCTTGCATGATGTCTAAATCGCATGCTTCTACGATTAAGGAGGGTTCAAATTTTGCAAGTCTTAATGTGTTGATGCCAAGAGCTATGACATGACATGGGCAGAGTCTAGTGAAAGTGGTGGAGGGAGAGAGAAGAAGGGCATAGGCTCTAATTTTGGTAGGCAAGGCCTCAGATAGATCGGGAGAATGAAAGGAGAAAGTGGGGGGCACAATAGGGCAACCATCTACCCCAACAAAATTGGAAAATCAAGTCGTTAGGGCATCCTTGGGTTCTGTGATCTCCCATTTGGATCAATCTAGGGTTTTGAGAGTGGTAAAGAAACTTCTAGTTAATTTTGAAGATAAAGCTTTAAAGGAGGTTTTGGAAGATGAAGGTTAGTATACAAACAGGGGCCTAGTCTGCCACTTCGACAGGTTCTGGCCTTCCTTTCCTATTCTTCATAAGTGGCTTTCAGAATCTTGGCAGTCTATATTGGAAGGTAATATGGAAATTTATCCTTATGCCAAAGGTTTTTTTATTGTGGTTTTTGATAATTTAGCAAATCATAATAAGATTTTTCAAGCAAAACCCTGGAGTTGTAATAATCACCTTCTTCTCATGAAACCCTAGTCTCCTAATTTTAACCCTCTGATAAAAAAAAATTCTCTTCAAACCATCTGGGTGAGGCTGTCATATCTTCCACTCCAATTTTGGTCTTTTAGTTATTGGAGGTGCATTGGGTGATTTATTTAAAATTGACGCTTCTTCATTGAATTATCCCTGGACAACTTTTGTCAGGGTTTTTGTTTGTTTAGACATTACTGAAGATCTTCATGAAAGGATCGAGTTAAAAGTAAAAGATAAGTGTTGGTCTCAAACCATTGATTTTTAAGGGATCCTCTTCAAATGCCATAATTGTTTTCAAATTGGTCATCTTTCTACTTCCTATCAAAAATCCAAGAAAAAAAAAATATTTTTGAAGGGGAAAGAGCAGGGTAAAATTTAGTGGCAAATATTTGTTAATTCATGAATATTCACTTTTTGGAAAATTATATTTGGTGATTTTTTGGGAGTAGTACATAGGACCCATTCACTTAAAATTTTGAGATGTAAATTTTTTATGGGTCGACTCACCAATCATTTATAATAATTATGGGGGCATACATGTGATTCACCTTATATATAGTACATATGTTCGTAGGGGTTACCATCTAAGTCTCATTCTTTACCTCGTCAACATGAGTCGATGTTATCACTCGACAACATGTTGCCACTTGGAAACATATTGTTGCTTGATAACTTGATGTCACTCGATAGCAAATTGTTGCTTGGAAGCATGCTGCCACTTGGTGGCATGCTATCATCCGATGACATGCTACGATGCAATTGAACACCAACTTCTAGAGGCCATAACTTTTGCATATGAACTTGGTTTGAGGTGATTTTTTTTTTTGAAATTATATAGCTCTTCAAGAGGAATAAAAATTTAGCATGCTCCTAGGTGACACCATGATGTTGGGTGGCAACATGCTTTCAGGCGTAGCATGCTATCAGGGGACAACATGATGCGATGCAATTGAGCATCGATTTTTAGAGGTTGTAACTTTTGCATACGGACTTGATTTGAGGCGATTTTTTTTAAATTGTTTAGCTCTTCAAGAGGAATCCAAATTTTAGCATGATATCAGGAAACAACATGATGTCAGGTGGTAGCATGCTGACAAGTGGCAGCATGATGTGATGCAACCAAGCATCGACTTCTGAAGGTCGTAACTTTTGCATACAAACTCAGTTTGAGACATTTTTTTTTTAAATTTCATATCTCTTCAAGAGAAATAAAAATATACAATAATATTAAGGTTTAAGAAAGTTTTTAATATTCTTTTTAGATTTATCCCATAACCTATATGTTTTAACTGTGTAGACGGGTGGTTGTACGTAAAACTTAAGAAGGCAAAAAAAATTTACAAATTTTCATATTCGCCAATGATACGAATCAAATTCACCTAAATAAACCTAAGGGGCTTTCTGATATGGTCTCTTCAAATGAACCCTAGGAAGGAGGCTAGTGAGGAGGATTTTACAATGTTTTCAGAAAGCAATCCTATATTGCCTTCAAGCGTTGTTTTAGAGTTTATAATGGAAAAGAATTTGAAAAGAGTAGTACTATCTATGTTCACACCTCATAATTTTGAGTTAGTTGGATCTAGTGGAAAAAGTGTTGTGGATTTGGTTAGTAAGACTAAAGCGTATAGAGGTAAACCCGAGGATGGGAGTTGTTTGTTAAGTTCAAATTCAAATAAATTGGGTAATCAAGAAGAATGGAAGGTTGTTAGAAGTAGGAAAAAAGGTCGTCTCATTCCTAGGTCTCCTCCCAGGGCTTTTAATATTCATTGCAGAACAAAGAAAGATGAGAATTAGTAATTTTGGGATTTCTACTTGATTAAATTTTATTTATTTGAAGTTGAATTAATTTTAATACTTTCAATATGCTTGTTTTGAAATAGGTTGGTCAAATACCTTAATGATTAAACCATTAAGCCAAACTACTTTTATTTTATGAAAAAGAAACCCATAAAACCCTAATATCGATTAAAAAAATAAATATTAACTTTTTTAAAAAAAATTGTCTTTAAAATAATTTAAAAATAAAAATATATTTTAATTTTAACATATTTTACAAATCATTATTTTCATGTACATCCACAAAACAAAAAGAAATTTAGAATACCCTACAAAGAGTTCTTCAAAAATAATTAACATAAAAATTGTTCCAATATGGCTTGTATACAAACGCTTAAATTAACACGAATTTCACATCTATTTTTATTTTAAAATTAAAAAATAACCTTTGTATACTTTTCACGGCAATTATTAGTTACATAAAGTTTATATAAGAAAGATAATATAATAAATCGCCATCATGGGTTTTCCTTTTCCAATTAGAAAGATGGTCTTCTTATCCATTCTTCTTTAGTGCTTAGAAAAGTAATTATTGAATTTCTCACTTGACGTTTAAGATTACATTCGAATCCAAGATAGCCCTGAGTAGGCCCAATGCTAAAGACTCATCTTCTATGACGGAAGGGCACATTCAAATCGAAGTAGATAAGATATTGACCTTCTAGAACAACCTAAAAACCTAATCACCAATATATTTTAAAAAAAACATTCCAATCCTTAAATAAATAAATTTTCTTATGATAAAAATATAATTTGAGTGAGTCTAAAAATCAAGCATTTCCCCTTATCCTTATCTTTGTTTAACAAGGACTTTTCAAAAAATGGCTTCGTTGGTTCTAGAATTTTTGCTTTAAGACCAAGCATAATGGTGTCAAGAGTTTTTTATTAGTTTATGGCGATATTCCTATCACTGATGATAATGTAGAAGGAAAAATTATTTTTGATATCTTTGTAGTAGTTCATGGATTAGATTCAAACAAGGAGGACGATTTTGTTGAGGGGCTTCATGTTTTTATGATAAGAGGGAAATACGACCATGGTGAGGGGTCTGACCAATTTTTTTCTAAACCTAACTCAGTGCACATCTTGTGCTAAAATTGATCATAGAGTTGGGGTTTGCATGACAAAGATGCGAGTTCGTGGTTTAGATGCAACTCACACTGAAAAGATCATTGGCATCAACAACGACAACTTTCTCATCCATCCTTAAACATTGTCTAGTGTAAGGTTCAAAGTTGAAACCGACACTATGGGCATCGATCAAAATTTTGGTTTTGAAGCTACATCCCCAGAGGAGCATTTGTTCTACGTTCCTTGCATGAAAAAATTCTAATCCTTTTCATAGTTGTAGAGATTTTTGTAAGAACAAGCTTCTTTCTATCCCTAGCTTTGATCCCTCTTTGGGTTTGGTCCCCAAGATCTCTTTGGCTCATTTCTATTATTTCATGGTTGTTGTAACCTCTGATATTGGTTCCCCTTCCTAGGTGGAGCATAACTCACCATCACTTCCTCATGGCATTATCCTTCTTATTGTTCCCTCAACTACCCATCAACCAACTCTCTTTGTGAGTGATGTGTTTTGTCCTTTTCTCTAAGTAACCTTGTGTTCTAAATATCCCAGACTCTTTTATTTTAACCATGGAAGATGACATTGGTAGAAGGTCCTTGTTTGGTAAATGTGTGGGGTCCTCTATCTCCAAAGAGCTTTACGGTTGTGCTAAATCTATTTGGGGCTCAATTGTTGAACTTTTTTTCTCCTTGCTTGGAATAGCTTCTTCTTTGTTGATTCCCAAAGCATTGTGGTAAGGACTTTGTCTAGTCCTTGGGACCTTGTTTCTTCAGCTATAATGGGATCTTCATTTGTCCTTGGACTCCTTTCTTTGATCCAGCAATGGCGAAAATCACTACAATGCCTTTATGGTTCAGTTTGTATCACCTCCATCTATCAAGATAAATTCGAATCATATCAACTTACTTGCTAACTTGGTGGGCTCTTTTGTTAAACTTGATGAGTTCTCATTTGGGAGTAGATTTGTGAGACTCTGTGTTATGTTAGATCTCTCAAATCCTTTATCTCATTCGGTTAAGTTGGTGTCATCGTGTCGTTCTTGGTCATAATTTCTTAACTATAAAAGTCTTCCCCTCATATGCTTTTGTTCTAACCATCTTGGGCAATAAGTTGTAGTTTGCTCTTCTTACATTCCCTCAATTGCTAATTCCTTTCTCACCACTACGATAAAGGAAAAATGATGCCCCCCCCCCCCGCAATGCAATTACATAAAGTTTATTCCCTGGTACCCTATATCCCCCTCAACAACTTGCCCAACCGTTGATACTATGGTTTCCTCTCAGCGTGTGGCTTATGTAACTAAGGAGCTTACGTCTGGGTTTATTTTTGGGGTTGCAGGTTTTCTTCAGTCATTTAATGTTTCTTTTGGCTTAGCTCTAAGTAAATGGCTCATCAACAAACCTAATTTGGGGCCCATGGCTAAGCATAAAATGTGACTTATGGAAGTTGAACATCTTAAAAGGGATTCAGTGAGCATATTCGAAGTTGGTTCATCGTGGTTATTGGAGATTCCTCTCTCAAAAAAAAAGAAAATTAAGTTTTTAATATAGATAATTCCACCCCTCATCATTTCATCTTCTTATTTTCAACAAGCTCATTATTAATAATTATATTTATTGATATTTCAAATTTAACTTTTAAACTTCTCTTCACCATTTTCTAATAAATACACAATATATTATTCAAAAAAAAAATCACTCATTGCTACTCCTTACCCACTTCACACTCATAAATACTTAATAAAAAATATAAAATATAAAAACACATCCCTTCCAAAATTCTATATATCATAAAAACTACTACTAATATTACCTTAAATTAAATATTCACGTCAACATATAAAGGGCGTCCATGCGTTGAAAATAATGAAATACACTAAAAATCTTGTGCACCAATATCTCAAATTGTGTCAATGCACGTTAGATTAACTTTCACTCTTTAAAAAAAATTATATATTTTTGTTTCAACAATTCTTTTTTTTTTAATTGAAAATTCATATTTTTAATTTTATATTTAATAATATTATCTTTTTAAATTGTTAAAAAAACATTTCCATTTAAAATCATTAAATATAATTATAAATAAATTTCAATTAACTTGTAAATAAAAATTTATTTTAAAAAAAATCAAATATTTTTGTTTCAACAATTCAATTTTTAATTGAAAATTTAAGTTATACCTAATAATTTAGAAAAAAAATTATATTTTTAAATTATTAATATTTATTTTTATATAAAATTATTAAATATAATTATAGATAGATTTTGAAAAAATATTATTTCAAGATTCTTTTATTGTTAAATCTATTTCTTTTTATTCGAACACTGGTGACCAAGATAAAACTTGAAACTTGAAGTTAAGAGTTTAAGTACGTTCATGAACTAACGAGTATAACTCCAATGTTATTGAAAAGCCTCAATTCTATGTAACATTAGAATCGGAGATTCGAACTTATAACTATTAAGTACAAATGCCTTAACGTAACATTTCGACCAATTTATCAACCTCCGAAAATCTATTATTAATCTCAATTAATCAAAGAAAATAATAACGTTAAAAATAAACAAAAACTTACTTTATTATTAAAATATAATTTAAAAGGTTTGAATGTTAACACTTAATAAACTTTAATAAAATTTTGAAAAGTAATGTTGTGACCAAAACTTACTACAAAGGATATATAAAATAAAAATTTGAAAAGTAGTGTTGTGAGCAAAACTTATTACAAAGGATATATAAATTGTATAAAATTGGGTTTAATGGTTTCATCAAAGTTATGATACCCCATTAGATTTTGGTCATTCTGCCCATTTCTATGTGATGAGATAGTTTGATAAGTAATATAGTTAATATCGTTTTCAATTTTAACAGGGATTATGATGTCATTTTAGTATCAGTTATTAAGAGGAATATTTAGAGTTTATTGATGTTAAGATTTTGATTATATTCATGTAGATTAATATATCCTATGAATCCATAAAGACATTTAAAGTGACTATCTTGGAGTGTTGTTATTTTATTTAAAAGTGATTAAATTTAAAAATCATTGTTAAGGCATAGGTCATGGAGAAAAATGACAATGATGATAATGTATAATGACAAAGATATAAAATATTTTGATTAAAATATGTACATGGAGAGCACAAAATAATAAGTTCAAGTCTCCTACAACTATGAAATTGAATCACTAATAATGAAGGAGAAATGTGCTCCAACAACTAATATATATAGCGTGCATAACATAAATTCATGTAAATATAAGATAAATTGCTCATGCTACCTAATTAAATTAAAAAAACTCAATACATAATATTTCAAGTGCATATCATACAGTTCTTAGGTATTAGAATGTGGAGATTTTTTTAATAAAAAATAAATGGAAAAACTTAGAAATTTTGAATTTGTACTAGAAATCAAATAAACACAAACCTTTAGAAAAATTAACTGATGACATATAACATGGAGATGAAAAACTCTGTAATCTAAAGAATATTGAAAAATATAATATTATTTAATAGACTCGGCTTGTTCATGTGTAGGTAGACATTGTAAGAAAATAAAGTACAAATAATTGAAATATGATTACAAATCATAACAATTAATCTAATATTATAATATATTATACATAATATTATAGTTCATTAAAAATATTTATATTATATATTTACAATTAATAATTAATTTTGTATGAAAAATATTAATAATATATAAGAAAATAAATATAATAATATATATAGTAATTCTTATACATAATATTTATAATATAGAGTATATAATATTATATTTTTTAATATATATTATATAATATTTATCATATCACATATTATAATTTAATAATTTTATTTATAATACTCTTTATTAAATTATATCTCACATGTATGCCTCTTTCAAGTTTTGGGAGCTTAACTACCAAATGGATTACCACTAGCCATTTCTTAGTAGTCTCACTAAATTTAACGAGCAGACAACAAACCACTCGATTAGGTATAGAATTAATGGGAACTCTGCATAAATTAGAGTAATTTCCACTAAATAAAACATAGCAGATAGGGAAGTTACAAACACAATTGTACTTCTTAGAAATATTCTTCTAATGCTCTACATTTTTGGAGCTTTAATTAATTTAATTAGTCTTTATGTGTAGTGGGAAGAAGAAGAAGAAGATTAACAAAGAAGCATTTTTTTATGAATTCAGAGAAAATATTTTCTCTGAATTGGCTTCAATGTGGATTACTTACTGATATGTGATTAAAAAAGGCCTTAAACCATGTTGTAAGCTCTATATTTTTGTTAAATGAACTACATTAAATTTTGTATGTATTTTTTTGGGATGATGATGAAGAAGAAAAATAAACATGTGAATAGGGAGTTAATAAAACTAAGGCAAAAAAAAAACATCCATAGTCTTCTTTCCCTAATTTTCCAACATAGGATGATGATGAAATATTAGTTTTAGTTTAGAAAGAATGTGAATATATGCCCCTGCAATATTATTAGGATCATCATACAAATTTCATCTATAACCGTGCAGACACCAATAGTAGTTTATTTTACTTATTTAATTCTACAATGGTCGTCTGTACTGTTCGAAATCACTTTTGCAATGTCTTTATGTTTTTTCCTTCACTGTACAAAAAATATTTTTTTTTGTCCAAAAAATATTGAGTTTCCCTGGGTAATTAGTCACATTGCTTGAGTTGATCCAAAGAAATTTTTATTTATAATATAGTTATTTCAAATCTAATGTCAAAAATTAAGAATATAAAAAAATACTCTAATCATATTGGTTACACATTGTCCAATACAAATCAATTGATTGAAGCGATTCTTATAATTATCTCCACAACATGTACTAACAAGAAATATAAGTTACAAAGTTAAGCTTACATACACCTCAATAAACATAATTTCACCTAAATAGAATGCCAATTCCAATACCTATTGGGTTTTATTAATAGGAGTTAATTTAAAGTGTTAAAGTAAAATAAAATTGTAAATAATAAAGTAAGATGTATATTAGCATGAATGTAATGGATAAATAGTTAAAATTATAAATAGAAGTTTGGAGTATGAGAGACACTAACCAAAAATTGGTCTTCGTTAAATTTATAAATTTTGTGAGTACCATATCAATATTTACATCTCTTATATATAAATCCAAAAATCAAAAGGATTTTCAGATTTGTAGAGTTCAAGAAACTTCGAGTAAAAAGGTAAGCATGTTTTAGATGAAATCATTAAACAATAGACCATATATTTTCACTTATATTTGTAATTGAAGAAGGAAAAACATATAAGTGTAAATTTGAATATCGTTTTGTGAATTTTTAGAAGGTACTTAATACTATTCCCAAATAACATTTTAATCTAGTAGTGTTAAGATCTACATATTCTAGAACATTTGGTTGTTCTTGTGATGATACTTTATGAGAAGGTGGTTGGCCAAGCCTGAATTCTTACTAATTTTCCAAAATATATCGATAGTATCAGTGGTGTTAAACAAGGGTTTCCACTTTCTCATACTTTTTTTTAAATCTATATAGATGAATTAGAGGCTATCACTGCAAGTTCAGAAAAAATAGATGGTGGTTATATTATTTATTATATAGTCTTCACTATTTTATTTTTTATTGGTAACATTATTTCTATGTCACATATTGCTACGAGATTACAAAGACATCTTGAAATTCTAAGCCTATTTTATGATACTCATGATTTACATGTGAACTTGAGTAAAACAAAGGTCAAAGTTTATATATATATATATATATATATATATATATATATATATGGTATTAGACACCTAACATTGTCAATTTTGATTAATTCTCAAAATACAAGTGTGTACTCAATTGACTCTTCCTCACATTCTCTCCTAGCCTCTTACTTACCTATGGGTTTGGACTTTCTCTTTTTCCATCATTCACACATAAGATCTCCTCAATATGTGCCCAAATAGATTATCATCTTAAGCAAAGTGTTGTTATTCTCCATATCATCATCTCCTTTATCTTAGACTATTCTGATAACAATTAGACTACTCCATCTATCATAATCATTTTCCTTCGTTGGAGGTGTCCCAGGTTATCTTAACGGATATTTTTCAAATTCAAACCCTTCCCTTTAGTCAACCCATACATTTACCATATCAGTTATTAAGGAAAATTACCCAAAAAGTCTCCTAGTTATACACATCAATCCAAAGCCTATTCCTATCTAGCAAGCACTTAACCCTTATCTAGCATTGCATTGATACACTAAAAAATACATTTTCACATCCTTGATCCATTTACCTAAAGAATATAAATTTGAAAACCCCTCAAATGATAAATAAATAAACTAAATCTAAATACATATTATAAGGTCCAAATCATAGGTTTTCAAGTGTCAAAAGTCACTTTGGTTGCATATATTATAGCATATCACTATTGAGCATGTATACACCTATGTGAGATAAATACATCTAGTTTGAGCCCTCCTTAGAGTATTGGAATGTTGAAAATTCTCAACCACATAACAAGTTGTGGGTGAGGTTGTCTAACTCATCCTCTCTAACCCATTTTCACAAGCAAAAAAAAGTGTCACAAGTTGTGTTAGGGTTTTAAGGTGAAGGAAGATAATCTAAATCTACATACATTGTCAAACATTTGGAATCACATAGGAATCATCTTGACAAGAAAGCATAATGATCTATGTGAAATAGACTAGCATTTTAATTAAGATACAATTATTGTAGATAGCAGATGGATCTGGTCAATGTAGGTGGTTGTGCCCTACTATCAGTGTCTAGGTAGATTTTGATAGTCTATCTCCTAATCTGACTGACCACATATCTATTTCAGGGCATTTTTGATGACTATACATAGACACATGATATAAAATAATAGACATATACTAAGTACCCTATTATCTTGGTCATTTTTATAAATAACAAGTGTAATAAATTAATCTTAAACATTTATATCTGCATAATTTAGACATATTTTATACAATCTAAATATTTAATTATTTTAGCATTTGTAGACCACTAAATCCAAAATAAATTATAACATTCCATTGAACCCAATTGCTCTTTGGATTATGTCAAACTATAGGTTACCATAAGGTTTATTTCTACCTTATTAGGGTTTTATATTTTTACATTACGGTTTAATATCTGGTTTTTGAGTTCCCCTTATAAGCTAATAATATATTAATCCTTGACTTTGACCCTCTTGATGATTTTTATGATCATATTCCATGAAATCTAATAAGGATAGTTCTCTTATCCCTATAAGGTGAAGTGATAGTTTAAGCGGTCTTGAAATTGAGCACAATCATATCCCTTTCGACCAACCACGTGTGTGTGTATAATTTAAAATAGCTAAAATATATGAAATGTGAAATCTCTCTTCTTTTATTGATACAAATGTTAATAATGAACACAGAAGTAGAGGAATGTATTTTTAATGATGATATGCCTAAACTTTAAACTACTTATGAATATGATAATGAACATAATAATGAATATGATGATAGAATACACCTTGATGAACTTAATGGTGTAGATCATGAACTAGTTGTAGCCTTTTCTAATTTTTAGAATGAATCCAAATACAACTCAAATATTTGGATAAGGTCTTAAACATAATTTTAGAAGCTAAAAATTCAAATAATTCTAAAGTTTTCACATTTGAGGAATAATATGATGAACTCTTTAAATATAATAATTTACATTTTAGAGTGATTTAACCTTTTTGAGTTTTATATGTGTGAATCCTAAGTTAGATTAAAGGGCTGAGATGACTAAATCAGTTAAATAATATGCAATAATTAACCATTGATTTGTTATAGTTTTGGACTTCTTTTAACTTTCTAAAAATAGTAATAAATATGTATAAATAGACACTTATTTGAAAAAGTGACTGTCACAGAAGATCTAGATTTTAAAAACTAGGTTCTAAATATGTCTAAGTGTCATCAACAAGGTCCTTAAATCTGATTGCTCACTAGATAGTAGTGCCCCACCTGGATAGTAGCACCATTTTGCTTTAGTGTCCTCAAAATGGCACTAGTGTCCTCTTTACAGTATTGTTCCTATTTTTTGGAAACACATTCACCTATGTTTATGGGTTTTGTTCCTATGTGATGTTGGGGATCAACCAACAATGTTGATTACACTTATGAAAGCAATAAACGCGGAATTAAATCAGATAGATAAGTAACTATAATGATAAATAGCAAAGAACAAGAGATACAAGAAACCACCCTAAAAACTTGTATTAAACTCTTTACAGAAGGAATACAATTGAAGAAACTTCTTTTCTTCCACACCTCTCTCAGATGTACAGATCTCTCTCTAGATCTCTTTCCCTCAAGAGCTCTCTCTCTCAAGTACAATCAACTCCAACAACCTGGAATGATTCACATGTACAATTATGTACTGTTCTTCAACATTCTATAATACGCTAAGAAGATCTATCCTAATATATAATAATTAGGAAACTTGAGCATGCATTTACAACCAATAGTTATGCCTCTTAAACAAGGGCTCTAAAACAGTCTTACTAATAATAGAGACTCAGAATTTAGACTATGACTTAATCCCATCATGCAAACACTCAATTCTGTCCTCGAAAATAGCTTTTTGGATGCACAGGTAACCGACATCGGTTCCTGCCTGTTTGCCTGTGACCGACGTCGACCGATTCCTACCGATGTCAGCATCTCTTGAACTGCTCCTGACTGACGTCGGTGACTGTGTAAACCTGCAACTTCTGCAATGCGCTCCTTTGGTGAAGCTTTTAGCTCCACACCCTAACAATCTCCCACTTGGAGATAAACAGCTGCACCAATACCTGTACAGCAACATCTTCTAGCTCCTCCATCTTCAACTCAATCATGAAGACCAACAAAAGTTGAATGAAGATTCAACTTCTCTTTTGTAACCGGCTTGGTTAACATATCCACAGGATTCTTATCTATATGGATCTTCTCCAGCTTCAACTCACCATCTTCCAATACCTATCTTATGAAGTGGTACCTAAGCTGTATATGCTTTGTTCTTGAATGAAAGGCTGAATTCTTAGCCAAATGGATTGCACTCTGACTATCACTGTATAGTCTGCAACTCTCTTTTTCCTTTTCAAGCTCTTCAATGAACCGTGTCATCCATATCATCTCTTTGCTAGCCTCTGTGACTGCAATATACTCTGCTTCTGTAGTTGACAAGGCAATAACCTTCTGCAACTTTGATATCCACCTAACCGTCGTTCCACCTATAGTGAAAACATATCCTGTGGTGCTCCTCCTGCCATCCAAATCACCTGCCATATCTGAATCTACATAACCATGTAGAGAAGTATCTGAACCTCCATAGCACAAATGCCTACTGCTGGTTCCTCTCAGATATCTAAGGATCCACTGAACTGCTTTCCAGTGTTCCTTTCCTGGATTGGCCATATACTTACTTACAACTCCCACTGCTTGGGCAATATCTGGTCTAGTACGAACCATTGCATACATTAAACTCCCTACTGTGGAAGAATATGGAACTCTACTCATGTACTCTATCTCATCATGTGAATTAGGACATTGTTCTTTACTCAATTTAAAATGTCCAGCCAAAGGTGTGCTTATCGGTTTTGCATCCTGCATATTGAACCGTTTCAACACCTTGTCCACATAATCCTCTTGAAACAAAATCAACCTGTGATTTTTTCTATCTCTTAATGCTCATGCCAAGGATTTTCTTTGCTGCTCCCAAATCCTTCATGGCAAATGTGTGAGCTAATTTCACCTTAAGCTCAGAGATATCCTGCATGTGTGATCCTGCAACCAGCATATCATCTACATACAACAACAGAATAATATATCTACCATTATCCAATCTCTTAAAATACACATAATGGTCAGATTGACACCTACTATATCCATGCTCAATCATAAACTTGTCAAATCTCAAATACCATTGCCTAGGAGCTTGCTTGAAGCCATACAAGCTTTTCTTCAATCTGCACACTAACTTCTTACCTTTGACCTCAAATCCTTTTGGTTGTTCCATATATATTTCTTCATCCAAATCTCCATGAAGAAACGTTGTCTTAACATCTAACTGCTCAAGATGCAAATCCTCAATAGCAACCAAAGATAGTACAGTCTATATAGAAGTCATTTTAACAATAGGAGAAAAAATCTCACCAAAGTCAATACCTGGTTTCTGTGCAAATCCTTTCACTACTAACCTGGCCTTATATCTCATCTTTCCATTCTCACCTTCTTTCAATCTGTAGGTCCATCTGTTCTTCAGTGTCTTCTTACCAGCTGGCAACTCAACCAAATCCCATGTTTGGTTCTCTTTCAAGGACTCCATTTCCTCAACCATGCCACGCTCCCACTGATCCTTGGATTCTACCTGTATTGCTTCATCAAAACTCTCTGGTTCTCCACCATCAGTTAGCAATAAATAGAATAATGAAGGGGAATATCGAATTGGAGGTTTACTTACTCTTTCTGACCTCTTGATGGGTGTCTGAGACTCATCCACAACACGCTGTCTGCCCAAATTCTCTGACAGTGACTGACCTCGGTCACTTCTAGGCCTGTAACTGGCCGACGTCGGTTCTGCCTGACCGACGTCGGTTCCTTCTTGGCTGACGTCGGTCACTATCTAATCGACGTCGGTTCCTGCCTGACCGGCATCGATCTCTGTGTTTTCTTGCAAGTGATTATTTCTTCTTTTCGCGAGCTCATTTTGGACAGTCACCTCGTCTAATTATCCATTGCTCTGCCCAGATTGATTTAGCTTCTTCAGCTGATCACTATACATCACTTTTTCATTGAAAACAACATCACAGCTCCTACTTATCTTGTTAGTTCCTAGATTCCAAAATTTGAAACCGAAATCATCAGAGCCATAGCCAATAAATGTGCACCTCATAGACTTAGCATCCAGCTTCTTTCTATTTTCCTTGTCAACGTGCATAAAGGATTCACAACCAAAAACTTTGAGAAATGAGATATCAACCTTTTTACCTGTCCATGCCTCTTTTGGAATTCCACCATCCAGAGTTGTAGAGGGTCCTCTATTAATTAGGTACACTGTAGTGTCAACAGCTTCTGCCCAAAACTCTAAAGGCAAACCAGCGTGCAATCTCATACACCTTGCATGCTCTATGATTGTTCTGTTCATCCTTTCAGCAACTCCATTTTGCTGAGGTGTCCTTGGAACCGTCCTTTGCCTATGGATTCCATGCATATAACAATACCAGTTGAACTTATAGCTGCAGAACTCACCACCATTGTCAGATCTCAGGCACTTCAATCTTCTACCTATTTCATTCTCAACCATAGCTTTCCAAATCTTAAACGTGTCAAAAACATCAGATTTCTTCTTAATACAATAGACCCATACCTTTCTAGTAGCATCATCTATGAAGTAAACATAGTACTAAGATCCTCCAATAGAATCAACTTGGGTTGGTCCCCACAAGTCTGTGTGAACAAGCTGCAATTTGTGCTTCTTCTTTGTTAACCCAGTCTTAAGAAAACTCACTCTCTTCTGTTTTCCAAAAATACAGTCTTCACAAAAATCTAGATCTATGCTTTTTAAATTTGGAAACATACCTTTTGACTTAAGAATTGTCATTCCCTTCTCACTCATGTGGCCAAGCCTTTGATGCCACAACTTTGTATCTACATCTGAAGTAGATAATACAGAAGGAGAATTTTTAGTAACACAATTACATAAATAGAGAGTACCTACTCTCTTACCTCTGGCCATTACAAGTGCACCCTTGGTCACCTTTCAAGATTCAGCTGTGAGAGTTACTGTACAACCCTCATCCCCTAACTTTCTTACAGAAATCAAATTCCTCTTCAAGCTGGGAACATGCATGACGTCTCTCAACACCCATATGTTGCCATTCTGCATTTTCAGCTGCACTTTACCTTTGCCAATAATTTTACAAGGCTCATCATCCCCTAAATACACTATTCCAAAATCTCCATGGACATAGTCACAAAAATATTCTCTATTGGGGGTAGCATGAAAAGATGCACCAGAATCTAAAACCCAATATTCTGTATTATTATGCAAAGAGAATATTAAAGCATCTTGTGCAATACCTGCAACCTTTGCTTCTTCTTTTCCTTCATGTTGATTGTCCTCCTTAGGCTTTGACCAGCAATCTCTGCTTATGTGCCCTATCTTTCCACAATTCCAGAATTGTGGCTTCCTGCCATTTCTGGATTTGGATCTGCCTCTCACCTTTGACTTAGACCTTGATCTCCTCTTGCTCTTCTCTTTTTGCCTTCCCCTGCTCTCAAAACTTAAAGTGTTCCCTGATGTTTCCTCTGTGCTTTTCCTACAAATTTTCTCATTCAAGATAACACTAACAACATCCTCTACTTTTAAAATGTTTGAAACAGATGTAGTATTACTAACTGCCATTACTAAGCTATGCCAACTTTTAGGCAAGGAACATAATATTAAACGAGATTTAGTTTCATCATCAAACACTATTTTGATTGAACTTAATTGATTTACAATTCCATGGAAATCATTTAGATGATTAGATACAGATCCACCTTCCTGCATACGCAAATTAAATAACTACTTCATAAGATATACCTTATTTGAAGCTGAGGGTTTTTCATACAAATTTGCTAAATTAGTCATTAACTCTATCGTAGACTTTGCCTGTGATAAATTAGATATCACAATAGATGCTAGACTCAGTCTTATAGACCCCATAGCCTTTCTATCAAGAACTTCCCATTCTTCATTATTCATGTCTGTGGGCTTCTTTGCAATCCCACCTAACGATACGTATAGATATTTTTGATACAGATAATTCTTTATCTGCATTCTCCAATGTTGATAATTTTTTCCATTAAACTTCTCCATTCTCAGTTTACTTTCTTTTGCCATTGCTTCTTCCACTCAAACAGAAATCCCTGTGAGTAACCTGTAATCAATACACACTACACAGATCTGAACCCCCTGTTAGTGAACCTGAGCTCTGATACCACTTGTTGGGGATCAACCAACAATGTTGATTACACTTATGAAAGCAATAAACGTGGAATTAAATCAGATAGATAAGTAACTAGAATGATAAATAGAAAAAAACAAGAGATACAAGAAACCACCCTGAAAAATTGTATTAAACTCTTTGCAGAAGTAATACAATTGAAGAAACTTCTTTTCTTCCACACCTCTCTCAGATGTACAGATCTCTCTCTAGATCTCTTTCCCTCAAGAGCTCTCTCTCTCAAGTACAATCAACTCCAACAACCTGGAATGATTCACATGTACAATTATGTACTATTCTTCAACATTCTACAATATGCTAAGAAGATATATCCTAATATATAATAATTAGGAAACTTGAGCATGCATTTACAACCAATAGTTATGCCTCTTAAACAAGGGCTCTAAAACAGTCTTACTAATAATAGAGATGCGGACTTAAGACTATGACTTAATCCCATCATGCAAACACTCAGTTCTATCCTCGGAAATAGCTTTCTAGACGCACAGGTAACCAACGTCGGTTCCTGCCTATTTTCCTGTGACCAACGTCGGCCGATTCCTCCTAACGTTAGCATCTCTTGAACTACTCTTGACCGATGTCGGTCGCTCCTGACCGACTCCAGTGACTGTGTAAACCTGCAACTTCTGCAATGCGCTCCTTAGTGAAGCTTTTAGCTCCACACCCTAACATGTGCATGAAATCTAAACTTCTATATGATGCCTGTAAAATTTGATTTAGTGTGTAAACCCTAATTATATTTAAAAGTATGACATAAGCAATAAATGTGTGTTCATTAGTAGGATAGGCTATACATCCTCAACACCCCACTGTGAAGAGAGTTACCTACATACTAATAGTTCAAGGAGAGATAAAACTTGATGTAGTTCTCCCACCTAATGCTTGGTGCAAGTGCAAATGAATGCTAGAATGAGAGTGGTCTTGAATGCCTTGAGAGTGTTTGAATTTGATCATCTTAGAAATCTAGGCTTTGGGCTGATATAGATGGTAGTATGCATAAGTAGGTCAGAATAGGGATCAAATACCTTAATTTTTCTCAACCTATTTCTTATTTGGATATGATTTTGTATTTATTTTCCATCTAGTCTATAGAGGTCAAATAGTCTTGTATTTATAGAGATTTGTAGCTTATGTGGATAATAAAATGTACTTAGGCAGACCTTAAGATGTGCACACATTTAAAATTATATATGTTTGCGAGAGTTATAGCAAGGGACACTAGTGCCAAGTTGGGGACAATAACACCATGTGGCTCTAACGTCTTTAATGTGGAGCTAGTGTCCAATTGGTAGACTATTGGGCACACTAGGTTGGGATTTGGGAAAACTATTCTGGGATTATGTTTGGGCTAAAATAAGATGTATGCGGTATGCAAAATTGCTATAAAAGTGTGGTAAATGCTCTAGGATAGGTCTAGGTCTAAGCTAGGAATAGGCTATCTCAATCAACACTCTTAGCATCCAAATACCATTTGTAGGTGATTACATTTGCCCCCCCCCCTTTATGCTAGAAATGCAAAAAAACAAAATGACTAGTATAAAGGAAAAATAAGTGTACCTAGACTTACCTAGGAATTGAAGGCCATGTAGCCTAGTTTGAGTATGTGAATTTGGGTATGTATATGTGAAAAATGATCACAATTAATGACTTACAATTAAACATGCAAAAATCAGTCCTTACTTAAGAGATTATCAAAATCAAAAGACTACATTGAATAAAGTAACCAAGTAAAGTTGAGCAAAGAGATAGGAAAGAGGAAATGAATTACTATACCTCATTGGGTATGCAAACTAATGCATGAACCTGGTGACAACCAATATGTGTGAGTGTACATAGTGATCAAATAATTGAATAGATTGGACTAATCCTAATATGTGGGTGGCTTAAGAACTCAATCCAATTTTGAATCCATCATTGCCCACCCTTACTTGATGTATCATGATTTGTGAATAACTTGGATAAGATTGTAAGTGTGTCTAACCCTCTCATGATGAATCCATCATTTCCCACCTGTGTGAATTAGATGCATCTGAAACTAAACTACACAAAGTGCTACAAGTATCTAACTAGGTATATCTAACTATGTATGCTAGTTCTATGGCCACTCAAGTACACTAGCTGGCTTTAGGCCACTCAAGAATGACAACCACTATACATGGATTAAGGCATGAAACTAGTGACAACCTAGAATATGATAACAAGTGTATACAATGTAGAGAATGACATGGATTTTTTCATTCCATCTTATCAACCTCTATGTAATTAAGCATATGGAAACTATATGTCATGCACATGCCCCCAATTTGATATCTGAGTATATTGATTCTTAATTGAGTATGTAATAACTATATTTATGTATCTAAATTAAATGTGGGAGTGATCATGCTGCACATGATAACCCTAAATTTGAATAAACAGTATAAATCTAAGATGAAATGAGTGTATCTAAGTAAAATTTAAACATAATTGTCAAACCTGTGACTGTATCTATAAAAATATATATTATACCTAATCTACTGGAATGGCTAATTTGGAATGCCCTAAATTTGGGGCTACTGGATAATAGTGTCATGTAGTAGATAGTAGTGCCCTATGGCATTAGTGTCTCAATCTAGGCATTAATGTCTATCTAATCTAAAATCTAGGTTATTTGAACTGCTTTTTAATTCCTTATTTTTTCTTGTGTCTATCCTGTGTTTGATTTATAAAATTGATCTTGTGTGCTAAAAATATTCTATGAATAGTAGTGTAAGAGTCTGATCTCTATGACAAACCCCTATGAATTCCCCCTCTTTTGAGGGTAGTTTTGGAATATGTGTAATAATTGTCCTCAAAAGAAGTATCCCTATAAAATGTGTTAGTCAAAGGATATGTGATAAGTGCATGATATTCTAATACAATGTGCAAACATAACATCAAAATGTAAAAGAATATGAGCATAAGTAGGTAATGTAAGATTTGTTATAATATAGCATTGCACAACGATGTCAAGATATATGTAATCAATGTGTATAAAAATAAATATGAGTAGCTACCTAAAGGTATTATTGGGTTGTTTTAGTTAATTCTTGCTCTAGTGTGGAAGTCTATCCTAACAGGCTAGCGTGTTGGCCTTATCATGTGAGAAATCGATCTCATGTGTTCACCCTAAGCATGCGATGAAAGATCAATTACCAAAGGTTTTGTATCACAATAATATATGTTTTTTCATATCTCCCTTATGCATTTCTAGACAAGGATTATTTAATAGCATAAATAAACTAGTATGATCTTTCTAGTTCTAGATACAACTATTATTATTACTACACAGATCACCATGATTATCTAACATTAGTGACTTAGAAAAGAAAAGATATCAATAACAAGATCAAGAAATAAATCATATCCAAGTCTAGCACTTAGTGTATTCCATCATTCAAGTCACAACTCATCAAAATATGATATCTCCACATAGATGCTTAATGAATAAAAAGGGCAAAGTTTCATCATCTATTCTCCAAAAGTTCATCATTGCAAAATATTTTAGTAGGGGTATTTGTACTTCTTTTTCCCTGACCACATGTTAAAATCATTAAATATTTGATAAAAAAGTGCACAGACTCTCAACAACCTGAGAGTCATGGCACTTACAATAATTTATTCCTGAGGACCTAGGTCATGTGCCCCAAGATATTGGTGGCCATGTGTTCCATTCCTTCCAAGCTAGTGAAAAATCTCCAATAAATAAGGTTGAATTATCCCATATTAATTTCTCTTCTGATTATTCCCACTTCCCATGTGCTTCCCTAATCTTATGCTTTCATTTTAAGTCTAATGTTCTCAGGTTCTCCATGACTTGTTCTCCTTTGACTGGGTCATCTCATATTGGTCCCTCCTACATTGTTAATTTTTTGCATTGTTGTCCTTCTATGCCCAATAGGTTTCACGCCACGAATCTTCCACACCTAGAAGTTACACACCATGGTCTTCCCACACCATGGTCCTTCCACATCATGCCAGCTCCATGTCAAAATAAGATAACACTTAGTCAAAATTATGGGGACAACATCACCCCATACTACGCTCTTAGTCCATCCCGAACTAAGTCACACTAGCATCTTCCAAAAATTTGGGCCCCTTCTACTCAAGTTCCTTTTTCAAACCATCCCAATGAGATAATACGTTGAGGACCTTCATAGTTATTCCTTCAATGGCCTCTATCAATGTTTTCAATTCCTCGGGTTGGGTCAGAGTCTTGATCTTTTTAACCTATTCATCTAGGGCTATGCTAGCATCCTTCTAAACATATTCTAGTGTGGAAACCTCCTTATCAACCTGTCCTTGAAGGGTGGTAAAAATTAAATATAATTATTGATGATGGTTATTAATATCATCTTCTATTGTTTCCATGTCTTTAAATGTTTTCATGCACTTAGCGTGATATTTCATTAGGAGCACAACATCAGTTGAATGCTACCTTAGGACCTCTTTAGCTTGGATTCGAGCCTCTAAGAATTTATTAGGGTACACTATGCATGCAAAAATGCCAACCAAAATAGGGATGAATTCCCCAAATCTCTCCAAAGTGCATTTTTAGATGTCAACAACTATGGTGAATTGTTCAACAATTTCTCTCCCCTTGTCTCTTGGTGTGGGTCGCTCCTTGCATTTCTTGAGTAGTATTTCAACCAGGGTCTCTAACTTTTCAATGTCATCCCCATCTAGAGGTACACGATCTACAAGTGTTGAATCCTCCTTCAAAATTATTTTACAAAGGGTTAGAACCCTTTTTTTGCCTCTATGGCCTCTTGGATCTTTTATTTCATACAGGCTAATTTCTCAATGAGCATGTGCTTCTCTGCAAGAACTTTATTATAAATGTCCACTACCTTGTCATGTTTCCTCTTCTCTATGAATGCATCAAAATCTAATAAAATATTCTAGTGCATTATTTCCATGCCAAGTTTCAAAAATGCAACACTAGATATCAATAGGGTGAGCTTTTGTTGATCGACCCTCATTGATTCTGGTAGCATTGGAGCATCCAGACCCAAGGATATGTTGTCTAGTGGTATTTTGAGCTCATGTTCCTCATTATACATGTTGATCAGGAAGGACACCTACTTCTTGTTCTTAGGAGTCACTTCCTTGGAATTGAAGTATGGCCAAAGATAAAGTCATTTGTCCTCTACAACAAATAGGTAACATTCACATGTAGTGGTTGTCATTCCTGCATCTTATTTTACTTCTGATTTAATTGATTCCTACCCCTTATTGGGGTCTCATTCAATCTTAACCTCTTGATGGCCACCAATGGCCCTCTCACTATATTCTGCATTGTCCTCCTCCTCATTGTATTTATCTTAATGTCAACCAGCAAGTCATTGGACATGATCTTCTCCTACACCAAGGAGGGAGTTTTCTTAAAATCTGATCCTAAGTTATGGATTTGTATCTAAGGAGACTCATGTTGGGGTGTCTGTCTTAGATTTTTTTGTGGGAAAGATCTTATGGTAGTGGTACTTGGGGGAGATGTCAGTAGGGGTGGAAAAGCAGGAGGAAGAGAAGGTGGAGGTGGAGAAGGTGAAGGGGAAAGGGAAGGAGTAGGTTGAGGGGATGATGGGTTGGGAATAGATGAGTATGAAGGCATAGAGTGAGAAGGGGATGGAGAAGTATGAGGAGGTTATGGAGATGGGCGAGATGGTGATGGAGATGGGTGAGATGGTGAAGGTGAAGGGTGAGGTGGAGGTATAAAGGGATAGGAAGCAACGGGTCTAGAGGGTTGTGCCTCTATCATCCTTTACCTATCTTAGGGGATTTTTTTCCCACTTTAACTTGTACTGACATCTATCGCTTCTTATTCTTCAGTTACGATGTTTAGGGAAGTCTTTCCTTGGGGTCTCCATCTTATGGGTGCTTGCAAGGGAAAAGAATGTAGAACATCTTATGAGGTTGCCACCTAATCAAGGTCTAATTGACCTATATGTAAGTCAAGTCCATCTCTATCCTCTCCATATAGGCCTTCTTGCCTAGATATACATAATTTTTTTGAAGGGTGTGAAGCTCTACATCGATATTTTATTCTTATAAAATGATTGGCTACACATCATATATCTTATTAATGGAGTCTATGAAGTACCACACAAAGAAGTCATAATACAACTTGAGCTATGATGTCTCTCATGATGGATTCATGCAGATATGCATGAGGGAGAAATGCAACTTTATAATGAATTGTGTTTGATCTATAGCCAAAGGGGCAAGTCCTTTGAAATATGCCACTCATTCTTGACTACCACCTTCATCCCATCAAACCAATACCTCATCTTTATCTTGTATGAGGGGGTGATATGACGGGGGAAATTAAATTCCTTATAGCACTTGATGGGGGATTTATGAGTGGGAGGGTATACCCACTTTAATGTTCCCTAACTATAATCCAGCACCTTGATCTCATTGAAAACCATCAAAAGGAGGATTACTCCTCAGGGGATCCTATACTTGGGCATCTGATGATCCCTCTCTACATCTTCAATTATTTTGTGGATAAATTATACGGCCCGATTATACTTTACTCCCTATGAGACTTGGTGAACAATATAAAGGTGTGATATTTCACCTCCTTCTAATGATCGATCCCTTCGATCTTGGTAGAAATGATCTACACTACAACTAAAAGAGTGAGATCTTACATGTTCTTTATGTGTATTGCATGCCCCTATTTTTGATACATTATCATCATGGTGGTCTTTTGTATCTCTTTTGTGTCAACCAAGCCATCGATCACACTCAAATTCGAGCACTGTAGTCCCATGACTTTGCTAATTCTCTCAATGGTGATCTTCATGTTTCACCCAACAAAGTATATATAATACTTGTGGATGCATGAGAGGAGGAACTACACTGCCTCCATAGGTTTACCAAAATAGGGTAACTTAAAGAGTTGGAAGAGGCCTGTGGTGTCCAACTAGTTTTTAATGGTTAAGTCATAAACCACTTGATTTCTTGTATTGGTGATCTTGACCTGGTAGTCATTTTAGAACTCAACTTCATTTCCTAATTGGAATTAGTTGTAGTCAAATATGGTGGTTGTTGATACTTTGGAGATCTATTTATCCACACATAAAACTAAATATGGGTATTACATCTCTTCTATCAATAGAGATAGAGGTAGAGATGTTAGGGACTTTTACACCACTAATGTCTGTGCCTGGTTCCCTTTCTTTACCATCTTTTCCCTTTATTTTTTCATGTATTCTCTCGCTTCTCATTTTGTATGATGTAATTGTTCTGGTCACTGCTCTTTTTCCTCTAGAGTCTCATCTCTAATGGGAAACCAGTCTCTTTTGTTCACCTCTTCTTCCTTCAGTATATTTGGTAGTTTTTCAAGCCTCTTGGCCTTTTTTTTAGGTAATATTACCCTTATAGGAACCTAAAGGTTAGCGTACGATCATCCCACATTCCCAAATGAATACATTGTTGTAGATAATTTCACTTCAACTTTTTTGAGCTTAACACTTCGTTAATGGCATACCTACAACTTCAAAAATTTCCACCTCTTTTTATCAATCTAGACTTAAAATCTCTCTTCTTGCCTAGGTAACAACCTATGTGACTCACCAAGGATATAAACACTCTGCTCTGCTTAGGAATTGATTAATTTGGCTCTCATGTGGTTTCTTGCTCTTTGGCTCTGGTTCATCATTCATTCTTATCTCTAGGTAATTCAAGAATCAGTGCAATGTAGAGTGTAAAACTTATTTAACTCACCCATTTATACACTCCATGAGGGAGGTGGGGGGGTTACCTCATTAATTTATTCTTTCTCATTGTCACTTCATAGCATAAATGTGTATCTTTTAATGACCATCATATTTCAAACCTTACCTTATGCAATTAATTCCTTAATAATTTTATCCCATCACACAATTGGCATACTTCTTACCATAGCAATCCTTGTCTCATTAATGGCATGTCCCTTCTCATGCCTTTTCCGACATTTGTAACCTACCCTCTTAGTGTGGTGGAAGGCAGTTATCTCATTTCAAATTTCTATCATAAGGTAGGAGCCTTACCCCTTAGTACATTAAATGACTCTCATTCCCTTAATAACCTACATGCCCACATCTCTTACGTGCCCATTTAAATTGTACACTTTTGATTTCTACCCTTTCATGTATAACATTACCCCACACCAAAATGGTTCATGGTCCTCTATGAAAACAAAAATATAAAAACACAAATTATAATATAGAAAGAGTTGCATGCAACAAAGGCAACACTTTTATGAAACTCAATAAATCCTAATCTAATGGCATAAGCCTTATTGATTACAAAAGTTTCATTTATTCTGGCATGAAATACGTCCAAAGCTAACTTTTATTATAGTGTCATGAGAGGAACTAACCTTCCATTCTTTGTAGTCAATATGCCCTGGTCGCTTAAATGTTATGTATGACAATTGGACCATCCCAATATATGCAAATTTTTTCAAGGTGGTACACAAACTTAGAGTCATACAACAAGACCTCCATGCTTGGAGAAAAAGTCTTGTTCTTGATATGGTGATCATGTCATACCTTTTTCTTGAATTTCTCTACATCCTGGATCCAATGAGCAAGGAATTGGGTCTCATCTAATTGTAGTAAACTATCCAACCGTGCTTTCAAGGATTCTTCATCATCCAATTATCTTATGCATGCAATATGGAGGGATGGCACCAAGAACTCTACTGGCATCACTGCTTCCTTACCATACACCAAGTTAAATGGTGTGATTTTGTTTAGGCTCTTATAGGTAGTTTAGAAGGCCCAAATTACTAGAGACATCTATCAACCTAGACAATGTGACCAACATTGTAGATCTTTGTTAAAGTGGTACCTAGGAACTTATTGAAAGCTTTAGTAGTTCCATTGGCTTGTGGGTGGTATCGTGTGTGATCATAAACTCGGCCAACAAGATGTGAATCATTTCATTCAAAAAGTGTGTACCATGATCACTGGTGAAACTCAAGGGACACCCAAACCATGTTATGATGTTTTCCCAAATCAGCCATGCAATAGTATCAACAATACAATCCTTTGTTAGCACTAATTCAACCTAACATGTAAGGTAATCGATTACTACAATGATGTATCGAGAACCCATTCATCACCCTACTAGAGTGATGTGCCCCATAAAATTAATAGACCACTTTTTAAAAGGTTCTTGAAAAGGGATAGGTCACAAAGGTATATCATCTCGCTTTTTAGGTTTACCTATGCACTGGTAGATGTCACATTGCCTAACATATGCCTTAGTGTCGTAGAATAAAGTTGGCCACCAAAGCCCTGCTAGCAGAACCTTACACATTGTAGCCTCTCTAGCATATTGTCTACCTACAATACTTTTGTGGACTTCAAGAAGTACCTCAGAGCACTCATGGTGCATTACATAATGATGAAGTGCCTCATCATAGTCTATTTTGTAAAGATCACTTGTTATGAGCTGAAAGGGTAAGGTGTGGATTACAAGTTGATTTGTATCTTATAGAGTGAGAGACTTAGGTGTAGATCTAGTGTTAAAAAATGTGACAATATCTTCCAATTCTTTAGGTACCTGTGCAACTCAGAAGAGTTGTACATCGGGAATATCATCCTCTATGGTGTGTGGGGGTTCTCCATTCTCAATCTAAGATAGGTCTTTAGGTCCATAGTTAGCCTTCCTAGGTTTTACCATTATGAAAAATTAGAATTCTTAGAATAACACAATCCATCTATAAATCCTTCCATGCAACATTGGTTTGTTAACTAGGTACTTTAAAGCCTCATGATTTTTATATAAAATAAATGGACTGGCTAAAAGTTACTATCAAAACTTTTGTAGGGTGTAAAACATCGATAAGGATTCATGTTTCATGGTGGTATAATTTTTTTTCAATTGGTGTGAGCGTCCTACTCACAAATTAAATGGGGTGATCCAGATGACTGTCACTTGGTTGAGCAAGGATTGCACCAACAACCATGTTAGATGCATCCATGGACATGAAATGGATTTTTCCAATCAAGGAACTATAAAATAAGAGTAGTGACTAACTTTTCCTTGAGTGCTTCAAAATCTTACTTACAAGAACTAGTCCATATGAACTACTTATTGTGCTTTAGAAGTTCTTCTAGGGGCGTGGTAATCTTAGCATAACCATGAATGAACTTTTTGTAATAACATGTGTGCCTTAGGAAGGAATACACCTCATGTTAAGTCTTAGGCATTGGTAGGCAATTAATCATAAATATATTCACTGGGTCCACCAGGAGTCCTTCCTTACAAATAATATGTCCCAGGAGCACACCAAAAGGGGTCATGAATAAGTACTTTAGGTTTAAGGATATTTATAATACCCTGCAACGCTCAAGTATGAGTCTGAGATTAGCACAATGGTCCTTGACCAAACTTTATACCTTTAAATCATACAAATAGACTTGGAGTAACTTGTGAATGAAGTCCTTAAAGGCCTCAACTATTATGCATGAGAACACAACTGGAGCATTTTTTAATCTGAAAGGCATAATAGTATATGCAAGTGATCCCCATTTGATGGTGAATGTTGTCTTAGGTTGATCTTTCTCAGCTATCTAGACCTAATGGTACCCCAAGGATCCATCTATAAAGTAGTATACTTCACAACCAGTAACACCTTCAAGGATTTCCTTTGTGAATGTCATTGGGAAGGGATATGTCACACAAGATGCATTTAGCACTCGGTAGTCCACACAGATACATATGCATCCATCCTTTTTGATATTTATCATCATGGGACTAACATAATTAGATTTGACAATAGGAGTGATTACTCCAACATGGATCATATTGTCAATATCTTCCTTAACGCATGCCTAGAGATTAGGATTCATTCTGTATGGTCATTTTTTCACTAGTCATCATTGACTAGCTTGATGTACATTTTCCCTCAAGATGAATAGACTCCCTTCATTCTTATATAACTCCTCGAGAACATATTAATATTCTTTTAGTAACTCAAATATTTTTGAAATATTTATGATGGTCTAGTAGTTTCCTATCATATCCATCTTTAGTTCTTACTATGTTCTAATGTTGCATTGAATATTCTGAATAGGCCCCTGATAAGGGTTATCTATTTGAGGCATTTTGGCTTGAATAGTTCATGTACCAATGCTTATAGAAACATCTAAATCGTTGGCTAGAGGGTCGAGTGAAGTAGATCCTTCACCTTTATCTACTTAAAAGATGAGCTTTTGCTTTCCTAGGCAAATCTCTTCTCATCATTCTTCTTCAGGAATTGGATTAGACATAAGAAATGGATGTACTAAAGGCTTAGTGAACAAGTGTAAAGGTTCCCTAGGTTCCTGATGGATATTCTACAGTTGATCTTCCATGGGGTCACGCATGGCATGGAGATTGAGGTGAAATTACATCCTTGGTGAGGAATAAGAGAGTGTCGATGTCATGTTTTACTTTAGTAGCTACCAGAATCTAGTTCTCATGTCTCACTCTTCATGAATATACTAGGCCCATGCCCATATGCATAATGTCCCATAGAATGCATGTACCCATAGGTACTTTGGTAGGTATGTTTCCTCATTTCTACATATTGTCTCACAAGATTCAATGTGAGGTTAGGTGCTTTCATGCCATTGTAACTAATTATGCCCCTAACCTTATTATCGTAATGGAATTTGTGGTGTAGATCAGAACTTACTTGATCCCAGTGTAGAAGGTGTTCTTTATGGGTACACCACCATATTGTGGTAGTACCATCAAAAAGGTGATCTAATGACCTCATTTGGTGATAATTGATATCATATAACTCTTCAAGATGCTAGATAAAGTTGTGTACCTCTATTTATGCGTAGAATCATGGGGCTTCATCAAGTCTTTCCAGCAGTGGTCCTATCAATGGCCCTCTCATTGCTAAACCCATATGATGAACAAACTTGTGATGTTTATGGAGTGGGCATGGGAGGTTCTCATGACTATTGATGGTGTTACATACTCTCCCAATGAGATCATAATCACCATGAGCCTAGTAATTACAAGCATTGCTTATAGTGTTAGAAATAAATTGGGTATCTATCCATTATAGAAAACCATCTAGGGTTAGATCACGATGTTCATCATTCTATGAGTGACATTATATAAGTGGTTGAGGTCTTCATCAACATTGATGGGTTCTATATAAGGGGATCCTTGTGTTTGATACAAGGGAGTAACCACACGTTGATCAGTGTTCTCAAAGCTAATATAATAATTTTTAAAGCTCAAATCTAGATTTTTCTCATAGTACCAAGGTCTTCCTAGTATATTTGGTAGTCATTATCTTCAGCTAACTCCATAACCTAAAAATCCACTTTGAATGGTACTCCAAGTATGTTGACCGTGGCATTCTTGAGGACCCCAATCGGGTGAGCGTGAGTCTTCTTTGCCATAAATAAGATATGAGGTGAAGTTTGTAACATTGGACTAGACAATTTTTACCAAGCTTCTTTGGTGAGGACATTAACCTCTCCACTAGTATCTACTAAAATGTCCCTGATCACCCATCTCTCAATGGCAATGTTAACCAATATTTATCTATCTTATAGAGGAGTAGATGAACTAGGAGTGTCTTCATGTCGGGCATGATTTAAATAGCAGTCTTCACTTTGTTGGATGATGTGAGGGTGAATTCCATTTTATATTCAAGCTTAACTTTTAAGCCAAGCACTGAGCTTTGGGACAATATTCACATCCAACATCTGCTTACATAATTTTTGGAAGTCGTTATATGCCACAGGTTAGAGTTTAGCTTCCTTTCACATAGCATCATGTTGTATTACATATTTATCTTTGAAGAATTGAATCTCACCATAAAGTTCTCATACGATTTCCATCATATCATGTAGGACATCTTTTTGTTTTTGAACATTAGGGTAATTTCTAGCTTGTGATTCTTCCCATTATACCTTCTCAACCAAATTAGCAGTTGATTGGGTTTGTCCCCCACTATTAGTAGTAATGTTTACTTATTGAAAAATAGGGATGGTTGGGTGTGTGTACCATTATTTTGTATCAATTTGAATCATATTAGTGCCCTTTTAATTTATCTCCTTAGTGATAGCCACATATAGATCGAGACACTCTTCTAGTCAATGGTCCTTTTTGTAGAAAGCACACATCGAGTACTTAGGGTAATCCCTTTGATAGTGGTATGTAGATCCACAATAGTAAACAGTTTTGGGTGGGAACCGATCACCTCCTCATACTCATCCTCTCCCTCACCCATGGTAGCCACCATTGTCTTGGGTATTATCAATTGAGATTTGACGCGTGCTACACATTCGAGCTTCATGGATAACACTAATCAATTGGCAGTCATTGGTGTCATGAGTGTAGGAATCACAAATTTTACAATACTCAGATACCTTAGTGTGCATAGAATTTTGTAAAAGAGGATAATAATGTACATCATGTTCCTCATGGTATATTTCACATGTTTGGTTTAGTACCACGTATATGTTCTTATGTGGGTAGTTGTTCCTTGTATGCCCTTCAATTTCATAGTTGGTACACCAGACATCACTGTGTGTTTCATGTGCACTGTTTAGATATTAAATTTTATATTCATGATACCATTAAGGATATTTAGACCTCCATAAAGGGATTAATCATGATGTCAATTCTTCCAATTGATTTAGCATAGAGGACATATTCTAAGGCCTCGCACGGGCTACTGAAGGTCTGTTATGACAGGGTCTACCAAAAAGGTAGTAACAGTCCTCTTATAAACCATTATGCATGCTAGGAAACATTAATTTCAAAGGATAATTTAGACAACAAGTTTTTAAACCTTGTATCATACTCACGTATGCTTTTGTAAGTCCTTGCTTTATGTCCTTCAACGTTGCTATACTTTGCTGCTCAAATTTAGGAATGTCAAACTCCTGAAAGAAGGCTATTTTGAGTTTATAAAAATCAACCACCACTTGTTAAGGGTCAAAATTTTGGTATCACTTATGCATACTCTAAAATCATAGTTTCAAACTATGTGGCCTTGTGTTCAGAAGATGTGATACCTCATACCCTCCATATCAGTTTGTACTTATGGACATGTTCAGCTACATTTTCTACCCCTCATTATTTAGGTAAGTTTAATGTCATCTCATAGTAGACCATGGTTAGTAAATGTGTTTGGGTGGGTGGTTTTTAGGAACCTCCAGCCCTAGTACCTTTAGGTAGGAACCCACTTCCTCATGTGCTACCACCTAGTCCTCCTCTAGAACCTCTAATAGCAACACCCATGGTATGAGGCATGGTAGCTAGTTATTTCACTAAGGTTAGGCATGTATTCTATCCTTGAAGACTAGCTCCACTAGGAATCCCAAGTTGTGCTATAGAATTCCCTTGAAGAGGGGAAGATAGTGTTAAATCTAAATGAGCCTCAACTAGCTCAGTTTCAATATTCCTTACTAGTTTAACTTCTGACTCTGAACTGTCTGTATCCCAATTCTGAATATGTACTCTATCTGACTCAAAAGCATGAGCATGCATGATCTTGAGGGAGCCAGGATAGTTCAAACTTGGTTCCTTGATTGCTATCATCTAGCTGATTTCTCCTTTATAAGATAGAAGTGGCTTAGAATGTGGGTTGAGAGTGATGGGGTCCTCATGTTTTTTTGCTTCCCTATGGCTCCTAACAGCACTTTGTGAATCCTCTTGGTCTCTCCTTACACCACTAAATCTCATTATTCTTTTTTGAGCATCATCATACTTCTATTTCCATGGTGCACACTGGCCAGATGCCATTTTGAACCAATAATCTTCAACCTCTACCCTCCCCTTCCAAATGTGTGGCGCATGCACAAAAGGATTTAGCCATCTATTGGTATGGTTTCTAGTCCAAGGTCAACAATTAATTTCTTAATTTTGAAAGAAAAAAGTGTGATATAGTGACTCCATGGCTCTCAAAAGAATTAGAATTTGGCTTCTTCGGGATATGAATAGGTGGTCACGATGTACTCTAGAATGTAGTTGTTCTGAACTACTCTCCACCAAAAGTTAATTGCTCATGTCCATAGGACTCCAATTCATGCTAGATACCTTCTCCATTCTAATGTACAAGACTACCTCTATATAATATTCTTTGATCATCCTTAATAATATGGAGTATCCAAGCATGTAAGAGAACTAAGAGCTCCAAAAAGAAGGTTTCATACAAAAGACTGTAGAGATTCTACTCCACCCACTATCATGTGGATATTTATAGTCTAAGATACAGAAAAAAAAACTTATCTTCAATATTGTAACCCAATATTCTATGTTTTCCAACATATTATGCTCAAACATTTTCCCATGATTGTGCTTCAAGTGCTTCGGGTCTCAACAACAGAACCAAAATGGTGGGCTATTTTAGTTAATTTTTTCTATGGCACATAATTCTATCCCAATAAGATAGCGCACTATCCCTATCATATGAGAGATTTGTCATCAAAATACCAATTTTCAAAGGTTTTGTATCATAATAATATACTTTTATTCATATCCCCCTTATGCAATTCTAGACAAGGATTGTTTAATAGCACAAATAAACTAGTATGATCCTCCTATTTTGAGATATAACTATTATTATTAATACATGGATCACCATCATTATCTAACATTAGTGACTTAGAAAATAAATATACCAATAATAATATCAATAAATAAATCATATCAAAGTCTAGCACTTAGTGTATTCCATCATTCAAGTCACAACTTGGCAAAATTTGATAATCCACATAGATGCTTAATGAATAAAAAGGGCAAAGTTTCATCATCTATTCTCCAAAATTTCATCATTTAAAAATATTTTAGCAAGGCCATTTATACTTTTTTTTCCCTGACCAAGTGTTACAATCATTAAATATTTGAGTGAAAGGTGCATGGAGTCTCAACAACCTAAGAATCGTGGCACTTACAATAAGTTCTTCCTGAAGACCTAGGTCTTGTGCCCCTAGATCCTTGCTCTATGCTAGATATTGGTGAACATGTGTTCCATTACTTGTGGGATGGTGTAAAACCTCCAATAAATAAGGTTGAAGTGTCCCATATGAATCACTCTTATAATTGTTCTCACTTCCCATGCGCTCCCCTAGTCTTCTACTTTCATTCCGAGTCCAATGTTCTTGGGTTCTCCATGACTTGCTCTCCTTTGATTGGGTCCTCTCATATTAGTCCCTCTTATACCATTATATTTTTGTGTCATTTTCCTTCTACACCTAATAGGTTCTACGCCATGGTGATTCCATGTCTGGCAGTTATGTGCCATGGTCCTTCTACACCATGTCAGTTATGTACCAAAATAGGATAACACTTAGTCAAAATTTTGGGGCCAATAGGGATGGGGAATGATGTCCATCATGAAACCCAAGTAGGAATGGTAGATGCATGATGTCCCTCATTGCATCAAAAATTAGTGTGTGTAACAAGCAAAGACAAGTGTCATGGTGAAGATGCATACAAGGAAATACACATAAAAAACACATGAGGCATGCAAAAGTAGGCCAAGGGGTCATAATACAAGGGACATGGTCACATGTCACTAAATCTGAGAATGAATACATACAAAGACATGTTTAAATGTCCACATACACTAGTAACAAGCAATTTAGCTTAGAGCCACATAGGAAGACATGTTCAAATGTCCACATATACAATTAGGAAAGCATACACAAGGAACATGGGCACATGTCCAAGGCATATAAACATAGAATTTTCATATATCCAAAGAATAATTACATATTCAAATGCCATCTAAATAGAAGAATTATAGGTTACACAATCAAGTTTAAACTAAGAAAGCTATAAATGAAAGCATGTATAACTATATAGTACAAATCTATGTAAATGCAAGGATGTACATATGCTAAGCCTAATTATTGATAATCAACAAAATATTTGAGCGATGAGTTTAAATGATCAATATCAAGATATATCAATGCATATACTAGAATTTATAGTATGTAAGGATAAAACCTAGTAGTAGCAACTATGTAGGAGATGCCCCCGAGTGGGTAGATGTATCAAATGAATAAACTCGGATCAGTGTATATGCCCCTAGTGGGTAGATGATAGCAAGTCTAGATCAATGTAGTGGACCAGGGTCCTGTATGTAATTTTCAATCACCTGACAAGAACAAGTGAAGCATCTATGTATGATAAAACTGACTATACTTAGATAGCTAGCATATGTAATATCTGACAAGTAATAAAAATGTAAATAAAGTAATGCATATAATTTGTAAATTTGTGTTTTCTAAGTAATATTTGAATTTTTTTATATTTTGATATGTTATATTATTTTTTTGTTTTTGATATAAGCTATGTACAATCAAATGAAAATAAACTATATACAACGAGTAAGAGAGAAAAGAAAGTATGTACAAGAGTAAGAACCATAATAACCAATGAGTCTTATGGGAGACTCACTGTCACTATGGCCTGTGTTGAATAAAAGAATGGTGATCATGCATTTAGTGTGGAAGGGAAACTATGATCTCATAATATTTGTGTTGTATAATTTGTGTTTGAATATGCTTGTGTAGTGATGTTATAAATTTGTGGCACTAACTGTGATGCCCTATGAACTATATGGGTCTTAGGAACCCATTTGGAAAAAGAAGAAGTTATAGGTGCCCTATGTTGAGAATATATAGAACCCAATAAAGTTTATTTTAACATAAATTGAGTAGAGGAAGGTCCCTTAGAATTTTTGATGTATCTCTAATGCAAGGATCTTTCTAGTAATGGTATTTGTGGGAGAGTATGCATACGTGTTGATACCGTAGGAGTAGACCTAGCCTACACTAATGACTCTATTGAACACTATGATGTATACATAAGAGTTTTAATTTATTTTTTAACTGATATCTATGTAATATCTAGTAATTATTTTGGAATTATAACTAGTATCTGTATTGGAACTATAGTTGGTAACTGCACTAGAACTGCCTATGGGATGGGTAAAGGATCTCATGTGGGACACCCTCAACTTTAACCACCTAAATGGCATGTCTATAATTCATTAAATAGTGTAATATAGATGGGATGGCTTAGAGCTATTGTAACTATGCCTTGCCCAATAGTATATCAAATACACCTGCACTAAGTACTATTAGAAATCGAGTGACTATATGTGCTGGTTTAACCTATAATGGAAGCACAATCTCCGTGATCGAGCTTTGAACATGTCTACTAAAACCACTAATGACTATATCTATGGGTAAAGTATCTCAATCTATGTAACCTAAGTATAGTATAAGTGTCATAGTACACATGCTTATGCTTGACCTATTTTCAACCATTACATTCTAAATAGGATGGTGGTCTATATATGCTCGTGTAAAGAGTGTATGTAAATATTTATCATCATCCATAATATCCTCCTCTGAAAATGTGATAAGTGGTCTAGGCGGAACTGTAGTGTGATACATGCCAATAATTTTATTCAATGGATGTGTCTCCTCTGTAACTATGTGATATGAATCTTGTGGTGGATGCACCTGGTATGTATAGTGAACACCTGATGTGCCCCCTACCTCATTCATTTTATGCTTTGGGAAAGGATTTGAAAATATCTTTAGTGCCTTAGCCTATGTTTGTTATGGTTTTAATGCCTCTGTGTTTTCCCACATCAATAATAATAGCCTCAATTAGATCTTGTATCTTGTTCTTTAGGATAATGCATCTATTTTTTTTGTGGCTTGGTGCCTTTTGATACTCTCATAATACATTTGAATCATAGTTTTTTGGAAGAGGCCATGTCATATCAACTCATTTAATGGGAAAGAGAGATATGACATTGCATTCTAAGAGCTATTGTATAACCTATGTTGGTGACTCTAGAAGATTAGTGAACACTCTGTGCTAAGGAACAAATAAAACCAAGGTTTAATCACTTTAATGTTCACTCCACCTCATATGGACCTTATCCAAGGTTTTATAGGGTCTTAGGTTCATTTCACCCTTAATCTTCATTTATAAAGATGTGATGTTGGAGTTGTAGACCAATTCCACAAAATTAATGTTTAGGACCTCTTTCAACTTCCCCAAACTCCTTGAACCTCCATGCAAACTCTCTAAGAAGATGTGAGTCATCAAAGTTACCTTATCGAGCTTGGTTCCTCATTTTGTACAGGCCTGAGTTGTTTTTGAGCCAAAATTAGCTTTATTGGAGACTACTTTGCCTAGTAAAAGCTTAGACACATTTTTAATATCCCCATAAACATGTTCTAATCCATTGGAGTGTTTACATAAGTTTGGATGTGAAACTAACCTCCCATTTTGGCTTTAGGCCTAAACCATGTCTAATAGGCTTATCTACATCTTTTAAGGTTTAGACCACCCTTTTGAGATTATTCCTTCTATGTAAGGTTTCTCATATATTTTTATATGTCATCCAACTTTTCACACATCCTTGTAAGTTTTAATCATCTCCTAGTTCACTTAATAATCTTTTTCCTCCAAACTTACAGGATTTGCATTCTAGGGAAGTACCCTCTGTTTGAGATAAAATAAAGGGTACTTCCCATATTTATTTAGAAAAATTAGAAATTTAAGAGTCTTCTCCAAGTCATATAGACATTTTTTGAAGATTTTAAACTCTTGAATATACCATTAAACCCCCTAACTCCTTCAAAACACAAGACAAACTGTGGTGAAGGGGACTGTGTGAAGGGTTTAGGATATGGATTGTGTGTTGCATAATTAAAGTCATTTCTCTCCTTTGTATCCACCATGAAAGAATCATGAGGTGTTATTATCTATCCTGGAGTCTATTTTAATCATGTAAATCATCAGACTATCTTCAAACTCTGCATTGTTCACACCTTACCTTGATTGGCCTAGACTGAGTACAATTTCCTAACTGTGTTTTGCTTCAAGGCACTATACCTATAGATAGCCCTATATGGATTAGGATTTAAAAATAGTGCATAATCCTATTTTAAGCCTTCAAAAATAATTTGGAAATGATTTGGACCCATTCATCTCATATTTGGGCTATGTCCACATCAAGAACATTAATTCTTTTATTTTCTGCCTATCACAGTCAACTACAATTGGCTATGTAGGATCTTGTAGGTGTTGATTATCATTTAAAAATGTGTCATATAATCTATGAGAACAATCTAGGTTATTAATAAATAATTCTTTGTTGATATGTGTCTTTATGTTTATAGGTTTCCATGTCCAAGCTCATACTATGGATTTGTAAGACTTCATAGTCCACTGTATATCAACTCAACATTTCCACCCCACATGAATACATTTATTATTTGTAATTTTTGCCATGAAGGTCTTTTGATGCTCAATATTGTAGATCTCATTTTCTGAGTTCAGTGGTCAAAGGTGCATCTTTGGGCCTTTCTAGTAAGAAAACCAAATGACTAGATTACTCTCTTCCTTTTGCAAGTTAGACTCTTATGATAGACATATAGATGAATGTATTTAGAGTGATCAAAACTCTTGGTAACCTTGTCATATGATATCAACAAAACAACTAGGTGATCTATTTTTCATGTTTTAGGGATTTGATCCCTAAACACAATCATCATCCAAAGATACAACCTTGTAAACTTGTTTTCCAATCTATCATGTCACAAAACACACTAGGACTTCAATAAGGGTTTCATCACATGCTTCAACACTTCTATATGACACGTCAGCTCTCTATGGTGCCACATGTATGTGGATTCTATAGTATAACATAGACAACAAAGGTATATTTCAAACAATGCATGATGTATAACCATTTGATCAACTCCAGTCCCTTCTAATACCTCATATGGATTCTTCAATCCCATGAAAACTTCAAAACAAGGTCAAATACTTCATATTAATGTGTTATTCTTATTTTGAGGAAATTGTAGGTGCACTTTGAGTTGTAGATAGGTAGTGAGTCATGAAATGATCAATGTACTCAAGGAATATGACTTCATAACTAATTGATATCCCTTCCAAGTATTTAAACAAGATATTATGATGTTGCAGAGCTTGAGACAAGCTTTCACACCTTATTTCAATGTTTAACCTTATTGTAGGCACCTGTATGTGCATCTCTATGTTGTATGACTATGTGAGTGACTGAGTTGACTATCACAGTCCCTCTTTTTTAAAGTTAAGGGATTTTTATTCATTGTTCCTACTATGAGAATGTGTTCAACATATCATGAAATCTTCAAACAAATCCATGAGTATCATGAAAACCTTCACATGTCATGACTGGAATGAAACCAAAATTTCATTATGGTTTCCTTTCATTAATTTTAGAGAGTGAGTTAGAATGAAAGGAAACCAAAATGAAATTTGAAACATTAAAACAAACCATCAACATCCTCTTAAACCTTTTTAGAGAAAGAAACATTCTGAAAGTGGTGAAACTTGACTGAGATCTCACATGATGACACCTCTCAAACAAATTGAGTTGTTTGATCCATGAAAACCTTTCCAAACACAAAGCCAATCATGGGAGAAATTAAATAGAATCAATTTTAATAGTTGGATTGTACGTACCTCTCCACATGAGAAGGAAACCTATAGGTTATGGGGTTTAACAAACAAAAAAACGTAGTCAACTTGTAAAAGCTGATTCATAAATCATAGATGACCAATTTTTGAAATTTTGTTATGAAAATTAAGTACACTGTGTGTAATATCACCCCTAAAAATTATTTGACCTAAAACTTCTCTAACTGGCCATACTAAGCATAAACCTATTGACTAGTTCTACATGTATAGAAGGGTGATGAAGGAGCAGAATGGTTTTTGAGAAATTTTAGCACTTCCAAATTTGATCAAGGCTGATATGATTCTATGGAAGTTTAAGAGTCAACCCACAATGTTGCCACACATGTCACACTCTCCCATAGGTCGTACAAGTGCCAAATTCCTCTTTTTCAGTTATTTTCTTGATTTTCAGTTAGAGAACCTACAATTTTCAGATGGACTAACATTATTGATATGGAATATAACAAATTTTATTTTGGGAAAAAAACTAGGACACTTTAACACCTTGAAAACCATGCCACTTTCATATATGACCCCAAAATGACCTATAAGTGACTCAAGTTGACATAAGACGTAATTAAACCATGACCAAGGATAAAAACATAAGATATCAGATCAAATACAACGTATAACATCATATTATACCCATATATAATTTTTTTACTATAGGGGGTTTGACCCATTTTGACTTGTGGTAGAAATGGTCAACATTCTTGATGATTTCCCAAGGGTGGTATGATTTCTATGCCAAGACTAGTTGCTTATTCCTATCCATTGGGACATGGAGTCATATTTACACCATGTTTGACACACAAATTATCCTTGAAAACATATAAAACATAATGAAAGACACATAAAATAATTCAAACACAAATTAAACACATGTGTTCACTAGAACATTTATGGAACACAACACAACTGAAAGAAAACACACACACCTATTATACTATTTACAAACCTCAATCTTGAGGTGAAAAAATTGTTCATACCTCAACTAGGGTCAAAGATGATCCCATTTACATATTTTTCAATCCATGAAGGTAGGTTAGCATGAGGATCATGCTTATCACCAATCACTTTCATATGTATGTGGTCAATAAGTCTACCACCTTTGAACCTTCTTAGGTCTACAAGTGAACTATTTGGGACCTTCATGGATGATCTTTCTTATTCTCTAATAACATTTATTTGGGCTATAACTATTTTTATATCCATCATATCCATTGTATGTTCTTCAAAAAAATGCATATTAGAGTGTATGACAGTCCTCTCAACTTTGTCCTCTCTTAGGATAGAATGTAATTGATGTTTTGGAGTATCAAACTCTTCTTCTTCATGATCCAATACCTTTGGATATATCTCAACATCAAGTGGATCTCCTGAATGTTCTTGGGGTATAATAACTTTTGACTTGACCTCATTATCCATGTCTACAACTTCTTGGACACTAGCATCATCAAATTTCTTCATGACAACAAGTTCTTGATCAATAGAAATACATTCACCTTCATATCTTAAAGGACACTTAACAACATGATCATTAGTCTCATTTACAATCTCAACATCAGATATGAAATTTCTTGGAGCAAAAGGAGACTTACCCAACTTGTCAAATTCTTTGGATATGGCATTGAGCTTTTGCCATAGTTCTTCTTCATTCACAAATGTGAGACTTTCCTCTATGCTCATTGAGACACCCAACATCATGTTTGTTAGAGGCATTAACCAAATCAGATGTAAACTTATTGAGAGGGAAAGTAACATTACCAAGCTAATCAAACTCATGACATATGACATCAAACCTTTGCCATAAGTCATTCTCATCCACCTCATGAGTGTCATTATCCAAAGCATCGTCATCAATGGTAGAGATAAAGACATCATTTTTCCCACTATGGTACTCAATTAGATTCATCAATATATGATCATTATACTCATGAATCATATAGTTACCTTCATCAACATGAGAATGTTTGACACTTACCTCAGCTCCTTCAAATGGCTCTTCATGCATGATATAAGTCCCAAGGTCATTTTGTTCAAAGTATGCATGAGGATCATGTTTATATGTATGTACACCATACTCATCCAAGAAAAAATCAGAAATTCCTTCAAGTTTAGAAGCTCCATCATCCACATTAGGCTTTTCTTTCTCATTGATCACACAATTCAAGTTAGAGCTTGTTTCAATATAAGGCTCAATATGAAACCCTACAAGAGGTTGAGTTCTAATGGTCACCTTGGTCCCATAACTTGTCCTAAAGGCCAAGAAGAACTAGTCATCTCAAAGATAGCCACCAATATTGGCCATAAAGTCTCTTGAAAGGTAGATTAAAAAGTGAGTTGGGAGGTCAAAAATAACTATGTCTTATAGGATATGAAAGCTAGGACAATCATGCAATAAGACCTTCAAATTTTTTACCAGTCCTATTATTTTGGTAGGTGTACCGTCTAATTGGATAACTCCTTTGCTATGAGGCTCATATTGATGACCATATTACTATTGATAAGGATAAGTATTTTTATAAGAACCCTTTTGCATTCTTTCTTACCTAAGCTCAGTTCTAGGGCTTGAATTTTTTCATATGGATCTATGACATTTTTTTCCTTCTTAGAAGCATCCTTGGGTTTGGTATAGGTATTATGAATTTGGGATACATCTGGAGTATTATCAGAAGTATGAGACAATGGAGGAATAAACAATTTAGGAGGCAACCTTTCAACTTGGATGAGACCATTCTTAGCTTTGAAAGCAAGTTCATATGCTTTGGGAAGAGTGAAACCACCCATGGATTGGAGCATGATAGGAATTTTAGTACCACTAGCTTTCAAGTAGGTAGGGAACAAAAAACTAGCAGGTGGCCTCATGGGAGGAGGAAATCTATGCCAATTATTTTTAAACCTCTCATTGAATTCATGCATTATTTCTTTGGATCCTCTTTTGATCACATTGAGATAATGTATGAGAGAGGCATGGTCACTTTCATTTCCAAATGTTGAGGTCAACAACACACTAAAATCTTCCCATGATGTGATGTATCCACCTTCTAGAGTCTTATACCAATCAAGAGCCTTCCCTCTAAGGGACATGGAAAGGAATCTAATGGCAATGTTCTCTTGAGTGGCATTGTGGAAGCTACAAAAGTTGGAGACGTCCATAATGTGTTCATTAGGTGTAACATGACTCCCAACACTGAATGCGGGCACACCTTTTGTGGTATTAGGAAGAATGGCATCATATGCTTGAAGGTGAATTATATTTTTAGTATTGAAGGCAAGGAAAGCATGAGTTCTAGCCATGTCCTCTTCAAGATCTTCAATTTCTTCAACCTATTCACTCTCTTGGTTTCCTTGGCTAGGAAAATCCTCTTGGTCCTCAAAGGGCATATTAGGATGAGGGATTGAACTTCAAGAGGAAGTTCAGGCTGAATAGGTGGATTAATGGGGTTGAACACTATACTATATTATGACCTAGTGAGAACCATGAATTATGAAAGCAAGTCTATGACAAAAAATGGCCTTGAACCAGATTTACCTTGATGGAGTCACTAAATGTTGAGTAGCACACCAATTTTTAGTTGATGTTTTCAAGACAAGTATTCACCTTGATAAGTTATCTTGAAGACAATGGTCCCATCGAGCATCCTAGATATATTGTCACCAAATATCTCACCCTAGAAGAGGGTGTTCAATCTTCTTCCATATTTGGGTAACATGGGAACACTTTCAGCTATGTGGGTGTACCTATAGTAGAAGTGAGCCTCTAGATTTAATGGCTAGCTCCCTGAATGTAGCTTGAAATGCTTATCACCTATATAATGCTTAATTGTGAGGAAAAGAGTTATAAAATTGCATGAAATTAACCTATTATAAGGCAGTGATTGCACTAATATTACTTCCACATGACCATCATATTCCTCTCACAATGAAACAAGGCATACAATACTAGCTTTAAAGTCCTAAAAGATTCTAACATGAGTGTTTCAATATAGAGGTGGTGTGCATGAAAGAAACACAAGGTAAATGAACTAGAGGGAAGAATACACACTATAAGGATAATAATACACTTCAAAAGAGCCTGAAACCCTTTAACACACTCTATATGACCTGTTAGAATAGGAATTCTTTCATAAACATGAAAGGATAAGGCAAACAAGGATAGAGAATTATCACTAACTCCACCATACATCACTTTGAACACTTAGACAATTATTTCATAAACTTAGAACTAGACTTACATTAATTTTAAAGTAAAATTACAATGTCAATTTAGTAGGGCTTCATCATACATGGTGTGGTATTAGATTACAAAGGCCAAAATGGTAGCTACTTATAGAACTTGAGAGATAAGTGGGAAAAAAGAAGTCCAAGAGTCATAAGAACACTTGTCATGATAAGAGGAGGAGTTACATGTGTATTAGAATGAAGTAGGAGATAGACCATGCAAGGTCTGATAGGATAAATGGCCCTCCAAGTTATGAAACTCATGAAATGTGGCATAGGACTCCTCATTTTGCACCAAAAAACTATCTTCATCATTTATCCCTTTTGGAATGTCCCAAAATTGACTAGGGACATATCTCATGATTTCACTAATAGAGGGGTTTTACACATGCTCTACCATGCATTATTTTCATCCCTAATCATCTATATTCTTTTGAAAGTGAGCCATCACTGCTTGTAATCAAATAAACTCCTATTTCACTCACCTCTCACACTTAAACTCAAAATTGGTTTCAGTTTTCCAAGAAAATATATACAAGGGGGTGAATGACACTTGTAAAGACCCTCTATGGCCTTATACTTCTCAGGTAAACTATAAAAGGCTATCCACTTGAAGTTCTCACCCTTCTCACTATCTTACTCACTTTGCCAATTTTGAATGGCTAAAATGAAGGTGATGGGATACACACTTTTGAATTCTTATGAGTCATGAAATTATCATATAGATTTATATTAAATCTTGAGCCTTCTCCTAAACTTGGTTTTATCTCTTGAAAGTCTTTAGAACCTAAAAAATAATCAAAGAAATCCAATTTCCCTCTTGTCCGTATAAGTAGGGAACAACTCAAATGGATGGGAAACGTATCTAGAGATTTCCTTACAAGGTTCATTCAATTTAATTTTCATTCCACTT